>BNST01002882.1:0-67500 GCA_019650275.1 Xylocarpus granatum
AAAATGACTAGCTAAACCTCCACCATGAGTTTCCCTCACTAAGTGCTCACGAATTGAACAATTTGGGATGCACAATCTACCTTGCTTGAACAGATAGTCATCATGTCGATAAAATCCTTGCATAGCTCCTTTCTTGCACTCCTCATATATTGATGCAAACTTTGGGTCATTTTTATACAGATCTACAAGCATCTTAAAACCCATTAGTTTAACATTTAACATGGAAATTAACGAGTACCTCCGAGATAGTGCATCGGTCACAATGTTCACATTTCCTTTCTTGTACTTGATCACGTAAGGAAAAGACTCTAAGAATTCCACCCATTTTTCATGCCTTCTATTCAGCTTGCTTTGCCCTTTTAAATGCTTTAAGGACTCATGATCAGTGTGAATAACAAACTCCTTAGGTAGTAAATAATGTTGCCAAGTATCTAAAGCTCTAATTAAAGCAAAAAACTCTTTGTCATAGGTTGTGTAGTTTAATTGTGCACCACTCAACTTTTGACTAAAGTATGCTAATGGACGCCCCTCTTGCATAAGAACGGCCCCAATTCCCACACCAGAAGCATCACACTCCAATTCAAAAGTTTTGGTGAAATCAGGTAATGCTAAAATTGGTGCGGTTGTTAACTTATCCTTAATCAACTCAAAACTCCTTTGCGCTTCATTATTCCATGCAAAAGCCTTTTCTTTCTTAATAATTTTAGTAATAGGAGCAAGTAAAGTACTAAAATTCTTCACAAACCTTCGATAAAAAGAAGCCAACCCATGGAAACTTCTCACTTCAGCAACACTACTTGGGATAGGCCAATCTTTAATAGCCTTTACCTTTTCTTCATCAACTCCAACACCTTGCTTTGACACCACATAACCAAGAAAAACTACACGGTCTTGGCAAAAATGGCATTTCTTTAGATTACCATACAATTTCTCTTCTCTCAGTGCTTTAAACACTTTTCTCAAATGAATTATATGTGTTTGTAGACTTCCACTGTAGATCAAAATATCATCGAAATAAACAACAACAAAATTACCAATAAAGTACATAATTCATCAATCCCATAAAGGTGCTTGGTGCATTGGATAAACCAAATGGCATAACCATCCATTCATATAATCCAAATTTAGTTTTAAAAGCGGTTTTCCATTCATCTCCTTCTTTCATCCTAATCTGATGATAACCACTTTTGAGATCTATTTTAGAAAATATAGTAGCACCATTTAACTCGTCAAGCATATCATCAAGTCTAGGGATAGGATAGCGATATTTTACCGTAATCTTGTTGATTGCCCTACTATCCACACACATCCGCATGGTTCCATCCTTCTTCGGCACCAACAAAGCTGGTACGGAACAAGGACTCATAGATTCCCTAACATATCCCTTTATCAATCAGCTCAGAAACTTGTTTTTGCAACTCTTTAGTCTCTTCTGGATTGCTTCTATAGGCTGGTCGATTTGGTAGAGTTGCCCCTGGTATGAGATCTATTTGGTGCTCAATTCCTCTATTTGGTGGTAACCCTTTCGGTATGTCTTTTGGAAATACATCAGCAAATTCCTTTAAAATTGCTCTCACTTGAGTTGGCAGAGTAATATCTCTATTTTGAGTTGCTTCTTTGACTATCAGAATAAAGACTGACTCTTTATCAAATAAAGCTTGCTTTACTACTCCTTTGTTGACAAACAAACTTTCTTTCTTTTTCTTCTCAAATTCAATTTTATCCTTCTGAATCTGTTGTGGATTAAGAGGCGCTAACACAATCTTTCTGCCATCCTTAACAAGGAATATGTATTCTTATAACCATCATGAAAAGCTCTTCTATCATACTGCCAAGGTTTTCCCAGTAAAAGATGACTTGCATCCATAGGAATGACATCACACAACACTTCATCTTTGTATCTACCAATTGAAAAAGGCACCAAAACTTGTTGAGTAACCTTCACATTACCATTATTATTCAGCTACTGTAATCTATAAGGTTGGGGATGTTTTAGAGTAGCTAAATTTAGTTTTTCTATTAAGGTAGTGGAAGCCACATTTGTACAACTACCTCCATCAATTATAACTCCACACACCTTATTCTGAATTGCACACCTTGTATGGAAGATATTCTCACGCTGCTCATCTTCCGTTTTTGCTTGTGTAGTCATGGTGCGGCGAACTACAAGCATTTCTCCAATTTCAGCATGTTCTTCTTCTTCCTCGCCGTCTTCCACTCCCTTTTCATCTGTAACCTCGTCTTCACTCTCTAATTCTCCTTGGGAGTCTGTAAGCACCATTACTCTCCTATTTGGACATTCAGAAGCGATATGCCCATGTCCAAGGCATTTAAAGCATTTGATGTCTCGGCTCCGTTTTAGAGGAATAGTTTCTGCCTCCTTCTCTTTTCCTTTATCAATAGCTACTACCGACTTGCTAGGACCAATTTTTTCTACTGACTTTGCTATCGTCTTTGAAAGGGAAGTCGAATAAGTAGATGATGAATTAATATTTTTGGTAGAACCTAATCTATACACTCCCCTCATTAGTTGTCTCTCCACCTTGATAGCAAGTTTAATCACATCTTGCAAAGAAACATATGGTTGCAATTCTGCCCTTCTTGCAATTTCATACTTTAACCCGCCAAGGAACCTTGCAATCGTTAGTTCTTCTGGTTCTTGCAAGTTACATCTCATCATAAGCATCTCATACTCTTTGACATAATCTTCCACACACATGCCCCCTTGCCTTAAACTTTGAAGCTTAAAGTATAGTTCTTGTTTTTAATATTATGGCAAAAATCTTCTCTCCATTAATCTCTTCATGACTCTCCAACTTGTCACCTCACCTAAACCTTCTCTTCTTTCGCCTAGTTTTCTCATTTTCCCACCATAAATTGGCATAATCATTGAATTCAAGAGCTGCCAACTTGCACTTCATTGGTTCAGAATAATCATAGTACTCAAATACTTTCTCTACTTTTTGCACCCATTCTAAGTACTCCTCGGGTGAACTTGTTCCTCAAAATGCCGGAATCTTTAGCTTAACATCAATTCCATTATCCCTTATATTTCTTCTCTGCCATCGTCTCTCCCCAGCTTCATCATCTATTTCTGGCTCATCAAGCTCATCCTCTTCATAATACTAAGGCCCTCTAGTTGCTCGCTGCCCTTGTCGTTCATGTCTTTTGGGTTGTTGCTGAATGGTATTCCTTTCTACGGCTTGAATTAAACGGTCAATTTGCTCCCTCATCTCTGCTTGCTGGTGTTCAAGTGTTAGGATCTTAGCTTGATCCAAATTCAATCCTCTTGGAACATGAGGAGTTTCTTCTTCTCCAGACATAATTCATCCTAAAATTTTCAAGTGAATGAGTTTCTTGATTCAAATAGGCTCTGATACCAAACTGATATGCCTCAAGGATCTTAATGGGTATATTTTTTTTAGAGTTTTGTGAACGGAAAGAGGTGCTAGTATATAGTATAGTTGTTGGGTCTGTAGGGGTGTTTTAAGAAAGCGGAAGGGTTATGCACGAATATTGAAGTGGTAATGTAATAGGGATAGCCTATGAAAAGTTTAATAGGAGAAAACTAGTTAATCAAGTTTGATAAGATCAAATCACCACAAACAAGATTACTAGGTTGATTCGCCACACTCTAAAATAGAAAGAAGGCAGAGTGATAAGAATCGATAGATAATTCGCCACTAAACAAGGAATTTGTTTAGATAAGAATTTGGATGCAACGAAGCAAAATTCCGCTTATTTCTCAAAACTGTTTAATTACAAGCACTAATACTGTATTTATAGTAATGACAGCCTTTCCACGTCTAGCTTATACTAAAACACCTAATTCATCTATGATAAGGATTCCTAAGTAAATAAGGACTACTAGTCATCTAGATTTCTATGAAGATAAGCCTAATATATCGGGTTCCTAATCCTACTTAAAATCTTACATGTAAAACCCTACTTGATCTCAAACTCCTTGCCTAGTGATATTTTCTGCTGCTGCTGGAATTCTTCTTGGCATGGATATCCTTTGTTAATGAGGATTAACCTTTCTTGGATGGCAGTAACTTCATTTTCATGATTGAGCACATCAGATGGACTGTCACTTTATTAGGAAGAAAGTTCAGAATCAGACCATTATGTTCCAAGCGAAGATCAACTACTAAAAAACATATCGAGATCGCAATAAGCAAGTTAAATTTGAACAACATCTTCAAGCCCAACTTGAGGGGTAGTGTTGAAATAAAGTCGAGTAGCTGATTGATCAATCTCCAGATTCATACCAGCATCGTAATTGTGTTGCATTGGAGATGAAAAGATTGAAGGTGAAGATGAAAAACCCAAATAACTCTTTAGCTAATCTATGAGTACCCACATCAAGATGAAACCTGCTCTGATACCATGTGAAAAGTATTGAAGAAACAAAGAAGTGTGAAAGAAAATATTGATGAAAGAATAAAGAAGCTTGTTTTTCTACTACTTCAATATTTACACATCTAGGGTATTTATATATACATCCTAACAGCTAGGTACAACACACAACAACATATCTTTCAATTTCAAGAACTAGCCGTTATTTCGTCCATTAGTGATTATGCATATTCTTCCTAAGTTCAAGAATGGGTCCCTTTGTGTGAATAGTGTCAATAATCATTTACACAGATTTAACATACATGCTTCACACTTAGAAATGCAACAATCATTTAAATCAGGAACTAGACTATTCAAAATGTGATTAGAAGGATGTCCTAGCCATGCATGCCATAGGTCATGTGAATTAATTTGTTTAATGACCCTAAAAGCATGTTTTGCATCATTTAGCATGTAAAGGCCATTTTCAGCGAAACCTTCACCAATCTTCTTCCCGGTTATAATATCCTGAAAAATCACTTTATTAGGACTAAATATAGCAATACAATTTAAGCCTTTAGTGAGTGTACCAATCGATAATAGATTAGAATCAAAATTAGAAATATAAAACCCTTTAGTAAGTTTTGACAATAAATCTAAATCTGCTGAATACTTAATGGGAACATGCTTTTGTTGATAAATAGAATTTGAATGTGTTTAGCTCACAATTTCAAAGATTCAACATAAACAAATAAAAAAATGCAAGTAGAGAGAAAATAGATGAAGAGAGAAAATTGAAGAGCTTTTGTATTCTATCTCCAAATATTTACACAGCTTGGGTTTTTATATACAACATCCTAACGGCTAGGTACAAGCTTACTTTACTTTTCTAACAGCTAGGTACAACACATAACAGCATATCTTTCAATTTAAAAAACTAGCCGTTATTTCGTCCTTTAGTAGTTAGCTTGAATTGGGCTTTGGGCTTGATATGGGTATCCATAGATCAATCCAAGAGTTATTTGGGCTTTTCATCTTCACCCTCAATCTCTTCATCTTTAACACTCCCCCTCAAGTTGGACTTGTACAAATTGAAGAAGTTCAACTTGGAACTCACCTTAAGAAGTTGTTGATGAGTACATGGTTTGGTGAATATATCCGCAAGTTGATCTTCACTCTTCACATAAGGCATGTTGATCACTTTGCTCAAGTACTTTTCTCTTGTGAAGTGACAATCAACTTCGATGTGCTTGGTCCTCTCATGGAACACTGGATTAGATGCAATGTGTGTTGCTGCCTTGTTATCACAGTACATGTCTATAGGTGTTTCAACTGAAAATCCTAAGTCTTCCACTAATGATTTTATCCAAACCAATTCACTCGTAGTAGATGCCATAGCTCTATATTCAGCTTCTGCACTCGATCTTGCAACTACACTTTGCTTCTTGCTTTTCCAAGTCACCAAATTACCTCCCACGAATGTGCAATAACCAGTGGTTGATCTTCTGTCCTCGAAGTTACCGGCCCAATCCGCATCTGTGTAAGCACATATCTTGTGGTGGCCATTTCTTCTCATCAAGATTCCTTGCCCCGGTGCTTGTTTTATGTACCTTAAAATTCTACTCACCATTTCCATGTGTATATTCTTTGGGCATGACATGTGTTGACTTACCTGTTGCACAGAAAAAAACAATATCAGGTCGTGTAATAGTTAAATATATAAGCTTACCTACAAGTCTTTGATAAAGCTTGATGTCCTTGTATGGCTCCTCCTTGTCATGTTCGTTTTCATGCTTGTTATCCTATTTCTTCCTTCTTAGTGCCTCCATAGGTGTCACAGCTGGCTTTGCTCCAAGTTTTCCTGTCTCACTTAACAAATCAAGAACATATTTTCTTTGGGATAGAAATAGCCCTTCATTGGAATAAGCGATTTCTATACCTAGAAAATATTGTAAGTTTCTCAAATCTTTAACATCAAATGCAGACTTCAAATATGTTTTAATGCTCTTAATGCCATTAATGTCACAACCGGTGATGATAATATCATCCACATAAATAAGAACAATGGTAGATCCCTCACTTGAGTGCTTAATAAATAAGGAATGATCAGCATCACTCACTTTAAAATTTTGAGAACACAATGCATTATGCAACTTATTATACCATGCTCTTGGTGATTGCTTTAATCCATATATGGCTTTCTTCAATTTGCAAACATGTGTATTTGGAACCATAACATCATATCCTTGAGGTAAACTCATGTAAACCTCTTCCTTTAACTCTCCTTGCAAGAAAGCATTCTTCACATCCATTTGATGTAAATCCCAATTATAATTAGCCGCTAAGGAGAGAAGCACTCTAATAGTGTTCATTTTTGCAACTGGTGCAAAAGTTTTTGTATACTCTAAGCCGTAGGTTTGAGTGAAAGCCTTTGGCCACTAACCTAGCCTTATGTTTGTCCAAGGTTCCATCCCTATTTAACTTAGTCTTATATGTTGAAAATGAAGGGATTGAGGGTGAAGATAAAAGGCCCAAATAACTCTTTGATTGGCCTATGGACACCCATATCAAGCCCAAAGCCCATATCAAGCTAACCACTAAAGGACGAAATAACGGCTAGTAAGCTAATCACTAATGGACGAAATAACGGCTAGTAAGCTAATCACTAATGGACGAAATAACGGCTAGTTCTTGAAATTGAAAGATATGCTATTGTGTGTTGTACCTAGCTGTTAGAAAAGTAAAATAAGCTTGTACCTAGCCGTTAGGATGTTGTATATAAATACCTTAGATGTGTAAACATTGATAAAGTGAAAAAACAAGCTTCTTTATTCTTTCATCAATACTTTCTTTCACACTTCTTTGTTTCTTCAATATTTTTCACATGGTATCAGAGCAGGTTTCATCTTAATCTAGCTTTTACCTTTTGTTGCTTTGTTGGTTCTTGGTGTATCAAGACATTCCCCTTCATAGCCAAATTAAAGAATGGAAAGGGAGGGCTCGTCATACAACACCAAGAGCAGAAGTTCCTTCAAGGGGAGTTGATAATGATGGTAACACCACCTTGAAACTTACCACATTTCCCTTGAATGGAAAAAATTACTCAATTTGGATCAATCCCGCTGAAAGAGCATTATGTGGAAAACGAGCATTGGGTTTCGTGAATGGAAGAATCACAAAGCCCACAGACACATCAAGTGAAGAATATGAAGATTGGTGCTATAATGACAACTTGGTGTACACATGGATTTTAAATTCCATGGAACCATCCTTGGTAGGTGCATTCTCAAAGGCTGAAACTTCTAAAGCACTTTGGGAGTCTATCAAGAGACAATTTGGTCATCAAGGAAACTTGATGAGAATATACGAGTTGAAGCAGTTCATCAACAATATCAGCCTTAGTGGAGGTGATCCGATAGAATATAACACCAAAATTAAGGAGGCATGGGATGAACTTCAATCATTAAGGCCGAATACTACCAACATTGAAGAGGTGGAAAAAAGGGCCAATGAAGATCTTGTGATATCGTATTTGATGGGTTTGGGTTCGGACTACGAAGATCTTCGGAATCACATTCTTAGAATTGAACCTTTGCCTTATTATGACGATGTTGCAAACAAGGTTAATAAAGAGTACTTGCAAAGAAAGATTTTGAATGGGAATTCAAGCAAGGCTTAGAGAGGTAGTTTGGTGGACAGCAAGGAAGAAGGCAAGATGGTCCAAGGAGCAAAAGTTAAGGCTAAGTGTGATAAATGTGGACGGATGCACAACCTTAAAGACAAATGCTGGAAGTGTGGGCACTGCAAGATGCTAGGTCATACTAAAGAAAAATGTTGGGTTCTTAATCCACATTTGAGGCCAGTTAACTTCAAGGAAAAGGCACCACCACAAGGTGCTCAAAATGCGATCGAAAAAGGGAACTCAAAACTCCTTGAGGATTTGGCCAAACTACTTCGGAACCATCTTCCAAGCTCCTCTCAAGGTATGATTTCCAACTCACATTTTAAGTTTGACCCTTGGGTTATTGATTCAGGTGCTACTAATCATATGTTTAGAAATAAAAACATGGCATCTAGAATAGAAACCCTAGGAAACATTAGAAATGTGACAATAGCCAATGGTAGTGAAATACCCATTAAGGGATTAGGAGATATTAAAGTTTTATCCAAGAGAACAAGTGGCCTTTATATGCCAAATTTTTCATCAAATTTGCTGTCCGTTAGTAGAATAACAAAAGACTTAAATTGTCGTGTCACCTTTGAACCCAATAAGGTGATATTTCAGGACATGTCAACCGGGAAGAAGATTGGTGAGGGAACCTTACATGACGGCCTATATTTTTTGGATAGTACCAATCAAGCCCTTAGAGTTGAGGAAGACAGTGGACTTCAGAAACTTTGGCATGCAAGACTAGGCCATCCTCCTAGTAACATTCTGTGTAAAATGATTCCGAAAATGAAGTTTAGTGATTTTAAACAATGTAGGGCTTGTAATCTTGGAAAACAGACTAAACTTCCTTTTGTACATTCGGAAACTTGTTATAATGAAATATTTGATCTTGTTCACTCTGATCTATGGACTTCTCCTTTAGAATCTCACAATGGCTTTAGATATTTTGTCACATTCATTGATCACAAGTCGAGATACACTTGGATATACTTGATTAAAAACAAATCAGAGACCTTATCATGTTTTAAAGAGTATGTTTCCTTAATTGAAAATCAACTTGGCAAAAGGATTAAGATTCTTAGGAGCGACAATGGGGGAGAATATACTAGTCACGCCTTTGAGAATTACTTGAGCACTTTAGGGATAGTTCATCAAACGACTTGCCCCTACACACCTGAACAAAATGGTGTGGCCGAGCGGAAAAATCGGCACATTTTAGATGTAGGAAGGTCACTAATGTTTCATCACAATGTCCCTAAAAGATATTGGAATGAAGCCATTCTCACTGCCATACATTTGATAAATCGTATGCCTTCGAAGTTGTTGAATGGAAAATCTCCTTTTGAATTGTTGCATAATAGGCAACCAAACTTATCTTATCTAAAGGTATTTGGCTGTACTTGTTATGTTCACATCCCTAATCATGCTAGAGATAAATTGAGTCATAGGAGTGTAAAGTGCATATTTTTAGGGTATTGCATTGATAAAAAGGGTTATAAATGTTTAGATCCTTTTACGAATGAGAAATTCTTGTCAAGAAATGTTACTTTTCTGGAAAGTGATCCTTACTTTGATAAAGTGAGAAATGAAGGAGAAATGAAAGGGGATCCTCTTCCCCTATCTATTGTAGGTAATCGGTTGAGTTTGTTAAGGAATAACGATCAAATCAATAATGGAGTTAGTTTGAATGAAAGCGAAAAAGAGGATTTTATCTATGAAGATTCAACACAACAGAATGGTGATATTCATGAACCATTGGAATCAAATGAAGAACAAAACATAGTTAGCGAAAGTCAAAGTGAGGAAACACCTTGTGATGAGAACCCTAATGATCAATTAGTTTTAGAGCATGAAATCCCATTTAGTTCCTCACCGGTGGGTCAAAATGAGAGAGAGTCCGATTCTTCATCACATGATCAAAATTTTCCTCTTAGAAGATCTCAAAGAATTAGGAAGCCTCCATCCGAATGGCAGAAAAATAGGGTATTCTTTTATGGGAACAAAGTCACAGCACATCCTATACAAAATTATTATACCTTAGATAATGTTAAAGAGAGTTATAGAGTGTTTTTAAGCAAATTGGATAGTTTGAAAGAGCCATCTTGCTACAACGAGGCCAAGGACATTCCTATTTGGAGAAATGCCATGGATGAGGAGTTGGAAGCTTTAGTTAAGAATAAGACATGGGAAATTGTTACTCTTCCCCAAGGTAAGAAAACAGTTGGGTGTAAATGGGTGTACAAAACCAAGCTGAAGAGTGATGGTTCCATTGAGAAACATAAAGCTAGATTGGTTGCTAAAGGATTCACTCAAACCTATGGTTTAGATTACACGGAGACATTTGCCCCAGTAGCCAAAATGAACACCATTAGAGTTATTTTGTCCTTAGCCACTAATTATGAATGGGAAATGTATCAAATGGATGTTCGAAATGCTTTTCTCCAGGGGGAATTAGAAGAAGAGGTTTACATGGATATCCCACAAGGATACAACATTAAAGTACCAAAACCGCATGTATGTAAGCTTAGAAAAGCCATCTATGGCTTAAAACAATCTCCTAGGGCCTGGTACTCTAAGTTGTTAGGTGCTTTAACTTCTCAACACTTTAAGGTTAGTAGTGCTGATCACTCTTTATTCATAAAACACTCCAATAATGGTATTACTGTTGTGATAATATATGTGGACGATATCATTATAACAGGGAGTGATACTTTGGGAATAAACAGCACTAAAAGTTATTTAAAGTCTACTTTTGATATTAAAGACCTTGGACACTTACGGTATTTTCTAGGTATAGAGATAGCCCATTCTAATAAAGGGCTATTTCTATCCCAAAGAAAATACACACTTGATCTTTTGAAAGAGACAGGTAAGCTTGGAGGGAAGATAGCATCAACTCCAATTGAAGTACAAGCCAAAAAGAAGGAGGGCAAACCAATTGAAGACATCAAGCAATATCAAAGAATTGTGGGTAAGTTAATCTACTTAACTATTACAAGACCTGACATTTCTTTTGCTGTGAATCAGGTAAGCCAATTCATGACTTGTCCAATGACCAATCACATGGAAATGGTGGACCGAATACTCAAATATCTCAAAGGGAACTCTAGGACAAGGATTACTGATGAAGAAACATGGACATCACCAAATTTTTGCCTACACGGATGCTGATTGGGCAGGAAGCATTGAAGATCGCAAGTCTACAACTGGATATTGTACTTTTGTTGGTGGGAATTTAGTGACTTGGAAGAGCAAAAAGCAAACCGTGGTGGCCAAATCAAGTGCCGAAGCTGAATATAGAGCAATGGCTTCAACCACCAGTGAATTGATATGGTTGAAGGCATTGGTTGAAGATTTGGGTTTTAATGTCGAGGCACCTATGAAGCTACATTGTGATAACAAATCGGCGATACATATTGCAAACAATCCGGTGTTTCATGAGAGGACCAAGCATATAGAGGTAGATTGTCACTTTATAAGAGAAAAATATTTGAACAAGACAATCTCAATGCCTTATGTCAAGAGCGAAGATCAATTGGCGGACATATTCACCAAACCTCCGAGTATTCAACAACTTCAAAAGTTTGTATGCAAGTTGAACTTGATCAATTTGTTCAAGCCCAACTTGAGGGGGAGTGTTGAAAATGAAGGGATTGAGGGTGAAGATAAAAGGCCCAAATAACTCTTTGATTGGCCTATGGACACCCATATCAAGCCCAAAGCCCATATCAAGCTAACCACTAAAGGACGAAATAACGGCTAGTAAGCTAATCACTAATGGACGAAATAACGGCTAGTTCTTGAAATTGAAAGATATGCTGTTATGTGTTGTACCTAGCTGTTAGAAAAGTAAAATCAACTTGTACCTAGCCGTTAGGATGTTGTATATATATACCTAGATGTGTAAAATTGAAAAGTGAAAAACAAGCTTCTTTATTCTTTCATCAATACTTTCTTTCACACTTCTTTGTTTCTTCAATATTTTTCACATTATACACCCATTTGCATCCTACAACCTTCTTTCCCAAAGGTAAAGGTACTAATTCCCATGTATTATTTTTAACTAAAGCATCCAATTCCTCTTGCATGGCTTGTCTCGAAACTGATAATTCTCTAGCTTCCTTAAAGTTATTTGGATCTTTAATGGTGTCTACTTTAGTTAAAAAGGCTCTAAAACTCTCTTTTACATTTCCTAAGGTGTAGTAGTGGTCAAGATGGGTGTGCAATTACTTTGTTACCGTGGAAAAACACTCTTTTCTTCATCCAATTCGATGAAGATTGTCGAATTCTTTGAGATCTTCTAAGCGGGGGATTTTGGCCTTGCATAGGTGCAACATGCTCCCCCTCACTTCTTATACTAATAGATGGTCCATCTTGGTTACTAGATAATGATTCTATTTGAACATTCGAATGTTCATCCCTATGTATTTCATTTTGCTCTCCCTCGTCTCTAGGTCTACAAGAAGATAACGGTAAATCTTCACTGTACTTCACTAGGTAAATGTGCATTTAGATTTTCATTGCTAGTTTCACCCTCATTAGACTCTTGATCTTGTGATTCTATGTTATCACCACTCAATTGTAGGTCATGGTTGCCTAATACGTCACTAGATGGTGGTATATACTTGTGTATTATGGCATTTGTGATGATTTCCCTCAACTCATAGACTTTTAAGAGATTACCTTGATTTCCGAACCTTCTAGCAAGTGCATTCCAAAGGTCTTTGGCAGTTTTGGCTTTGTTGAAGGCACCAACCAAGGATTGATCAATGGAGTTGATAATCCAAGTAATGACAAGATTATCAACATATCTCCATTCATACTATTCTTTATCTCCCACCTTAGGTTGATTAATTTCTCCATCAACAAATCCCAGAACTCTCATGCCCAGTAAGGCCCTTGTCGCATATGTAGAGTAATTCCTTCCATTTAGAGGAAAGGTAGTAAGCTTAGTGGTGATTTTGTAGTCGGAATCAACATTGAAAAAATTCTCTCTCTTGGCAGAACTACTTCCCACTTGTGCTGCCATTTTAATGTCAGCAACTTGGCCTTGCACAATGGAGATTGATCACACAACCAAGAGAGAGTAAAAAAATAAAGGAGAGATGATGAAATGAGCTCCCTAAATGCAACCTTGCTTTGATACCATGTTGATAAATAGAATTTGAATGTGTTTAGCTCACAATTTCAAAGATTTAACATAAACAAATAAAAAAATGCAATTAGAGAGAAAATAGATGAAGAGAGAAAATTGAAGAGCTTTTGTATTCTATCTCCAAATATTTACACAGCTTGGGTTTTTATATACAACATCCTAACGGCTAGGTACAAGCTTACTTTACTTTTCTAACAGAAAGCCCAAAGCCCATATCAAGCCGTTAAAAAAGTAAAATAAGCTTGTACCTAACTGTTAGGATGTTGTATATAAATACCCTAGATGTGTAAATATTGAAGTAGTAGAAAAACAAGCTTCTTTATTCTTTCATCAATACTTTCTTTCACACTTCTTTGTTTCTTCAATATTTTTCACAGACACTTACGGTATTTCCTAGGTTTAGAAATAGCCCATTCTAATAAAGGCTATTTCTATCCCAAAGGGAATACACACTTGATCTTTTGAAAGAGACAGGTAAGCTTGGAGGGAAGATAGCATCAACACCGATTGAAGGACAAGCCAAAAAGAAGGAGGGAAAACCAATTGAAGACATCAAGCAATATCAAAGAATTGTGGGTAAGTTAATCTATTTAACTATTACAAGACCTGACATTTCTTTTGCTGTGAATCAGGTAAGCCAATTCATGACTTGTCCAATGACCAATCACATGGAAATGGTGGACCGAATACTCAAATATCTCAAAGGAACTCTAGGACAAGGAATACTGATGAAGAAACATGGACATCACCAAATTTTTGCCTACACGGACGCTGATTGGGCAGGAAGCATTGAAGATCGCAAGTCTACAACTGGATATTGTACTTTTGTTGGTGGGAATTTTGTGACTTGGAAGAGCAAAAAGCAAACCGTGGTGGCCAAATCAAGTGCCGAAGCTGAATATAGAGCAATGGCTTCAACCACTAGTGAATTGATATGGTTGAAGGCATTGGTTGAAGATTTGGGTTTTAATGTCGAGGCACCTATAAAGCTACATTGTGATAACAAATCGGCAATACATATTGCAAACAATCCAGTGTTTCATGAGAGGACCAAGCATATAGAGGTAGATTGTCACTTTATAAGAGAAAAATATTTGAACAAGACAATCTCAATGCCTTATGTCAAGAGTGATGATCAATTGGCGGACATATTCACCAAACCTCCGAGTATTCAACAACTTCAAAAGTTCATATGCAAGTTGAACTTGATCAATTTGTTCAAGCCCAACTTGAGGGGGAGTGTTGAAGATGAAGAAGAGATTGAGGGTCAAGATAAAAAGCCCAAATAACTCTTTGATTGGTCTATGGACACTCTTGTCAAGCCTAAAGCCCATTTCAAGCTAACCACTAGAGGACGAAATAACGGCTAGTTCTTGAAATTGAAAGATATGTTGTTATGTATTGTACTTAACTATTAGAAAAGTAGAATTAGCTTGTACCTAGCCGTTAGGATGTTGTATATATATACCCAAGATGTGTAAAGTGAAAAACAAGCTTTATTATTCTTTTATCAATACTTTCTTTCACACTTCTTTGTTTCTTTATCAATATTTTTCACAGGTATATCGTTGCTTCTCAATATTTGGTTTCAAATTTCATTAAACTTGGAGTTTAAGCTAGCTAGATAAGTAAATATCTTATCCGTATTAGCACGTGCAAGAATAATGGCAATGTCATTATTTTCTGGCCTATGGGAGTGAAGTTTATCTCATCCCTCTACAAATTTTCCGAGGTGTTCAACTAAGCTCATCTCACCTTGATTAAGCTTATTCAAGAAAGATTTAAGCTTATACACTCTCATGAGATTCTTTTGTTGACCATAGATTCTCTTGATAGAATCCCATCACTCTTTCGAAGTCTCGACATTGGAGAAGATACCAATCAAGCTTGGTTCTATTGAGTTAAAGATCCAAGTTAGAACCATTTTGTCTACTTGGAACCATTCTTCAAATCCATCATCATCCAACGGTCTCTTAACCCTTCCCTGTGACAAACCCGTATCTATCTTTACCACATAAAGCATTTGTTGCAGCCTTTACCCATATGGGGGTAGTTGTGGTTGTTTAGTAGAATTGTGGTGAGTTTAAGGGAGGTGTTAGCATCTACTTCCATTATCATGGAATTGGTTTTAGTAAAGGTGTTGATGGTGGTTTGAGAAGGTGCTTCACTGGATTTGTTGGTGCCTAAAGAGGGTCCCTCATTTGCCATTTAGATTTGGGCAAAGAACGAGGGATATTTTTTTTTCTTTGAAGCACCAATGTGAAAGAATAAAGAATAAGAAGAATCATAGGAGCTTACTACTCTGATACCATGTTAACTTTGATGAGAGAATGAGAGAACTTTCACCAAAGAGAGAAAGATGAAGAAGATGAGAGAATTGTTTTCTAATTCTTATTCAATGTCCAAACATTTATATATCTTGTGTTTATATACAAACTATCCTAATGGTTAGGTACAAACTCACTTTACTTTTCTAACAACTAGGTATAATAGATAAAAGCACATCTTTCAACTTTAAAAAATGAGTCGTTATTTTGTCCTTTAGTGGTTTAGTATGAAATAGGCTTTGGGCTTGATGTGGGTACTCATAGATCAGCCGAAGAGTTATTTGGGCTTTTCATCTTCACCCTCAATCTTTCCATCTCCAATGCAACATGATCACGATGCTTGTATAAATCTAGAGATTGATCAATCGGCCCACTTGGTTTTATTTCAATCTTTTCTTAGATAAAACTTTAATATCTCCTAATCCTTTAATAGGTATTTCACTACCATTGGCTATTGTCACATTTCTAAAGTTTCCTAAGGTTTCTATTCTAGACGCCATGTTTTTATTTCTAAATATATGATTAGTAGCACTTGAATCAATAACCCAAGAGATGTGCTCAATCATGGAAATGAAGTTACTGCCATCCAAGAAGAAAAATTCTTCTTGGCATGGATATCCAAGAAAAAGGATATCCATGCCAAGAAGAATTTCAGCAGCAGCAGAAAATATCACTAAGCAAGGAGTTTGAGATCAAGTAGGGTTTTACATGTAAGATTTTAAGTAGGATTAGGAACCCGATATATTAGGCTTATCTTCATAGAAATCTAGATGACTTAGTAGTCCTTATTTACTTAGGAATCCTTATCATAGATGAATTAGGCGTTTTAGTATAAGTTAGACATGGAAAGGCTGTCATTACTATAAATACAGCATTAGTGCTTGTAATTAAACAATTTTGAGGAATAAGCAAAATTTTGCTTCGTTGCATCCAAATTCTTATCTAAACAAATTCCTTGTTTAGTGGCGAATTATCTATCGATTCTTATCACTCTTCCTTCTTTCTATCTTAGAGTGTGGTGAATCAACCTAGTAATCTTGTTTGTGGCGATTTGATCTTATCAAACTTGATTAACTAGTTTTAATTCTTTATCTTGATTATTGAAATTTCTTTTCTTCTTATTAAACTTTTCATAGGCTATCCCTATCACATTCCCACTTCAAAATTCGTACATAACCCTTTAGCTTTCTTAAAACACCCCTACAAACCTAGTAACTTACTCCAATTACAAATTTTCATCCACCCAACAACTATACTATATACCAACACCTTTTTCCATCCACAAAAACCCCCAAAAAAAATATACCTATTAGATCTTGATTCACCATTAAGATCCTTGACGCATATCACCAAGGGTCAAACATAAAATGTGAGCTGGAAATCGTACCTTGAGAGGAGCTTAGAAGATGGTTCTGAAGTAGTTTGGCCAAATCCTCAAAGAGTTTTGAGTTCCCTTTTTCGATAGCATTTTGAGCACCTTGTGGTGGTGCCTTTTCCTTGAAGTTAACTGGCCTTAAATGTGGATTAAGAACCCAACATTTTTCTTTAGTATGACCTAGCGTCTTGCAGTGGCCACACTTCCAACATTTGTCTTTGAGGTTGTGCATCCGTCCACATTTATCACACTTAGCCTTAACTTTTGCTCCTTGGACCATCCTGCCTTCTTCCTTGCTGTCCACCAAACTACCCCTCTCAGCCTTGCTTGAATTCCCATTCAAAATCTTTCTTTGCAGGTACTCTTTATTAACCTTGTTTGCAACATCGTCATAATAAGGCAAAGGCTCAATTCTAAGAATGTGGTTTCGAAGATCTTTGTAGTCAGAACCCAAACCCATCAAATACGATATCACAAGATCTTCATTAGCCCTTTTTTCCACCTCTTCAATGTTGGTAGTATTCAGCCTTAATGATTGAAGTTCATCCCATGCCTCCTTTAATTTTGGTGTTATATTCTATCGGATCACCTCCACTAAGGCTGATATTGTTGATGAACTGCTTCAACTCATATATTCTCATCAAGTTTCCTTGATGACCAAATTGTCTCTTGATAGACTCCCAAAGTGCTTTAGAAGTTTCAGCCTTTGAGAATGCACCTACCAAGGATGGTTCCATGGAATTTAAAATCCATGTGTACACCAAGTTGTCATTATAGCACCAATCTTCATATTCTTCACTTGATGTGTCTGTGGGCTTTGTGATTCTTCCATTCACGAAACCCAATACTCGTTTTCCACATAATGCTCTTTCAGCGGGATTGATCCAAATTGAGTAATTTTTTCCATTCAAGGGAAATGTGGTAAGTTTCAAGGTGGTGTTACCATCATTATCAACTCCCTTGAAGGAACTTCTGCTCTTGGTGTTGTATGACGAGCCCTCCTTTTCCATTCTTTAATTTGGCTATGAAGGGGAATGTCTTGATACACCAAGAACCAACAAAGCAACAAAAGGTAAAAGCTAGATTCAAGATGAAACCTGCTCTGATACCATGTGAAAAAATGTTGATGAAGAACTAAAGAAGTGTGAAAGAAAGTATTGATGAAAGAATAAAGAAGCTTGTTTTTTCAGTAGCTAAATATTTACACATCTTGGGTATTTATATACAACATCCTAACGGCTAGGTACAAGCTTATTTTACTTTTCTAACAGCTAGGTACAACACATTACAGCAGTATCTTTCAATTTTAAGAACTAACCATTATTTCGTCCTTTAGTGTTTAGCTTAAAATGGGTTTGGGCTTGATATGAGTGTCCATAGACCAATCAAAAGAGTTATTTGGGCTTTTTATCTTTACCCTCAATCTCTTCATCTTCAACATACATGAGAATACCTGAAGGATATGGGACTGACATTCCCAAATCACATGTATATAAGCTTAGAAAGGTTATCTATAGCCTTAAACAATCCCCTAGGAACTGGTACTCTAAATTGCACAATGTTCTCAGTTGCCAAGCCTTCACTAAAAGTGAGGCTGATTCCTCCCCATTCACCAAATATTCCAAAGATGGAATAACGATGATTCTTATTTGTGTCGATGACATTATATTATCATTACTGGTAATGACCAAATAGGCATTAGTTGCATGAAATCATATCTTAAATCTGTTTTTGACACTAAAGACTTAGGATACTTACGATATTTTTTAGGAATAGAAATTGCCCACTCCAAAAAGGGACTATTTCTATGCCAAAGAAAATATACACTTGATCTACTTCGTGAAACAAGTAAACTAGGTGCAAGGATAGCTTCAACACCAATTGAAAATACCTACGAGCGAAAGGATAAAGAAGAAGACAAAGAGAAGCAGCCCAATGCAATTTAGAATGTAAGGCAATATCAACGAATTGCCGGTAAGTTAATATATTCAACCATTACTACAGTTGACATTAGCTTTGCTGTTAATCAGGTTAGTCAATTCATGCAGCAACCAATGACCAACCACATGGACATGGTAAATCGGATCCTCTGCTACCTAAAAGGAACACCAGGCAAGGTTTACACATGTAAAAGAATGGTTACCATGAGATCCTAGCATATAGTGATACAGATTGAGTTGGAAATGTTAAAAACAGAAAGTCAACTATCGGATATTGCACATTTGTTGGAGGAAACTTAGTAACCTGGAAGAGTAAGAAACAGAGTGTGGTAGCAAGGTCAAGTGTAGAGGCAGAGTATCGAGCAATGACAAGTGCAACATGTTAGCTGATTTGGTTGAAGGCTTTAGTTCAAGATTTGGGGTTCAAAACTAAGGCAGCAATGAAACTTTTTTGTGACATCAAAGCAGCAATCTACATAGTTTCCAATCCAGTATTCCATGAGAGAACAAAGCACATTGAGATGGTGATATGCCTCAAGGATCTTAATGGTGAATCAAGATCTAATGGGTATATTTTTTTTAGGGTTTTATGGATGGAAAGAGGTGCTCGGGATATGGTATAGTTGTTGGGTGGATGAAAATTCATAATTGGAGTAAGTTATTGGGTCTGTAGTGGTGTTTTAAGAAAGCTGAAGGGTTATGTACGAATTTGAAGTGGGAATGTGATAGGGATAACTTATGAAAAGTTTAAAAAGATAAAAGAGAAATTTCAATCAATATCAAGAATCAAAATAAGAAAATTAAAACTAGTTAATCAAGTTTGATAAGATCAGATCACCATAAACTAGATTTACTAGGTTGATTCGCCACACTCTAAGATAGAAAGAAGGAAGAGTGATAAGAATCGATAGATAATTCGCCACTAAACAAAGAAAGAATTTGGATGCAACTAAGCCAAATTCTGCCTATTCATCAAACTATTTAATTACAAGCAATAGTGTTGTATTCATAGTCATGACAGTCTTTCCATGTCTAACTTATACTAAAACGCCTAATTCATCTATGATAAGGATTCTTAAGTAAATAAGGACTACTAAGTCATCTAGAATTCTACGAGGATAAGCCTAATATATTGAGTTCCTAATCCTACTTAAAATCTTACTTGTAAAACCCTATTTGATCTCAAACTCCTTGCCTACTGACATTTCCTTTTGCTGCTAGAATTCTCCTTGGCATGGATGTCTTTGTCAATGAGGATTAATCTTTCTTGGATGGCAGCAACTTCATTTCCATGATTGAGCACATCATCTTCCCCTTGTTGAATTGGATTTGCCCTCAAATCCTTCTCCTCGGTGTCTTTGAAATCATCTTCTAAGTAAGGAGAAAGGTCCCTACATTGAATGTAGCAGAAACATTATAATCTTCGGGCAATTCGATTTTATAAGCATTATCATTCACCTTTGTCAACAACTCTAAAAGGACCATCAGCCCTTAGCATTAGTTTTGATTTTCTTTGCATTGGAAACCTTTCCTTGCGTAGGTGAATCCAAACTAAATCTCCTGGTGCAAATTGAATTCTTGTTCTCCTTTTGTCTGCTAACCGTGTGTATTCCTCATTTTTCTTTTCAATTTATTCTTCACACTCTCATGTAGAGATTTAACAAACTTAGCCTTTTTGTTTCCATCAAAACAAATTCTCTCTTCAATAGGCAGTGGAAATAAATCAAGAGGAGTTACAGGATTGAATCCATAAACTATCTCAAACAGAGAATGCTTCGTTCCACTGTGCACACCTCTATTATAAGGAAACTCAACATATGATAAACAGTCATCCCAATTCTTCAAATTCTTGTTGACAACAATATGAAGTAAAGAAGAAAATGGTTTGATTTACCACTTCGGTTTGTCCATCGGTTTGAGGATGACATGTTGTGCTAAAGAGTAATTTTGTTCCAACTGTTTTCCATAAAGTCTTTCAAAAGTAACTTAAGAATTTGACATCACGGTTTGAAACAATACTTTTGGGAATCCCATGCAATCGAACAATCTCTTTGAAAAATAAATCAGCAATATTTTGACCATCATTTGTCTTGTGGCATGGAATAAAATGAGACATCTTGGAAAACCTGTCAACAACTACCATAACTGAATCCTTTCCCCTCTGTGTTCTAGGCAAACCAAGAACAAAATCCATGCTTAAATCTTCCCACGGTTGGTTGGTACAAGCAATGGCATGTATAACCCTTTGTGACATCTCCTTGCTCTTGGCTTTCTTACATATCACACATCTTTCTATGACTCTTTTAACATCTTTGATCATGGTTGGCCAATAAAAGTGTTCCTTGAGTGCCTCTAATGTCTTCTTTTCAACAAAATGACCAGCTAAACCTCCACCATGAGTTTCCCTCACTAAGTGCTCACGGATTGAACAATTTGGGATGCACAGTCTACCTTGCTTGAACAGATAGTCATCATGTCGATAAAATCCTTGCATGGCTCCTTTCTTGCACTCCTCATATATTGATGCAAACTTTGGGTCATTTTTATACTGATCTACAAGCATCTTAAAACCCATTAGTTTAACATTTAACATGGAAATTAAAGAGTACCTCCGAGATAGTGCATCAGCCACAATGTTCACATTTCCTTTCTTGTACTTGATCATGTAAGGAAAAGACTCTAAGAATTCCACCCATTTAGCATGCCTTCTATTCAGCTTGCTTTGCCCCTTTAAATGCTTCAAGGATTCATGATCAGTGTGAATAACAAACTCCTTGGGCAGTAAATAATGTTGCCAAGTCTCTAAAGCTCTAATTAAAGCAAAAAAACTCTTTGTCATAGGTTGAGTAGTTTAATTGTGCCCCACTAAACTTTTGACTAAAGTATGCTAATGGACGCCCCTCTTGCATAAGAACAGCCCTAATTCCCACACCAGATGCATCACACTTCAATTCAAAAGTTTTGGTGAAATCGTGTAATGCTAAAATTGGTGCAGTTGTTAACTTCTCCTTAATCAACTCAAAACTCCTTTGTGCTTCATTATTCCATTCAAAAGCCCTTTCTTTCTTAATAATTTTAGTAATAGGAGCAAGTAAAGTACTAAAATTCTTCACAAACCTTCGATAAAAAGAAGCCAATCCATGGAAACTTCTCACTTTCAGCAACACTACTTGGAATAGGCCAATATTTAATAGCCTTTACCTTTTCTTCATCAACTCCAACACCATGCTTTGACACCACATAACCAAGAAAAACTACATAGTCTTGGCAAAAATGGCATTTCTTCATATTGCCATACAATTTCTCTTCTCTCAGTACTTTAAACACTTTTTTCAAATGAATTATATGTGTTTCTAAACTTCCACTGTAGATCAGAATATCATCGAAATAAACAACAACAAAATCACCAATAAAGTTCCTAAGTACGTAATTCATCAATCTCATAAAGGTGCTTGGTGCATTAGATAAACGAAATGGCATAACCATTCATTCATATAATCCAAATTTAGTTTTAAAAGCGGTTTTCCATTCATCCCCTTCTTTCATCCTAATCTGATGATAACCACTTTTGAGATCTATTTTAGAAAATATAGCAGCACCATTTAACTCGTCAAACATATCATCAACCTAGGGATAGGATAACGATATTTTACCGTAATCTTGTTGATTGCCCTACTATCCACACACATCCGCATGGTTCCATCCTTCTTCGGTACCAACAAAGCAGTACGGAACAAAGACTCAGGATTCCCTAACATATCCCTTATCAATTAGCTCAGAAACTTGCTTTTGCAACTCTTTAGTCTCTTCTGGATTGCTTCTATAGGCTGGTCGATTTGGCAGAGTTGCCCCTGGTATGAGATCTATTTGGTGCTCAATTCCTCTGTTTGGTGGTAACCCTTTCGATATGTCTTCTAGAAATACATCAGCAAACTCCTTTAAAATTGCTTTCACTTGAGTCGGCAGAGTAACATCTCTATTTTGAGTTGCTTCTTTGACCACCAGAATAAAGATTGACTCTTTATCAAACAAAACTTGCTTTATTACTCCTTTGTTGACAAACAAACTCTCTTTCTTTTTCTTCTCAAATTCAATTTTATCTTTCTGAATCTATTGTGGATTAAGAGCCGTTAACACAATCTTTCTACCATCCTTAACAAAGGAATATGTATTCTTATAACCATCATAAAAAGCTCTTCTATCATACTGCCAAGGTCCTCCTAGTAAGAGATGACTTGCATCCATAAGCACATTTCGACACACTTCATCTTTGTATCTACCAATTGAAAAAAGGCACCAAAACTTGCTGAGTAACCTTCACATCACCATTATCATTTAGCCACTGTAATCTATAAGGTTGGGGATGTTTTAGAGTAGTTAAATTTAGTTTTTCTACCAAGGTAGTGAAAGCCACATTTGTACAACTACCTCCATCAATTATAACTCCGCACACCTTATTCTGAATTGCACACCTTGTATGAAAGATATTCTCACGCTGCTCATCTTTCGTTTTTGCTTGCGTAGTCATAGTGCGGCGAACTACAAGCATTTCTCCAATTTCAGCATGTTCTACCTCTTCTTCCTCGCCATCTTCCACTCCCTCTTCTGTAGCCTCGTCTTTACTCTCCAATTCTCCTTGTGAGTCCTTAAGCACCATTACCCTCCTATTTGGACATTCAAAAGCAATATGCCCATGTCAAGGCATTTAAAGTATTTGATGTCTCAGCTCCGTTTTAGAGGAATAGTTTCTACCACTTTCTCTTTTCCTTTATCAATAGCTACTGCTGACTTGCTAGGACCACTTTTCTCTACTGACTTTGCTATCTTCTTTGAAAGGAAGTCGAATAAGTAGATGATGAATTGATATTTTTGGTAGAACCTGATCTGCACACTCCCCTCATTAGTTGTCTCTTCACCTTGATAGCAAGTTTAATCACATCTTGCAAAGAAACATATGGTTGCAATTCTGCCTCTGCAATTTCATACTTTAACCCATAAGGAACCTTGCAATCGTTAGTTCTTCTGGTTCTTGCAAGTTACATCTCATCATAAGCATCTCATACTCTTTGACATAATCTTCCACATACATGCCCCCTTGCCTTAAACTTTGAAGCTTAATGTATAGTTCTTGTTTGTAATATTCTGGCAAAAAGTCTTCTCTTCATTAATCTCTTCATGACTCTCCAACTTGTCACCTCACCTAAACCTTCCTGTCTTCATCTAGTTTTCTCATTTTCCCACCATAAATTGGCATAATCATTGAATTTAAGAGCTACCAACTTGCACTTCCTTGGTTCAAAATAATCATAGTACTCAAATACCTTCTCTACTTTTTGCACCCATTCTAAGTACTCCTCGGGTGAACTTGTTCCTCGAAATGCCAGAATCTTTAGCTTACATCAATTCCATTATCCCTGGTATTTCTTCTCTACCATTGTCTCTCCTCAGCTTCATTATCTATTTCCAACTCATCAAGCTCATCCTCTTCATAATAATTAGGCCCTCTAGTTGCTCGCTGCCCTCGTTGTTCATGTCTTCTAGGTTGTTGCTGAATGGTATTCCTTTCCACGGCTTGAATTAAACGATCAATTTGCTCCCTCATCTCTGCTTGTTAGTGTTCAAGTGCTAGGATCTTAGCTTGATCCAAACTCAATCCTTTTGGAACAGGAGGAGTTCCTTCTTCTCCAGACACAATTCTTTTTGAAATTTTCAAGTGAATGAGTTTCTTAATTCAAGGAGGCTCTGATACCAACTGATATGCCTCAAGGATCTCAATGGTGAATCAAGATCTAATAGGTATATTTTTTTAGGGTTTTACGGATGGAAAGAGGTGCTGGAATATGGTATAGTTGTTGGGTGGATGAAAATTCGTAGTTGGAGTAAGTTATTAGGTATGTAGAGGTGTTTTAAGGAAGCTGAAGGGTTATGTACGAATTTAAAGTGGGAATGTGATAGGGAAGTTTAAAATGTGAGTTGGAAATCATACCTTGAGAGGAGCTTGGAAGATGGTTCCGAAGTAGTTTGGCCAAATCCTCAAGGAGTTTTGAGTTCCCTTTTTCGATTGCATTTTGAGCACCTTGTGGTGGCGCCTTTTCCTTGAAGTTAACTGGCCTCAAATGTGGATTAAGAACCCAACATTTTTCTTTAGTATGACCAAGCATCTTGCAGTGCCCACACTTCCAGCATTTGTCTTTAAGGTTGTGCATCCGTCCACATTTATCACACTTAGCCTTAACTTTTGCTCCTTGGACCATCCTGCCTTCTTCCTTGCTGTCCACCAAACTACCTCTCTCAGCCTTGCTTGAATTCCCATTCAAAATCTTTCTTTGCAAGTACTCTTTATTAACCTTGTTTGCAACATCGTCATAATAAGGCAAAGGTTCAATTCTAAGAATGTGATTCCGAAGATCTTCGTAGTCCGAACCCAAACCCATCAAATACGATATCACAAGATCTTCATTGGCCCTTTTTTCCACCTCTTCAATGTTGGTAGTATTCGGCCTTAATGATTGAAGTTCATCCCATGCCTCCTTAATTTTGGTGTTATATTCTATCGGATCACCTCCACTAAGGCTGATATTGTTGATGAACTGCTTCAACTCGTATATTCTCATCAAGTTTCCTTGATGACCAAATTGTCTCTTGATAGACTCCCAAAGTGCTTTAGAAGTTTCAGCCTTTGAGAATGCACCTACCAAGGATGGTTCCATGGAATTTAAAATCCATGTGTACACCAAGTTGTCATTATAACACCAATCTTCATATTCTTCACTTGATGTGTCTGTGGGCTTTGTGATTCTTCCATTCACGAAACCCAATGCTCGTTTTCCACATAATGCTCTTTCAGCGGGATTGATCCAAATTGAGTAATTTTTTCCATTCAAGGGAAATGTGGTAAGTTTCAAGGTGGTGTTACCATCATTATCAACTCCCTTGAAGGAACTTTTGCTCTTGGTGTTGTATGACGAGCCCTCCCTTTCCATTCTTTAATTTGGCTATGAAGGGGAATGTCTTGATATACCAAGAACCAACAAAGCAACAAAAGGTAAAAAGCTAGATTAGAGATGAAACCTGCTCTGATACCATGTGAAAAATATTGAAGAAACAAAGAAGTGTGAAAGAAAGTATTGATGAAAGAATAAAGAAGCTTGTTTTTCACTTTACACATCTTGGGTATATATATACAACATCCTAACGGCTAGGTACAAGTTGATTTTACTTTTCTAACAGCTAGGTACAACACATAACAACATAGTTTTCAATTTCAAGAACTAGCCGTTATTTCATCCTCTAGTGGTAAGCTTACTAGCCGTTATTTCGTCCTCTAGTGGTTAGCTTGATATGGGCTTTGGGCTTGATATGGGTGTCCATAGGCCAATCAAAGAGTTATTTGGGCCTTTTATCTTCACCATCAATCTCTTCATTTTCAACAGACTGTGTATCCCAAATTGTTCAATCTATAAGCACTTAGTGAGGGAAACTCATAGTGGAGGTTTAGCTGGTCATTTTGTAGAAAAGAAGACATTAGAGGCACTCAAGGAACACTTTTATTGGCCAACCATGATCAAAGATGTTAAAAGAGTCATAGAAAGATGTGTGATATGCAAGAAAGCCAAGAGCAAGGAGATGTCACAAGGGTTATATATATGCCATTGCCTATACCAAACCAACCGTGGGAAGATCTAAGCACGATTTTGTGCTTGGTCTCCCTAGAACACAGAAGGGAAAGGATTCAATTATGGTAGTTATTGATAGATTTTCCAAGATGTCTCATTTTATTCCGTGGCACAAGACAAATGATACTCAACATGTTGCTGATTTATTTTTCAAGGAGATTGTTTGATTGCATGGGATTCCCAAAAGTATTGTTTCAGATCGTGATGCCAAATTCTTGAGTTACTTTTGGAAGACTTTATGAAAAGGGAAAAAACTACTCTTTAGCACAACATGACATCCTCAAACTGAAGTGGTAAATCGAACCCTCTCTTCTTTACTTCGTACTATTGTTAACGAGAATTTAAAAAACTGGGATGACTATTTATCATATGTTGAGTTTGTTTATAATAAAAGTGTGCATAGTGAAATGAAGTATTCTCCATTTGAGATAGTTTATAGATTCAATCCTACAACTCCTCTTGATTTATTGCCACTGCCTATTGAAGAGAGAATTTGCTTTGATGGAAACAAAAAGGCTGAGTTTGTCAAATCTCTACATGAGAGTGTGATGAAACAAATTGAAAAGAAAAATAAAGAATACGCACGATTAGCAAACAAAAAGAGAAAAAGAATTCAATTTGCACCAGGAGATTTAGTTTGGATTCTCCTACGCACGGAAAGGTTTCCAACATAAAGAAAATCCAAACTAATGCCAAGCGCTGATGGTCCTTTTAAAGTTGTTGAAAAGGTGAATGATAATGCTTATAAGATCGAATTGCCCAGAGATTATAATGTTTCTGCTACATTCAATGTCAAGGGACCTTTCTCCTTACTTAAAAGATGATTTCAAAGACACCGAGGAGAAGGATTTGAGGGCAAATCCAATTCAACAAGGGGGAGATGATGTGCTCCATCATGGAAATGAAGTTGCTGCCATCCAAGAAGAGCCATACATGGGACCAGTTATTAGGGCAAGAGTCAAGCTTGTTACTTTACTCACCTGCATGAGGGAAATTGATTTGTTGAATTGAGTTCAATTTCAGTCAATAAGGATAATGATTTGTGGCCAATGAACTTCAATAAATAAGGTGGCTAATAACTTAAATGATGCATTAATTATTGTTTTAGTAGTTAGGTTTTAATTAATTAGTCTTAGTTTTCCAAGTAGTCATTAATGTGCAAATCTTCCAGAGCAAGCTTGCTAGTTCTATAATGGAAGGCATGTTATTGTAATGGATTTAAAGTTTATGAATGAAAAGAATTTTGCTGAGTTGCATCCAAATTCTTTGTTTAGTAGCGAATTATCTATCGATTCTTATCACTCTTCCTTCTTTCTATCTTAGAGTGTGGCGAATCAACTCTAGTAATCTTATTTGTGGCGATCTGATCTTATCAAACTTGATTAACTAGTTTTTAATTTCTTTATTTTTGATTTTTGATACTGATTGAAACTCCATTTCCTTTTCCTAAACTTCCATCAGTTATCCCTATCACATCCCCATTTCAAATTCGTACATAACTCTTCAGGTTCCTTAAATCACCTCTACAGATTCAATAACTTGCTCCAATTACGAATTTTCATCTACTCAACAACAATACCCTGTCCCAACAAAAGAAATTATACCCATTAGATCTTAATTCACCATTTGAAGATCCTTGAGGCATATCAGCATACTACTTTCAAACATATCCGATTCGGCCAAAAAAGGAGGGAAAATACTTTCAAACAGCACCATCTCTGCCAGTGGTCCGCAAAATGCTTTAGAAAATCATCGTTTTTCACAAAAATGTTATAACGTGCCTTGAACCATCTCCACTTTTGGTTGGGACGATATTAAATGCTTTTAGGCACAACCATTGTCTCCAAAAATGCATCAAAACGTCTTCGTTTTTCTGAAAAAAAATCATGAAAATTTTAGTAATTGGCATAATGTTAATATCTGATTTCCTTAAAACATCTTCCATTAAACATCACCACCATTTTATCTAAAAATGCATTAAAACATCTCCGATTTCCTTAAAAAGATGCAAAAATGTTAGAATTATATTTAAGCATATTTGATTCGGTCGAAATTGATGGAAAATGCATTAAAACAACACTATTTTCTCTATGAGTGCATCAAAATACTTTTAAAAATCTACCCATTCTTTATAAATGTTAAAAATTGCATCAAAGCTGTGAAAAAAGATTGATGAAGAAAAGAAGTGTGCAAGAAAATATTGATGAAAGAATAAAGAAGCTTGTTTTTCCACTACATCAATATTTACACATCTAGGGTATTTATATACAACATCCTAACGGCTAGGTACAAGCTTATTTTACTTTTCTAACAGCTAGGTACAACACACAACAGCATATCTTTCAATTTCAAAACTAGCCGTTATTTCCATTATGAAGCTAGCCGTTATTTCGTCCATTAGTGATTAGCTTACTAGCCGTTATTTCGTCCTTTAGTGGTTAGCTTGATATGGGCTTTGGGCTTGATATGGGTGTCCATAGGCCAATCAAAGAGTTATTTGGGCCTTTTATCTTCACCCTCAATCTCTTCATTTTCAACACTCCCCCTCAAGTTGGGCTTGAACAAATTGATCAAGTTCAACTTGCATACAAACTTTTGAAGTTGTTGAATACTCGGAGGTTTGGTGAATATGTCCGCCAATTGATCTTCACTCTTGACATAAGGCATTGAGATTGTCTTGTTCAAATACTTTTTCTCTTATAAAGTGACAATCTACCTCTATGTGCTTGGTCCTCTCATGAAACACTGGATTGTTTGCAATATGTATCGCCGATTTGTTATCACAATGTAGCTTCATAGGTGCCTCGACGTTAAAACCCAAATCTTCAACCAATGCCTTCAACCATATCAATTCACTAGTGGTTGAAGCCATTGCTCTATATTCAGCTTCGGCACTTGATTTGGCCACCACGGTTTGCTTTTTGCTCTTCCAAGTCACTAAATTTCCACCAACAAAAGTGCAATATCCAGTTGTAGATTTGCGATCTTCAATGTTTCCTGCCCAATCAGCATCCGTGTAGGCAAAAATTTGGTGATGTCCATGTTTCTTCATGAGTATTCCTTGTCCTAGAGTTCCCTTGAGATATTTGAGTATTCGGTCCACCATTTCCATGTGATTGGTCATTGGACAAGTCATGAATTGGCTTACCTGATTCACAGCAAAAGAAATGTCAGGTCTTGTAATAGTTAAATAGATTAACTTACCCACAATTCTTTGATATTGCTTGATGTCTTCAATTGGTTTGCCCTCCTTCCTTTTGGCTTGTCCTTCAATTGGAGTTGATGCTATCTTCCCTCCAAGCTTACCTGTCTCTTTCAAAAGATCAAGTGTGTATTTTCCTTTGGGATAGAAATAGCCCTTTATTAGAATGGGCTATTTCTATACCTAGAAAATACCGTAAGTGTCCAAGGTCTTTAATATCAAAAGTAGACTTTAAATAACTTTTAGTGCTGTTTATTCCCAAAGTATCACTCCCTGTTATAATGATATCATCCACATATATTATCACAACAGTAATACCATTATTAGAGTGTTTTATGAATAAAGAGTGATCAGCACTACTAACCTTAAAGTGTTGAGAAGTTAAAGCATCTAGCAACTTAGAGTACCAGGCCCTAGGAGATTGTTTTAAGCCATAAATGGCTTTTCTAAGCTTACACACATGCGGTTTTGGTACTTTAATGTTGTATCCTTGTGGGATATCCATGTAAACCTCTTCTTCTAATTCCCCCTGGAGAAAAGCATTTCGAACATCCATTTGATACATTTCCCATTCATAATTAGTGGCTAAGGACAAAATAACTCTAATGGTGTTCATTTTGGCTACTGGGGCAAATGTTTCAGTGTAATCTAAACCATAGGTTTGAGTGAATCCTTTAGCAACCAATCTAGCTTTATGTTTCTCAATGGAACCATCACTCTTCAGCTTGGTTTTGTACACCCATTTACACCCAACTGTTTTCTTACCTTGGGGAAGAGTAACAATTTCCCATGTCTTATTCTTAACTAAAGCTTCCAACTCCTCATCCATGGCATTTCTCCAAATAGGAATGTCCTTGGCCTCGTTGTAGCAAGATGGCTCTTTCAAACTATCCAATTTGCTTAAAAACACTCTATAACTCTCTTTAACATTATCTAAGGTATAACAATTTTCTATAGGATGTGCTGTGACTTTGTTCCCATAAAAGAATACCCTATTTTTCTGCCATTCGGATGGAGGCTTCCTAATTCTTTGAGATCTTCTAAGAGGAAAATTTTGATCATGTGATGAAGAATCGACTCTCTCTCATTTTGACCCACCCGGTGAGGAACTAAATGGGATTTCATGCTCTAAAACTAATTGATCATTAGGGTTCTCATCACAAGGTGTTTCCTCACTTTGACTTTCGCTAACTATGTTTTGTTCTTCATTTGATTCCAATGGTTCATGAATATCACCATTCTGTTGTGTTGAATCTTCATAGATAAAATCCTCTTTTTCGCTTTCATTCAAACTAACTCCATTATTGATTTGATCGTTATTCCTTAACAAACTCAACCGATTACCTACAATAGATAGGGGAAGAGGATCCCCTTTTTTCTCCTTCATTTCTCACTTTATCAAAGTAAGGATCACTTTCCAGAAAAGTAACGTTTCTTGACAAGAATTTCTCATTTGTAAAAGGATCTAAACATTTATAACCTTTTTTATCAATGCAATACCCTAAAAATATGCACTTTACACTCCTATGACTCAATTTATCTCTAGCATGATTAGGGATGTGAACATAACAAGTACAGCCAAATACCTTTAGATAAGATAAGTTTGGTTGCCTATTATGCAACAATTCAAAAGGAGATTTTCCATTCAATAACTTCGAAGGCATACGATTTATCAAATGTATGGCTGTGAGAATGGCTTCATTCCAATATCTTTTAGGGACATTGTGATGAAACATTAGTGACCTTCCTACATCTAAGATGTGCCGATTTTTCCGTTCGGCCACACCATTTTGTTCAGGTGTGTAGGGGCAAGTCGTTTGATGAACTATCCCTAAAGTGCTCAAGTAATTCTCAAAGGCGTGACTAGTATATTCTCCCCCATTATCACTCCTAAGAATCTTAATCCTTTTGCCATGTTGATTTTCAATTAAGGAAACATACTCTTTAAAACATGATAAGGTCTCTGATTTGTTTTTAATCAAGTATATCCAAGTGTATCTAGACTTGTGATCAATGAATGTGACAAAATATCTAAAGCCATTGTGAGATTCTAAAGGAGAAGTCCATAGATCAGAGTGAACAAGATCAAACATTTCATTATAACAAGTTTCCGAATGTACAAAAGGAAGTTTAGTCTGTTTTCCAAGATTACAAGCCCTACATTGTTTAAAATCACTAAACTTCATTTTCGGAATCATTTTACACAGAATGTTACTAGGAGGATGGCCTAGTCTTGCATGCCAAAGTTTCTGAAGTCCACTATCTTCCTCAACTCTAAGGGCTTGATTGGTACTATCCAAAAAATATAGGCCGTCATGTAAGGTTCCCTCACCAATCTTCTTCCCGGTTGATATGTCCTGAAATATCACCTTATTGGGTTCAAAGATGACACAACAATTTAAGTCTTTCGTTATTCTACTAACGGACAGCAAATTTGATGAAAAATTTGGCATATAAAGGCCACTTGTTCTCTTGGATAAAACTTTAATATCTCCTAATCCCTTAATGGGTATTTCACTACCATTGGCTATTGTCACATTTCTAATGTTTCCTAGGGTTTCTATTCTAGATGCCATGTTTTTATTTCTAAACATATGATTAGTAGCACCTGAATCAATAACCCAAGGGTCAAACTTAAAATGTGAGTTGGAAATCATACCTTGAGAGGAGCTTGGAAGATGGTTCTGAAGTAGTTTGGCCAAATCCTCAAGGAGTTTTGAGTTCCCTTTTTCGATTGCATTTTGAGCACCTTGTGGTGGTGCCTTTTCCTTGAAGTTGACTGGCCTCAGATGTGGATTAAGAACCCAACATTTTTCTTTAGTATGACCTAACATCTTACAATGGCCCACACTTCCAACATTTGTCTTTGAGGTTGTGCATCCGTCCACATTTATCACATTTAGCCTTAACTTTTACTCCTTGGACCATCCTGCCTTCTTCCTTGCTGTCCACCAAACTACCTCTCTCAGCCTTGCTTGAATTCCCATTCAAAATCTTTCTTTGCAGGTACTCTTTATTAACCTTGTTTGCAACATCGTCATAATGAGGCAAAGGCTCAATTCTAAGAATGTGGTTTCGAAGATCTTCGTAGTCAGAACCCAAACCCATCAAATACGATATCACAAGATCTTCATTAGCCCTTTTTTCCACCTCTTCAATATTGGTAGTATTCGGCCTTAATGATTGAAGTTCATCCCATGCCTCCTTAATTTTGGTGTTATATTCTATCGGATCACCTCCACCAAGGCTGATATTGTTGATGAACTGCTTCAACTCATATATTCTCATCAAGTTTCCTTGATGACCAAATTGTCTCTTGATAGACTCCCAAAGTGCTTTAGAAGTTTCAGCCTTTGAGAATGCTCCTACCAAGGATGGTTCCATGGAATTTAAAATCCATGTGTACACCAAGTTGTCATTATAGCACCAATCTTCATATTCTTCACTTGATGTGTCTGTGGGCTTTGTGATTCTTCCATTCACGAAACCCAATGCTCGTTTTCCACATAATGCTCTTTCAGCGGGATTGATCCAAATTGAGTAATTTTTTCCATTCAAGGGAAATGTGGTAAGTTTCAAGGTGGTGTTACCATCATTATCAACTCCCTTGAAGGAACTTCTGCTCTTGGTGTTGTATGACGAGCCCTCCCTTTCCATTCTTTAATTTGGCTATGAAGGGGAATGTCTTGATACACCAAGAACCAACAAAGCAACAAAAGGTAAAAGCTAGATTCAAGATGAAACCTGCTCTGATACCATGTGAAAAAAGATTGATGAAGAAAAGAAGTGTGAAAGAAAATATTGATGAAAGAATAAAGAAGCTTGTTTTTTCCACTACATCAATATTTACACATCTAGGGTATTTATATACAACATCCATTAGTGATTAGCTTACTAGCCGTTATTTCGTCCTTTAGTGGTTAGCTTGATATGGGCTTTGGGCTTGATATGGGTGTCCATAGGCCAATCAAAGAGTTATTTGGGCCTTTTATCTTCACCCTCAATCTCTTCATTTTCAACAAAAGCAACTTCGTCTTCTTTCTATGAAATTTTGTATAGTACTCTAAAACATACCTGATTTGGTCGAAAAAAGATATCACATCACTAAAATTTTACTATTTTCTCCAAAATTGCATTGATATGTGTTGAAACATCTCCATTTTTATTGAAAGAAATTCATGAAAATGCTGCAGACTACTTTCAAACATGATTGGAAAATGCTTCAAAATATCACCATTTCCACGAGCGGTCAACAAAAATGTGTTAGAACAACATTGTTTTTAAAAAAATATCATTAAGTGCCCCGAAACATCACCATTTTAGGTGAGAATGATGATGTAACAAGCATTTAAACACAAGCATTCTCTCCAAAAGTGCATCAAAATGCTCTAAGATATCTCTATTAACGCTATGAATTCATGCAAATGCTGGAAATTTCCTTTCAACATATCCAATTTACACTAAATTGAAGCAATGTGTGTTAAAATATCACCATTTTATCCAAAAATGCATTAAAATACCTCAAACGTCTCCAATTTCCATGCATGGGTGATAAAATGTTTTAAGCCATGAATGGCTTTTCTAAGTTTACACACGTATTTTTGATACTTTAATGTCGGATTCTTGTGGGATATCCATGTAAGTCTCTTCTTCTAATTCCCATTGGAGAAAAGCATTTCAAGTATCCATTTAATACATTTGTACTCTTCATTTATCTTGTTTAGAACATCATCATAATAAGGTAAAGGTTCAATTCCAAGGATGTAATTTCTAAGATCTTTGTAATCATAACCTATATTAATCAAATATGATATCACAGGATCCTCATTTGCTCTTTTTTTCACTTCTTCAATATTAACAATATTCGGCCATAAAGATCGAAGTTCATCCCATAAATCATTAATTTTGATGTCGAATATCAGATCATTACCTATATAAATAAAGGATAAAATTAAAATTTTAATCATTTAAAAAGATGAAATAATAATTAGGCCTACTCACGTTGGTTGTATAATTATTTATTTATTCAATATAAAATCAATCTTATATTTCTTTGTAATAATAAAGTAAATAAATAAATCAGTTTACATAATCTACACAATTGCATCTTATATTAAAAGATTGTATAATGTTTTAATAAATAAAAAAAATTACACCACAAAGTCTTTTTATTACGAGAATACATGATCAATAATGTATTAAAAGAATACATGATCGATCATGTAATACACAATTAGTCGTGTATAATTAGCTATGTAATACATGATTTATCATGTAAGCCAAGTAATAGAAAACCTTATAAAATTTTAATACGCAATTCACATTTTAAAATTAAAAATACAGATATTGTGCATAAGAAATTTCATATCAATAGAAATTAGGAAAAATAATTTTTAAAAAAACGTTAAAATATGCACTTTTCTCAAATGTAACAACACCCGTCCATTGTTCAAAAATGTACAGCCATTCACTGCAAAGGCAAAAATTATGATGTTATGTTTAAATAAGAGTAATGCTGTAGCTTTGTATTTATTTTAAAGTAGTCATGTCACACGTTATAGCCAAAACTTATTGACATAATTTTTGTTTCTTTAGAAGCACGCATGATGCAAGTACCCCCGGGTGTGCATTAATGAAACTCGAATTGAATCAATATTATTAGTTCCTCTGCCAAACTAATTACTTCATGACTGACATCCAAAACAACAAATAAATTTTACAATTAACCTCTCATCGGAAGAATTAATAATGAACTATGATCCTAGAAATGACAAATTTAACATTTCTATCAACATAAGAAAGTTCCACGAAAATGGTTTCAAATTCAAATTTGAATTTAGAAAACTGAATTTAAGTCCTTGACTTTGAACAATAGGTCATCTTTCTGTAACTGCGTACAGAGCTGCTTTTCCAGCAATCAATCCATTGGATAAAAAAGTTTCAATTATTTTCATAGACATCACTTGGACCAGTGTGTACTGCTCAATTGAGAGACAAATTATGAAAGAAGCCAACTTAATCATACCATATATGCTTATTCCAACAGTTAATAAATAAAGAATCGCCAATTTTTTTTCCTCTTTTTAATGCAAAAATCTGATTTGAAACACCAATAACTTTTCATTCAAAGTAAATGACAACTTACAACAAAAATACATGTGAGAACCAGTCATGATGTCTCTGGGTCCAACTTGGGGACAATAGCAGATGACAGCTCTATATGAGAAACACGTATGGCACCAATCAGCCGCTCCGGCAATTCATCTGTAGTATTTGCCTGTACAGAAAAGACCTAAATCATTAAACTATGTGGGCGTTGGATGAACTGATAAAATAACAAAAGGTCTAAGACCCTTATCATGCTTACATAAAGATGGGTACTGGCAATGGAACTAGGTTACATAACTTTTAAAAGGATATTTTTGTCTTTTAAATGAATAAAGAAAAATAAACATTACATCGCTTTGTCTTATTGGAGCATACAAAAATGTAAAATATAAAAACTCTAGTTTCCCTATACCTCTACACTTGCCACTAAAATATCTCAAACATTGATTATAAATTACCCTTCAAAGCGAGCACATTGATTGCCTTCAAGATGTGAAGAGCTATATTTAAAGCATCATCCCATTGTTCAAATTCTATTGTCAACGATCTTCTCAATATGTGTGTGTAAGATTCCAAGGTTGTAACATAGATGCAATCAACCTGAAGTAGTTTTAGTGCATTTTTTGAAATAAAATTTTGTTGACAGATATACGATAATTTTGAAATTAAAATAGTAAAGCTGCAAGCTTGTAACACAGATGAAATCAAAGAGTCGTGTCATATAGTAGTGCAGTTTCCACATATCAAGTTTTTCAGATGCTAATGGAGGAGAGTTATCTGGTTAGCCATGCTTCCACTATTTAACTAAATTAAATGACCCAAGTTTTTCCTTCAAAACCCAAGTTTCCATACTGCTCGTTCTCAAGGGGTTGCAATCACTATTTCTTAAATAGGAAACTCCAGTAGACTGAGGGGACTCGTTGATAAGACCATGATTTCTAGACCGGATTGACAATATATCTATCTGGTTCTAGAAGCTCAAGTTTGAGAAGGATAGACAAATCAATTCAACAAAGTTGGTTATGATCTTGAAACACAGATATGACAAGTTTATCAAACTTAGTTACCAACAGTGCTCATATATACATTATTCAGTCAGTCAACAACATGCTCATAAAGATCAAATGTCCATTGGATCAAAGCAAAACTTAACGAATTGATTCAAGAAATATGAGTTGAACAAGATTCAAGATCAACATCAAAGATAGAATTAAATATAAAATTGAGTTTAAAAGAGTATCAAAAGCTTATCAATGAAATCTATGTAAAAAAGATGGTTAACATATTCGAATTATGTTTTGTGATATTTTAATTAAATTTGTGTTACTTTATTTTTTTTAATTTATTTAAGAATGTCACCTACACATATATTTCAATTAATTACTTTTTTTATTAGTTAACACTTTCATCACTAATTGTTTGAGTTTCAATTGTAAACCTTGTACAAAATTATCATAAAGGAAAATTGAATCTTACTCAATTAAGATTACGAGAAATACTCCTTTTTGATTGTTTAGAGAATTTTGAGAACTTAGCAAAAATTTCTCTTATAGCATTCAAAAATTTTTCCTTATATTTTTTAATTGTAAATAGTACATAATTGGAATAAGGTTTTAAATATTGATTCTTGATTTTTTTTAATCAATGGGTAAGGCTTGAATTTCAATTCAAATTGTTGTGTTTCAAATTCATTTTTGAGATTTCTATTAATTCTTGGGTTTTAATATTAATATTCATCCCTAAAGGTTTACTAAAATAATAGGTGGACGAAATTATATGTAAAAATTACTCTTAGCTAGTTCAAAATATTAATATAATATTTTTATTATTTTTATTTTGCAATATAAAATTAACTTACTAAAACATTGAATATACAAAAATTATTAATAAAAATACTTTAAAGTATAAATTTTATTTTTAACCAAAAAAATTTTGCTAATTGTTTATTTTCAATAAAATAATAACAAAAATTTTTGAGACTAAAAAATAAAAAAGTGCATATTTGACATATGTAAGTGATAAAATATTTTAAAAATTATTAAAATAGTATTTTATTATCATTTCAAAAATATAACATATAAATTTATGCTTTTTAAAATACGTGATTTTATTTTTTATTCTCAAAAAATATTTTTAATAAATTATTAAAAATATTTTTAAATATAAAAGCAAACAATTAGTGAATATGTTTTGTTTTATTTTTATTAATAAAATATTTTGTTAAAAATAAAACTTATACATTAAAAATTTTTATTGGTATAAATATTTTTATTAATAATTTATATACATTCAACTTTTAAAAAATTAATTTAATATCAAAAAAGAAAACGATAGAAAATAATAAAAATATTACATTAATATTCTCAAGGTGTAAGGCCAGTTTTATATTTTCTAATAAATTTTATTATATTAAGAGATATCAGTAATGTTTACATCAATTACCCTAGTTATTATTCTACTTGTTATTTTAATAAACCTCGTAGGAGGTGTCCATTAATTACCCTAGTTTTGACTCATTCAAACCAGACACTTCATGATTAGGATAATTGTTTCTTGTAGGGATGCAGTGTTATAACCAACAATTAAGCAGGAAGCTTCCCAGATGATAACAGATATAAGATAAGATAGACAAACCTGTACGAGGAAAGCCATGTCAACTACCAATGTTGTGATTACACCAATTACAAGGCCCAAAACTCCATTTGCAACCGTAGAGGAACCAATGTCGACATCAATCTAGACAAAAGACAAAACTCTGTTAAACCATGTTAACAGTATCAGACAAGCTTCTGAAGGCTCACATCATGTACAACAGAAATTCCAATTTGAGCATTTACTTCCAAGTACTTGGGACCACGGATATAGTTGCAATCAACTGCTTTTCCCAATAAACAAGGGGTGCTTCCAACACTCTGGCGCACAATCCATGACCCCTGCATGATTCAATATTCAAACCTAAAAATTATAGAAATACAAATTTGACAGAAAAAATCAAAGAAACAAATAACAAAGTTGGAAGGAGCAACCCAGTAAGGACTGACAGCTAATACATTCACACCAGGGAAATTTGGCACGACCATCATATACATTTATACGTTTTTTCATAATCTTTAAGTTTCCATGGCAGTGAAAGGTATGGACCTTAAAGGACCCTATCATATGAAAAGTAAGACAAATACCTTGGGAACAGAGGGAATAAGCTTCAGTCTACTGTTGCGAAATTCATCATCCCCATCAACAAACCTTTGCAGAAGGGATCCCGGCACTAATTCCCTTGTTACAAAATAAAATACCATACTGTAATGTGTTGAACCAGGAACCTGTAGAAGACCACATTACAAGAATTCAACCTCCCAAACCAACAAGTTTGAAACTTAATACCTACTGAATGAAACAAACTTACTTGAACATTTATGACCACAGAAAAAAGACCTTTTTCTGAAGCAACCTACAAATTCAAGGCTAGAATGTTACAGATTGAATAAAACACAAGTTGTTTACATGGTAGTATCTCACACCAACAATCTAAATAACACTTATCCAACTGCCTGTACTCTTAAGGAGCTAGTAAAACTTGGTTGAATATCCTTTCAACCAATAATTTTAACTTTCCAGCTGCACTATAAACCAACCTATCAAACTAGTTCAAATATAGAGTCAATTTAACGAGGTTTATAACTTGCAAGACTTAAGCTTATCATCCCAATGGAAGTAGTATCATATAAGCATAAATAATCAGAATCAAACCATACATGTGTAACAAAATTTTACTGGTATTTTAAGAGGCAAAAGAATGGTCAATGATTTGAATTTATTTAGTTACTTGAGCAGCACAGCCTTGACGCCTAGCAACATGGTCCATTCTCTTCGTGTCTTTGAACCAATCAACAGCAACAAGATCCATTAAATGTTTTCCTGCAGGGATCTTCAAATACACAAGGCATAAACCACAATTACAGGAAGCCAAAGACATAATAAATTGTCAAACCAAATAAGCAAAATATGGGAAAACCTTTCTTTTGTCATAACAAAAATGCTTGCTACGAACTCTGAAGTTATTGCCATCAGAAATTCTCCAGCAGTCACGAGCATTATCATGGTCATCACGTCGCAGATTGCCCGAAAAACAAGAAAAATCAATTTGATAGGCTGGTTCTTGTTCTTGGGCTTCAATTAATAAAAAAAAATATGAAGAATAAATATTCCAATGGGTAACATTAACAAGGATGTCAACCAAATAAATGAAATGAATAATTTAGTTGTCATCCACCTTGTCTCTTGATATTGTTCTCATTCTCGTCCTTTGTTTGGTATGCCTGAAATCCAGAAGAGCATAATAATAATAATGATAATAAGAGCTTGGAAAGAAGTCGCGTGAACAGGATGAGGACTTGAGTGTAAATCAAACCTCTTGTTCTGACTCAGCTAATTGAAATTCTTCATCTTCATCGGAGTACTCATCCATCATCACAGAGTTTCTGCTTACAGCATTTATCTGATCAAGAGATGGGCTAGGATGAACAGATAACTGGTCATGCAGCTTTTGATTCTTCTTTGAAGAAATAGAAGCTGAAGCCATATTGACCATTACAGGAATTCTTGGATGAGCACTTCTTTCATCTGTTTGAGCAAACCATTCACGGAGACCTGCCATAAGTTGTAACAACACATACTAAGTAAAGCAGCAAGGAGATAGCTTTCATTTAGGAACCGCTACAGTTCAGGAAGATAAGAAAACAAAAAAAAATTAACATATTAAACATATAGTCCTCTGAAAAATAAGATTCTTTTTTTTCTAGCAGCCCGAAGAATATGTATATACAAACACAAACACGAACACATGTAAACTTTCTCTGATGGACATTTACAATTTCTTAAAATCTGAAGGAGGCATTTCTTACTTGAGGACTAATTAGCAATTCCAACTCATTTATCACCCAACTTTAAAAAATTTATATTAACTCATAATAGTACCATAACAAAACAACAAATAAGATACAAGACATACATCCTCATGAAGGGGCTTACAAATGTAGTAGTGTTAAGTCTTATATTTAAATTCATGTTAAACAAGGTGAAACAAAAGGACCCCCAGGGCTATAAAGAGCTACTTTGCCTAAACATATGTTGTTACATCCAAAGTACAAGTAAAGAAATCACATACTGAATTAGCTTCACTGTTTATCATAAAAATACAATGAATTAGCTTCACTCCAATTGCAGTCCTCCCATGGACATACAACGTTGATCATTTATTTTGAATAAGTAGAAGTTTCGCAAGAACAAACTAGAGTTTGGAAAATTACACCAACTGCTCCAACACAAAATACATTATTAATAATTTCATTTCCTATTCTAGATTTCAAGCAGAAGATAAAACAATATATAAAGATAGATGAAAAATGCTAGAGCAGGTGTGAAAGAAAAACACTAAAACATAAGAACTTGACAATGAATGGCCCATCGGAATAATGCAAACCACAAGAGCTCAAAACAAAATGTAAAAAACAACTCACCAGCCACACTATTTAACATCTGAAGAAGACAATGTTGCTGAAACATTGAAATATATCCAACACCCCACCCTTTTAGATCAATCTGCATAAGATGTTGCACCTGTGCTCTGGGCCTCCCATTTCGAGGTTTTAGCGGGGCAATGTTGAACCCACCACCTGAGAAATCATTATACAATGAGTTGGTGGTAGGATTTGGTAAGAATCAGTCCAATTTTTATTTTCAGCACCAGCGAATGGGAGAGGACAGAAAACAAACTTTCAACATGAGCTCGCACATATCCTGGTTGCGGACCACAGTGCTCATGCTCCCTAGAACGAAATAACACAACTGCCCAATAACAAAACACAAAACATGCCAAAATTCAAGTGCTAGAAATGATAGATAGGAATTTCAGGATGTGAGAAAGCAAAATCCTCACCATAACTCCCATCATCATTTCGACGCCAATAACGCACATAACAAAGGTCCCGGGGCCACACAACCCTGTAACCACAGGAATTCATAGAATGCATAAATGAATGTCAATGGAAAGGACAAAGATCATCTTATTTTTTGGAAAAGGAGGAAGATTATTTTAGCACAATGATAGTTCAAAAATCTCTCCTATCCTTAAGACTTAAATGCAGATAACTCAGGTGGTTCTGAAATTGATAAGAATCCTCCCTATAACTTTTCAAATTTGCTACAGACCTTGTAACTCTTCTTTTCCATTACAACAATCTATTTTTAGTTTTATTAAAAAAGAATTTGCTGTAACCCTCCCCTAAAGTTCGTCTAATCCCTCAGCTACAATTTGTTAAAATGAAGGGGGTGGTTTCTGACGAACTTGAAAACAAATGACCACCCATATTTAAGTCATATTGTTAGAAACATTAGAGTAATCCATCCTAAGAAAAAAGAATCAACTATGAAATGAGAAAATGAAAGAAAAATATTCAAATATTCTAACAACTAACACTCAATGACATTATTTGGAATGTTTATCCCAACTATAACAGGACAATGATAATTAAGAGAAACAAAATCGGTGACATGGAGCATAAGTACTCATATCTGGAAGATGCCCTCTGAGCTATTATGACAAAGTCTCCAGCAAAGATATGAGAATTTAAACAGATGGACTGGCAAATAGTACAGTAATAGGTAGCAATGCAATTTCTATGTAGAATTTACTATCTTTATGAAGTTTAGAAGTGACAAAGACCAGGTACTGCTTTTCTGTGCTTTGACAGAAGCAACAGCAGCTGGTGTAAATAAACCATGAATGAGGATCTCCCATCCATATTATCTCTAGCATTTTTATTATCCAGATTCCTTCCCTAGCATACATATCAGCAACAAGCATTTAAAGTTATTTCCTGCTTGAGGACAGTGGGTGTAGCTTGGAAGAGGCTAAGTATCCTGCTCTCTTTAAAAAGCAAGTAAACAACTTTATCAGAATAATATTGATCACTTTGATTGTCAACAATTAAAGTGAGGTTAAAAAGCCTGCTGAAGACACAAATCAAGCCGTAATAGGACTGATGCCGATGGAAAGTATGAATTTAGAGCTACATTAAAATCATTGTTCATTCAAATTCCATTTTGTAAGAAATTATGGCCAGAGTTGTTGATTAAGTTAAAAACCAAAGCAACCTGATATCGTGACCAGAAGCCAGAAAAGAAGCACTAGTAAATTGATTCTTACATTTCTAAATCATTGTAATTCAATTAGGGGTCAATGCAGAAAGAATTAAGGATTTCTTCACACATTATAATTAACTATTGTTTGCATATGATTACCAGGCTTCAACAATTTGAATTTTGCAATTTATTATGGTTCAATTCTAATCAAAGTATATTTATAATGTATGCTCTATTCTAATCAAAGCAAAAAACAAGATGGTTAGAATTGGAGAGACTATCACATCGGAAGCCAGTCAAGCTGAAGCCTATGATAAAGTATAGCGGTATGCCCATCGACCTCTTCAACTAAGCTGCCGTACTGAAAACTACAATCCCACCTGCACAACACATGAAAAATTATGGACATGGGCATGACCTTTGACAAGTTAGCTGTTTACACATGATTTGATGGCCAATGAATGAAACAAAATTTTACAATATAACGAGATAGAAGAACATGTCAAATACAGTACATCTTCAATAAACTCCCAGTAATGGAGCAGAGAAGTTATAGGAATAACATTGGAAAAAGTAAGCCACAAATAATCAGTCAGCCCAGCCAGCCACACAGAACAATGCAGCAAGATCCATTAGGAAATAGCCAGTAAGATTAAATAGAAAAGCGGCTACATACCAGATTTAGGGCAGGATATTGAATATAATAAACAGGATATTGAATATAATAAAAGAGGAAGGGAGAAAATAATAAGAAAAAGGAGAAACAATGGAAGAGAATCAGGGATGGAGAAACCAATACACTTTATTCAATAATTCATCAATAACTTCAAATCTACTTGAAATAAAAACTAAGGCCCTATTCATAGCTGCCAAAACCCTAAAGAAAACATGAAGTTGATTAAAAGGTAAAGAAATCTACTCCTAATTAGTATTAAACCAAATTAAACATAAAAAGTATATTAGCAAACTATAATATGACTTAAAACCTAATAAAATCTTGATAGTGATATTAAATTCCTAAAGTCTTTAAAAACAGTAATTTAATTTCTCCTTGCATCAATTATTATCAAATTCTCTTTAAAAACAGTAATTTAATTTCTCCTTGCATCAATTATTATCAAATTCTATCTGCCAGACTTGATAAGATCTAATCAATAAACCAACTGGGTTTACTAGGAAAGCACCGATTTCAGCTATCAGGTCACCTTCTCCTGGTTTAAAACACTCTTTATCAAATGGTGCTTCAAAAGTGTTACTAGAGGTGTTAAACGGGCCTCCCTTAAATTTTTAATAAAATAATAATAATAAATTACTAAAAAATTTTAATTAGTATTATAAGTTCAAATTAATTTGAAATAAAAGAGTTAAAATTATTTGATCTATAAATGAGTCAAATGAGTAAAATATTTACATAAATTATTCAGCATTTAATTATAAAATATAATTCATAATATTTATAAAATATAATAAATAGGCCAAGGGGGATCTCAGCCATCCATGATGGGCTTTTATTCTCTCGGCCCAGCCTAGGCTCATCATGGGCCTGGGCCGAGCTGCCCCAGACCATTTGACATTTCAAAGTGTAACATACTTTAAACAAATTTCAAGATCATATTCAGCACCTAAAGGGGTAAGAGATCAGCTTCATTCCCAGATATCCATAAAACCAAGATTTATGATCAGTAACACAAAGACAGCTATATCTATTTTCTGATCATCAAATACCATTCGTTTCAAGTGGAGACAAAATTATTCAAATAAGTCCTTGTATTCTGCCACAAATAAGCAAGCCATTAAACTTCACATTAACTATGTTCCTTCCATTTCCACAACTTTCTTGTACCAAAGCAATAAAATTTTGAAGCAATCAGCTTTCAGAAGCAGCACACAGATCATTTCTATATGTTCAAAAAAGACACAGAAAGTGAGGGCCAAAAAAGACATGAATTCCATGGCACACTTTCAGCCCACAGGGATGGCCAAGATAATTTTTTGATAAGGAAAAAATAGAAGACATACTCATATCGTGTTCCATCCATGCTCATTACAAGCTCAAATATTTCTTCACAGCTAGCATCTACAACACCTACTGCCTTCATTGCTCTGCTACAACTTCTTGGCTGCATCAAGGAAACTACAGATGATGGTTCTGACCTAAACCATTTTAAAGTACAGAAAAAACAGTATCCTCGGCATAAAGTAAAAGAAAAAGGCATACAAGGTAATCAACTTCAAGAAGCTCTTCAAAAATGCGAAGTCCTGTTGGGGAAAAAGAAGGAATGAAAGTCATAAACAAATTTTCTTAGTAACTACAATGTCATTCCAGTGCTTAAATCATATAGAAAGGAAGGCTCTGCAAGATTATGAACCATTTTGGCATTGAAGAAGACGCCAGTGCCTTCGAGAAAATGCTTGATTGTTCACATTCTGGTTCGACAACTCTGAGTCAAATTCCCTGGTCCAGTCATATATGGAATCTGGAGGACCTGCCAGTTATACAAATATGACAAAAATCCACCATATATTGCTCCAAACCAACTCAACATTAATAAGAAAAGGAAATGAAGGAGAACCATTTCCAATTGTTGTTCTTCGCATCAAATTCAGTTGTGAATCATCTTCATCCTCTTGTGCACTGAGCCTGATGATAGAAGAATGAGAATATATGAACCAAGTTAAACATTATTTACAACTATAAGCTATATTTCCCAGTAAAAATAAGGCATGATTCAAGTTAATAGTGAATCTATGTATGAAATAGAATCAACATCACAATAAAAAAAAACCCTGATCTGTTCTTTGTTAGAAAAATCCAACCTAAAAGCTTAAGCTGCTAGGTGAGAACCCGTCACACTGTATGTAAAAACATAAAAGCCAAAACCCAGCCAATGTGGGATGTCTTCATGCCCTCTAGAAATCAAATCAGAAACACATACTTGTTAAAATCTAACCCACAAGCTTACTCTATGCAATACATAGATCAAACAACAGCAAATGCAACCATACTAAACGCAAAAGCATATCCAGAATTGCAATTAGCACATGGAGATACCAGTACAAGAATGACATGGCTATTTATTCATGAAAATGTCAGCATATGGTAAAGACAGTTTCCACATCTCTAAAGACATAAAAGCCAAGCATAATAGAAGAAAGGATCACCCAATGAAAATCTTAAATTGCATTATGGTCTACATAATGAAAATTGTTACAAATATAATAATATATATATGTGTTTTCTTGACAAATATTACTTGCACCTTTAAATAGGAAAGAAAACAATTTCAGCCTCCACCATGCTCTTATGGGGACAAAGGGATGTTAGTAGGCCAATAGGTCATTGCCCAAAGTCAGAAAAAGCTTTTAAAGTTTAATAAGTTCCCTACAATGACAAGATTTGCAAACTACGATTCGATTCGATTCGAGAGAGATCAAGAGAAAGAGAGAACATTATATTGCACAAGACCACATCAGCAACCATGCAAGGAAAAAAGACAAGAGAGACAGCAGCAAAAATTATGCAAAACGTCAACATCAGATTGCTGCTGGAATATAATTTTAAACAGCATATCAAAATCTATAGTGGAATGTTTAACCATGGACAAAGTTTAGAATGTTGACACAAGCAAAAAAGAGGAATTTGATTATAACCAGCATAAACAATTAAAGTAAATAAGCACTTACTGACTTTCATGGTCAGAGGACGAGGCATTCCTCCCAATATCCATCCCAGCTTTATATTCAAAAGAAACATATTTATTACCATTTGAAACTTGTGACTCCTGATGCTGCACACATGAATGTCATATGATTATTGTTAAATTACGACTTAATCCAAAGGCTTTAGCTGATAGGTAAGGGACCAACAGTAGCAATTAATCTCTAGCAAACCTCCACAAGCCCCAAGACAAACAAATTTAGATCTACATAGAAAAAGCAAGCAAACATGTTGAGGAATATCAATACAGAACCTTTTTGGTATAATTAGTTTTAATATCATAAAATAGGTAAGTGGTCCAACAACAGTATTTGAGCTATGACAATCATCAGAGACATTGTGATATGAACCCAAAAGGTGCAAAAAACCAGTAGAGTAGCTACTCAAGAAGGCAAATCTAAAATAGGGATAAGCTTAATGGTATCACCTAAATGGTTAAGGTTTTAAATGTAAACCAGAGCCTTGGGCATAATTAATACAGTTGAAATTGTTCAAAGGAGGTAGCCAGCATCATCTTTAAACCCCAATTGGTGTTTGACGTGTAAAGGGATAGGTAGGGCATATATCATCTTTTTCTTCATTGCCTTTTACTAGTAATCCTATGGCACTTTTGAAGGAAACAAACTTAAGTGGGTCATTCCAGAATCCAATTCTTCTTTACTTGAGGAGGAATTTTGTGCTTTTGGTGGTGGTAAAAAGTCCAAGTCTTATGGAGACATTGAGTTGTAATCTGTTTTCTTGGTAATTTGGTAGGAGAGGAGAAAAAGGATTTTCAAGGAAACTTTAGAAGAGGGAATCAATTATTTATGGAATAGACTTCATTTTTTGGCATCTTTATGGGCTTCAGTTGCTAAAGAATTATAACATTCTTCTGTACTTTTCAATTTGGATAATTGGTACCTGTATTGCTGTAATGTGCGATGTTGCTGTTTTTGGTGTAGGATTATATTGTAAACGTTTTGTCTAATTAATCTTTTATAAATCTGGTGGTGGATGTTGTGTTCTCCTTACTTTTTGTACTTTTTACGATGATAAGAAGTGTATTATGTCCTAGTTCATATCTATATAAACCAAAGCAGCAGTTTGGAGAGAGAAAAAAAAACCTGATCAATAACAAGCTCAATTTTTTCCTTCCAGATTAATGCCTCTTGGATGTTGAATGCTGCCATCTGATAAGAACACAGCCCGCTCAATTAAATTACTCTTCTCCATAAAACTTCGCAAAGCATATAATTTTAGCCACCAAGAGTTTACAATACAACAAGCACGCAATACACATTGACCAAGTAAGTAAAAAAAAGCCAACCTAGGCATGACAAAAATCACTATTCCACATATTTTAAGGCAGAGATTACAAAAACAAGTCCACATAAAAAGCTAATTGAAACAGAGTAACCTGACAAATCCAGCCCTCATGCCTTGGTAGATTACTAAGAATATGTCTCCATATGAACTGCCAGATCACCTCCACTGTACTCTCATTTATCCACTTTAATAAAATTGTTTATGTTTCCGGTAAAAAGTATTCAACCTTAAATAATAGAATACTTCTGTACCTCTCAGTGGCAAGCCTCACTAAACGGGTTTCTTGTCCTTCCATTCTAAATATCTCAAACCCAGAAATTCATCTATCTTAAGGACTAAAGAAATTTTCTATTCAGAGGAAATAAATGGATGCTAAGTGCTAAAAGTCTCTTGATTTTTAGAAGATTTAAGAAGCATTCTTATTTGAGAACTTAAAAGCAAACTACCATTATCATTGGAAAAAATAATGTGCATTACTAACAACTGCAGCAATTGCAATAGCAAAGGAAACAAATTGTCCGTTTGCGTCAAAAACTGAAATAATGTTTACAATATAAGGCACTAAGATTGTATACCCCTATTCAGACAGTCAGAAAACATAGACATAACGAAGTACTTACATAAACCCATATTTTGTGATTATTTAATTATTTGTCCCATTGTATGCAAAAACAAATTCTTTTAGAGAGTTCAACCTAAGTTTTTGCAAAATTAGCTGGTTAAAAATACTCATGTGAATGTTGCTTGTCAAGGTGTACATGTAGGCGTTTTTTAAGCAGGTTGTGTCGACAACTATGAGCGTGTGCAAGGATCAATTTACCCAAGAGGATAAACATGTACGGGTGACTGTTTTTCATGCACATGTGTGCACAGGAGCATGTGCACAAGTGTAGACACCCATGCACACACCAGCTGTAATGTTTTCTAAGTTTACACCGTTCTGTAACTTTAGCAGAATTCATAGTCCACAAAACCAGCAAATTCAATTTTCCCAACATGCACACCATGCCTACCAAGTTTCAAATTCATATGAAACTTTTAGCCACCTTATTCGAAAACACACTCAAAAACAAAAGATCAAATATGTACAAGGTGCAAAATTGTGGATAGGATAGCTACAAAAACTTAATTCATGTGATATTTGGAATGCAATATTGGTTCTAGTTCTGTACTAAAATTAATGATTTCTCAAATCAGTCATTCTATGAAATGCTACATGAAGAGTAAAAATCAAAAAACAATTATAGATAGTTTAAAAAGAAGTTTACTTAATATGCATGCCTGTTAGTGTGTGTTTGTTTGTTATAGCACCAAAGTGAAAAAAAAATTCAAGATTTTAGCTACATATACCACAGACAAAAGAAAAGACCACACACCGTGATTCTATGGTGCTTCTCTTTCTTGTTGTAAACAGACAAGACATAAACCATCTGCAAAACACAAAAAAGAAGCTGATTAAGCCAACTGAATTACATAAGTATATACATATGTAACTTGAAATTCAATCAAGCAGATCGTAAACAAACATGATCTATTGAAACTAGAATAGGCAATAGTAGCTGTCGTTAGCTGTAACCTAGTAACTATTGTAGACCACCAGTAGTGGTTCGTTTTTTGTTCTTACTATAGTCCCATATATTACTGCACTTTTCATAGGTAATAGATATACCACAATTATTTTATCTCTCTGGTACAATATTTTCTCTTTGTTAACATGACAAATTACTAGTTTCCACAATACATATTTTATCAATTGTACATCATTTCAAAAACATAAAAATTGTCAATTGTTTCTCATTTCAAAAAATAAAAATTTTGCAAACCATTCGTATAAACTTCATTGCAGAAACCATAATTTAACCCTATCATTAGGCATAGAACATACAGACAATAGTAACCAAAGATTCATGGCACAATAGGGTCAAGCATAGCAGCTAGAAATGCAGAAGTAAGAACAGGCACATACAAGCCAGAAATGTAAACAAGATGCTCAAGATACGTATTTATTAAAAAAATGAAACAATACTAAAGCTTTTAAATTTGTAAATTAAGAGTCTGACTTGCAATCTGATTACAATTCTCTGGTTTTTGTAACAAGGTTCACAGAAAATCTTATCTAGTTTTCACAGCAATGAGAAAGACAGGGTCTTTAGTGAGAAAGATAGGAACTTTGATCAGAATATGCCTAGTTCTTCTATTGATCAGGGCTATCAAATTACTTTTTCTAGTCTTTCTATTGATCAATGTTCAAAACCAACTCATTACACATCAAATTGCTTCCCCAAACCCTCAAAATCAGAAGCTCTAAAATACATAATTTGCAAAAAGATGACAAGCCACTGACTTAAAAAAGATAAAAGTACCTAAACTAAGCTGCTTACATGAAGGTGAAAAGCAACTAACTAGTAAGAAGCTATATCTAATAATTTACAAGTATCTTGCAAGAATATAATTTAAATCAGGAAAGGCACTATGCAAGGTAATCAAAATCCAAACAGAATCAAGCTTTCAAGTTGTGATCTCCTTGAAATAAACCAACTATCCAAAGTTTTTCTTATAAATTTTCAAACATTCATTGAAGAATGATTGGCATCTAAAACTCTTGGTGTGGTAACAGAGAATCGACTAATTTAAACTTTCATATGAAATATCAAGTATTATAAATGACCTCCAATTATTACAAGGCATCGCCAATACCATAATTATATGCAACTTTTGACAAGAAACCAACAAGATTGGCACTTTTCTGTCAAGTTTTTTAACAATTATGCTATATATGCATCGATCACAAGTGTGGACTACATTGCCAAGAAAGTACTCAAAAAGCATTTCTGCAGGCAAAGCATCCCTAGTTTGTGGATTCTAGATTAAATTGATTATAATTTATAGTTTCTATTGTTTGGCCAGTTATATTATAACTGCAAGGAAACATCACACATTACATCATCTGAATGTCAAGTTTTCATCAGAAAGACATCAGCACATCAAGCCCAGCACACAAAATTTTCCGTGGTAAATTGTCTTTGGTATTCTACAAACATTCACTTCAATTAGGGAATTTTTAAAGTTCAATGTTAAAGGGGGTTTCAAATTTTAGATATGATTACACCTAAAAAAATATTATCATGAAAATTGAAGAATCATCAGAAAGGAAATAAAAAAAGCAGTTGGTCTTAAGAGTGAGAAAATAGTGATGTTAAGAGGACCAAGAAAAATATCAGTATATGACAAACCTACCATTTCCAATGATGATTAAGTAGAAACCATTGTTGACATCAATAACAAGGATACCCAGCACAAATAAATAATAGTAGTTAATTAGCCTTGTTTAGCTGTAGCCATGAACCTATTGAATGATGCCTAAAAGTAATCCCAAACATACCAACAGCTTTCTCCCAGCACCCACTTGAGCAGGACCTTTGATGCCAAACAAATTTTGAGGACCGATGATGAAGTTCTAATTACTACAAAGCTTACCAATAGCTTTCGTAAAGTCTTCAGCAAGAACCATATGTCAAACAAACTTCTATGGACTGATAAGATGTTTTACTTCTATCTTTCAATATGTCACCACAGGCAACATAACAATTTCACGCTCTGCAAAATCTATGTCTAAGAACTATTGATCACCATGATCCACTTGATGCCGCTTATTACTAATTAGAAATTCAAAATCATTTCTTATTTTAACCCGTCCAACTTCTTAAAGGTAACTAAGGTTTGGAAACTAAACAGAATAGACACTAGTCCAGATATATACCAAATAATCACCCCAGAGTCCATTTCCCTTGCACAATGGTTATCCAGAATTTATTTCATCAAACTACTAAGAGTTCAAGCAGTTCCCAGATTTTGTTAAGAATATATAGTTTCTTCATAAAAGAATAAACAACTTACATGTCCATGGTGAGTCTTCAAGCCTCGATCCTCCACCCTACAGCTTCCATCTATTAACAAGGTCTTAATCGGAACCTAATTGAGCATAAAGGAACAAATTTAGAGTCAAAAATTTCACTTCTTAAAGTTTTAATTTGTTTTTCTTATTTTCATATCAATGTTTTAATTTGTTTTTCTAATTTTCATATCAAAGTTTTAATTTGTTTTTCTTAAAAGAAATTGCAAGGTCGAAATAATTATTACTTTCAATATAGTAAAATCTCTGAAAAGTAAGATGCTTCCACTCTGTCACAAGCATATTCCAAAAACATTTACCAGCAGTAATACATATCAAAAGCAGATTTCGCCCTCCACCAAATATGAAAAAGAATTATACTTCAGAAGCTCGTTCTCAGTATTAACAGAAACAATGCCTCAAGCTAACTAAAAACTTCAAACAACATTCGGATATTTCTAATTGAACCTGATTATCTTGAGGTTTCTTCTTGTAATAAGCGAGAAGCCGAGACTCGAGCACGAAATACCTCATATGAATAAACGATCTGCCAATCTTCCTCCTTCCATACCTCACCATCCACCCTTCATACACCACCTTTGATGACATTTTTTCCCTCAAAGCGCACAGAAATTACAGTCTAATATATAAACTTAAATTTTTGAACTCTTGATAAAAAAAATTATAAATTTAAAATAAAAAGCTCGCAGAATCGGGAGATTAGAGGAGAATCCTTGATTCCGCGAGATCAGTCTAAAACTAAGTCACTTGATCGATCATTTTCAGTATCAGAATCGAGAAATCAGAGAATCGGTGATTTGAATTTGGATTATCATCCCTTGTAACATATAGAATAGTATCAGCTGAGCACCCTAAAATTTTAAATTCGACAATGCAATATTTTTTTCAAATCGTAGAAAAAATCAAGAGAGGAATTCTATACTGACAATCAGTGCACGATCTATGTGAATTGCACAGAAGAGTGTGAAATTTCGGAGATGGAAAATGTTTTATAGAGAAAAAATTACGAGAGTTTCGGTGGAAAGGGAGAAAATTAAATAAGAGAAAATTACGGAGCTCGTCACAGGCGAGGGGTTTGGTGGTGATGCCTGATAGGCCACGGCGAAGTTTGGAGCAATCAAAATGATCACGGGACGGCAGATCTAACGTGAGATTCTGACGGACGCTCGGGAGAGATCCCACGTAGGAGTGTAGCACAAAGATAGTGCCACGCGGAGAATGATAGTTATTTTGTTGGCAAATGCAAATTGGTAGTTTCTGGACATCGTTAACAATTTCCAAAACACAATGGACACTTTGGATTACTTACTCTATTGTATCAATTAATATTGTTGGTCATAATAAATTGTTATAAAATTAATAAAATATATTATTTAATAATAAAAAAGTTATATTTAATTATTTTTGATTAATTAAATTAATTATATATATAATTTTAATTAAGAATATTTTTTTATATAAATTTTTAAATTTTAAAAAATTAATAAAAAGTATAAAATAAAAAAAAATATTTTTTATATTTTAATATTTAATTTAATTTAATAGACATGTATAAAATATATGTTTAATTTTAACAAATAATATATAAATTACTTACTAGTATAGAATTATAAATTATTTAATTTGATAAATATATATAAAATTATATAATATAAATATATACAAATAGGTATTATATATTATTTATTTATATATAGTTATTTTACCAAAAAAATTATGATATTATTATGTTAAAATTAGTATCTAATTTGTATATATTTATTAAATTATATTATATATTAAAATATAAAAAAATAATTATATATTAAAATATAAAAAAATAATTTTTAAAAAGTGCCTTTCTATTAATTTTCTAAAATTCAAGAAATATATATATAAAAAATATTATTAACTTGAAAATACATATTAAAGTTATTGTCATAAATATCAATTAAACTTGAGATAATACATTTTTAAAAAAATGTATTGCCATAAATATCAAGAATAATTAGAAATTAACTTTATTTTAAACTTATTTTTTAATCCAGTTAATGAAGATTGAAAACTCGAGAAAGATGGTAATAATAATAATTTTACATACTTTTGTAAATGGTTTAAAGATGCAACGATCCAACATGTTGACCTCCCCTGTCGTGGAGGTAGGTTGGAAGGGAAACTCCCCAAAAGACAACTGTATATTTGATCGACGTGGTAGAGGGGGAGTGAGACAGAGACAGATATGATACACATCCGTCACCGCCTGAAAGAATTCTTTTATTTTATTTTATTTTTTTAAGAAAAATGAATGTAAAATGATTTCCCTCACGTTGTGGGCTGGTCGTTTTTGGTTCTTTTTCAGAGTGGCCGTCTCAGATCCCCACCACCAACGTCATCATCACAAAGTGATGCAATGTAATTGAGTGTTTCAAGTGAAGAAGTTCAAACATGGCTTTTCGGATCATGCAAGTATACCACCCTCTGCTGTCACAGTTCAATCAATTCTTATAAGTACGATCATCTAAACAATCTATTTCTATTATTTATAATTGTACCTGCCTTCCTTTATTTTTCTTTACAAATACCAACCCGTGATCAGATTTTTACAGAGTTAATGGGTTGTGTTATGTGATCCTCCTGTTGGATTTGTATTATTTTGAGGGTTTTCACGTTCTATTCTAGGATCTGTTTCTTCTCCGTGATATTTGACTACTAAATTACAGTCTCTTTATGATCTTATATGATAATGAGTTAGTACTTGGCTGATTAAAGGTTTTGTTTTACGGAATCTAATTATTTTTCTATTATGAAAGATGGTATGCTACGCAAGTTCAAAAGTTTATGTTAATAAATATAATAAAATTAAAAGCAGAATCACTAAATCAGTCTGCTGTCTTTGAAACAGAAGCTCGTAAATAAAAATGGGATCTTTCAAAGGTCATGCTTTACCAGGAACACAAAGGTCATGCTTTACCAGGAACATTCCTCCCTGTAGTTGGTCTGTGGCGCATATGGTGTGTTTTGGTTCGTGATGTATCGAACCTAAAGTCATTTCGAGTCAGGTTTTGAATCCAGTTCCTTGGTTTGATGGTCAGCTCAACTACGAGGAGTTTTTATCGATATGTGTATCGAGCTTCTGTACTGTACTCAACTTAAGTTTTTTGTCAATGGAGTCTTGAACTCACATCACATGAATGATTTTGAGCATTCGGGATGCTTCTCGTGTTTTTTATCTTCGTTGTTGTCTCTGTGCTCTCAGAGAATCTCAGAGAAAACGAGGTTGGTTACTTTCCTGTTTTCATGCTTATCCATATTTGTTATCATATTGCAGTTTCCCTAATAGGAAGAGAGATTTTCTAGGAAAAGGTAAATATATTAGTCATGTGGTTTTTTGGTTATATTATTTCTTACAAAAGGTACCTGTTCATGTGATAGTCATTTTTCATAGTTTATGTTAGATGGGAAGGAAAGAATTGACGGACAAACCCTCATTGCTCAGAAGACATATGAAAAGAGCTAAATTTGTGGATTTTTCCTCATTTAGGACTTAAAAATGCATTTATGTTCAGTCAGTGTTAATGAAAATTATTGGAACAAGCTTTTATTAATCTGACCTTGAAGACTTACCAGTCAGTTGAAATAGATTATTGGTTTCCTGAACTCTGGGCAAACAAATGCAGTAGCTTTAAAGTAGCTTGTCTGCTTATAATGGTCAAATGTGGGATTTCACGAGTGTGAGAATGTAAACAAATAGTAGATGTTTCATAGGTTGCTGAATGAACTAATTGTAAAGCCGGGAAGAAGTTTCAATTGAAGCTTACTTGAGCAATTTCATGAGTTCCTCCTGATAATTCATTCTCTCTTTTGAATTGATTATTAGTTAGTCTATAGTTCAAATCACCTTTCGAGTACAATATTTAAGGCTTTGTGTTTCACATATTATGGTTAATTGATTTTCATTTCATTTTTATGCTTTTGTAAAATTCTTTTTGCTCAGATCTCTTCCATTGCCCGAAGAATCCCTTTTGCTTGGTTGCTGCCACAGTATTCTGTGCCGAGAATCTACTGTTTTACTTTCACTCGACAACACACAAAGGTCTTGGGGGATACTATCATCTCCTCCTTGTCTTCTTGATGGCACTTTGCATTTGGACTACTGTTGCTGGAGCTATCTTTCCTACTAGCTTTTCACTTGACGTGTGTTCCGGGATTGCATTGACTGCATTGACACTATACGGCCCCATGATGCCAGATGGCTATCGTTCCTAGGGAAATGAAATCTCTTGTCGTTCAACAGATGGTGAGGTTCGAGGCGAGTTGTTAGCTAACTTCCAGCTGTTTGCCATGGTCTTCGGAGTTCTTGCTCAAGTTGTAGGCTCGTATATTTTTGCAGCTTCAAGGTTTGGAAAAACCGATCTTTGGAGTTTATAGAATGGATATGATAGAGATTAAATTAGGGTATCCAACCTTTTATCTTATTATTCTATTTGTTTGGTGGCTTCCTGAGGAAAGGTAGCATATAGATTGGTGTGAACATGATATTTATGTGCATATCATTTGAAGGTTGCCAGTAGCAACGGATAGGAATAGAATCACCACCTTCATAGAGTTAAGAAATATATACCTATGGTTACGGCATATGGCACACTCATCAGTCGCACCAAAATTTCAAACAATGAAAAATGCTGTTATAGTTCTGGATGTTTCACAGGTTTTCAATGCACGTGCTGCTTCTCCAGTGAAGCCTAACAACAAGCAACTGTTCTGCAGGCCGGAGATGAAAGTTGAAGACAATTCAATAATTATCCTTTCATCTATCGTAGAATTGTAGTCAGCATTTGAAGACATTAATTTTTGTTGATAAATGTGTACGGATGGCTTGGTCGCAGAAGATACTTGGATAACATGTATGGAAGGAGAAATGAAGCGTTGATAAAGAATAATTCGAAAGAAAACGTGCGGAAAAGACATTCGCTTCAAATTTTATTATATTGCCAGCCTGCTATGAGATTTTGTACTTTTATTTGAAAAGTCGATAAAAAGTGACAAACTATTTCACACTGAAACAAAAGTTCACATAGTTGGGCTACGACAAGTTCCAGTATAAAATGATTTATTTGTGGCATCGATATTATTCATTACCAAACAATCCCAACACATTATTCTTTGCATTCTTCAGGAATTACTATCGTACATCATTAAGTACATGCTGACAAAAATTGTTAAAGAAACAACTTGAAATATGCAACGCTATGAGTACATATTACGTAACATCACGGGATGGCAAATTGAATTTATAATACATTATGTATGTATATCAATAGAGGCAAGGAAGTACGTACAACACAGAGTACTTATTTGGCTATATTACATATATCTAACATATAATCACTCCTATTCAGTAAGGAACAATAATGGATTCTACAAGTTCCTGAAGTGGAGCTAGCTCTTTTTTGTCAATTAGACCAAATTCCTACACAAACAAAGCAACTAGTTTAGCAGAAAACCATTCCATTTAAAAAGATTTTATTGCATCTCACCAAATTCTATGACTGCATTATTAACTCATTAAACATACACATCCATCAATCAAATGTAAGATGATACATTTTCCGCCTCTATCTTGTCCATCTGAAATGCTTCAACTCACTTCATAAATAAGATGACAAATCCATGTCAAGCATTAGTAGCAGACTAGCAGTGACCATTTAAAGTGGAAACAAACGAAAAAAAAATTACCGTATGATGAAAAATAAAATTGAAAGTTAGACAGGTAACATGTCTCTGGTATACCATATGCTACCAGCAATCCAATTTGGTTCCCCAAATCAAATTTCTGCTTTGTTTATCATTCATTTAAATAATCTAGACAACTTATGATCCACTGCAATTATAAACAATACAAATAATGCAATTCTTACAAAGTAAAATTAAACTGTCAGTGGAATACAACACTGAGAGAGCTACTCCTTGGTCAAAGAACCCAAAAATTTTCAAAGAAAAAGTTAACGTAAAACACTCTTTGAACACAGGTCCTAGTTTGCATGCTTCTATGTGAAGATAACATTGATCCGACAAGTTAGCAAACTCCAAAGTCCATGAAACACAACTCAATTCCAATACTGTGAAATTCAAAATTGATCTTTATGACCAGGCAAGAAAGATGTACTTGATGTTGGAGAAGGTTTCAATATTAAGGTTAGAAATGGCTAAGTTTTGAAACAAATTTCAGTTATAATTAAGCCATACAAGAGTCATAACTTACAAATAGATGGCGCTGCATATTGCAACTATAGAGAATGAACACATGATCTGGTCTCTGTTAAAATTAATGCGAATTGAAGACTTACACAGGTAAATAGTATGAAATGCTTGAAGCACGTGTTCAGATGAGCTTCCTCCTTGAGACTCACAATTTTCTGGAAGTGAGAGTGATAAATGTGGGCATACACACGGAACAATCTTTTGAATATTGTCTTCACAACCTCCTTAAAATTGGGAGGAAATGGAGCTCCTACAAAATTTAGAATTAGTTGTAAAATTAGCAGATACACACACAGCTGCCAGGTCGAAGAGAAAATTGCAGTGGCGGTAATAAAAACAAATATCAACATACAAATATAATCCAGCTATCTCCTACACAGAAGTATCTTTAACCTTATAACGAGGAACTATATAATAAAAAGTACAAATGTCATGATATAAGTACCAAGCTTTTGAGGAAATAAGGATTCGTCATCAAGCTGTGCCTCAATCCAGTCCATCAAATATTCAACATATTTTGGGGCAGAAACTTCAATAGGTTTCTTAATTTGAACACCATCTGCCCATCTGTATTCATACCTGTGAAGTTTCCCATCCTTGTCAAGTATGAACTCTGGGAAGATTGAAATTAATGCAAAATAATAGTTGTTATAAAATGCCAAAAATTAGCTTATAGTAACCAGTTATTATTACATTGATCAAACAAACCTTTTATGGTTTTCTAAGTCAAGCAACAAGGGAAATATAGATGGTACCATATATCAAAGAAAAGGAGGAAATAATTGTTTGCACATTAAGTATACAAGATATACAGATTTTTTTTTGGTGATTCTCAGAATATATTGTATGAACATAATGAATTTATATATTTTATGGCAAAAAATTATTGCATAAAACTAATCTAAAGTTGGAGAAATGATCCTTATAACATTCATAATTGACCATCTAAGACAAAATAAAACACATTTTCTTGGGTTACAGTTTTTGATTTCTTATTTTAGTTGCCAAACATTACTAAATGTTTAGAGAACCAATTGAGTTTTATTTTATTTATGGCAACAAAGTTTCCTATGATTCATAAAAGCTACCAAATGTTTGGCCGAAATGCTAATTTACACAATAAAATAAATAAATAAATAAATGCCATTACTAATGGTAGAAAAGTTTAAACACGGGACACCATACTGTAATTCCACTTATAACTGTAATTATAAAAGAAAATGAACACAGCAATTTATTTACTATGCCATACTTGGGGCCGGCAGTCATTGTAGGACAGTTCTCAGGAGTACAGAACTCTGTTAGGGTACCATAGAGCAGATTTACCTGGTTGAAGAAATCCACAGCTGAAACAGAAAAATCCAACAACCTTATTTCAGAAATTAATATAACACAGAAGACTAACAATCATTTATTGAAGAAAGAAAAAAGTTTAACAACATGACACAGCATATCTTTAAATAAAAAACGATACATATATAGCACTAATTCAGTCTATTTGATAGAAAATTCATTCCAAATTGTGAGAAAAAGAGTTTTACTATTGACAGCAAGCCACTCATTTAGATCCTCTCCAGGAGGAAGTCTTACTGCTTCCCTCAGGTTTCCACTACCAAGGGTTGCATCAATGTGTTTTCTAAGCTGTGCACCCTGCATCAAAAATTCAAAAAAACTAAAATTTCAAAATTGAAATGCAGAAAAAGAGACAAAAGCCAAAAACATAGCAGTATAAAATTAAGGAAAGTTTCAACAAAGCAGCACCATGTTACAAGTGCTAAATTTAAGATCAAGACCAACAGGTTAGACCTAAAGATCTGTCCTCCATCCCAAAAGAAAACACTAACAACAAAAGAAATAAATAAATAAAATCTGATGATATAGAAGTTTCAAGGCCAATAAGAGGTTTACATGCCAAACTGAAAAATTTTTTACAATCATACCCCATTGGCAGAATTTTCAGTCCACCAAACACACAGTGGTGACTTGGATAACCCTATGCAACTGAAAGCCAGCATGTAGTCCATTCAAAAAAAAACCCACATTTAGGCCCTATAAGTCATATCCTCTCTCATATCCACAGTAAAGTGTTTCAACATTCAACCAAACACTTGTAGATTGTGTTATTGGCTGGTTATTGCAGCTTAAAGTCGGATAGTTCAATTCCAAAGGAAGAAATTTTAAATATTTTGACTATAGAAATTAAGCAGTGAGTAGGATTTATTGATAATGATAAAAGGGAACCAAATATCTATTCCATGCAAGAGTCAAAGCACTATATTCTCAACAATTTAGCAAAAACTTAATAAGTTAAGCAAATAAAACAAATAAGAATATCGTTTTTTACCATTCCATATCACATCATATTCCAGCAAGGGAAAAAGCAGCTTGAAAAGCAACTGATTATATGAAGAGAACAAACAAACCTTACTCCCTGAAGGTGCACTCTTTTTTGGGCGAAATGTCTTCTGATTTCTGATTCAAGTAAAATTAATAAAGCAAGATTCATCAACTGAAAAAGGTAGATGACAAAATTCTGCAATGCATCAACTAATAAACCACCGTATCACCACATGGAGTCAATTATTACATTCCCTGTCTTATAGATCATACATGGCTACCCATTCTTCCATATATCATGCCAGAACAAAAGAAAACAAGGTCACAATTTGCTTTTGTACTGCATATTTCTAAATCCAAGTACCTCTTATACATAAAACACCTAAAAAATCTAGAATCTTCAAGAATTGAAGTTTGAACTCCTTTCCAACTTCATTATCTACAAAAAAGACATCTTTAGCAATAGATTATTTAAGGACCCAATCTTTTACTCATTAGGTTGGAAATTCAACTTTATGGTGCATAGTTTTAGCCATACAAATCCTCATTTTCTAATCATTGAACAACTAATTGCAAGCCATTATAAACTCTGTATCATATCGCATAAATTTCTCCAAACCCATTTATCCACAGAATCAAATAATTCCTGTCTTTGACTATCTTACCTGCACAATCAACATATGGAACACTCTATCAAAGTTTGAAAGTCTATGCTAAAGGCATTTTCCGCAAAAGGTAAAACTGTCTTACTTTCACTCTCGAAAGCAATTTTAATCAATTAATTCCATCATATCCCCCAGTTTCTAACAACCTCGAGTTTCAGCAGTAAGATCTTTCATCAGTTAGTAAAGAATCAATATCAATATTTTCTTTTCCCACTATCTCCACAGAATTTCTTCATCATGAAACCCACTGGGTAAAACAGACTTAGAAGCAACTCGTCTTGCATACCAAGTGTATTCCATGTTCAATGGCTAACCATTTAATCCATGAGTAAAACCCTAAAGAGCATACAAGGGCAGCATACCTTAAAACAAAATATCATCCCAAAGATATAAAAAAACTCATGAATAGGCTATGATCTGCATTCATTTAACTCCAAATTGTTGGAATCCATGAAACCAACTATATTATTGACAAGTAGACTATTTATTTTCATCGAAGATCAAATGCCAAAACAAGATAAAAAAATGTTTTGATATGACTACTTACTTTATCTAAAATAAATGTCACATAACTAAGAGATACCATATGGATCAACTCGAAACTACATATGACTTGGTATATTCTAAGAAATGCCCACAGCCCATTCAATAGCAGTTTTGATAATCCCTAAAAAATTTTGTGTCCGCATCATACTAGTCTACGTTACAGGTTCCTAATTTTTATCCCAATTTTCATCGTTCATCAAAAAGATGATATTTTCAAATTTTTAAATATCCTTAATTAATAGTAAAAACGATGGCTAGGCAAAAGGCAGATAGTATCATAAAAAAACTGTCATTCAACAAGAAATTAAGCGGAAGAGCAATCTAAAAACATTTCATTATTTGGTTGATGGCTTAATTACATGAATGATCGTGTGTAGAAATCGCATACCTATCAACGATTGTCTTAAGCAAAAAGATTGAAATAAAAATAGGATTAACTATTGAACTTCTAACAATAAATCAGTATTCTTATTAGTGAGAGAAACCACAACGCAAAAATCTTGAAAATCTAAACTATTAACAAAACACGTACCTGTGCATAAGTATCATTTCTTTCTCTTTTACAGACAAAAATACAACAACAATCTCTTGATCAAACGATATAACTTGCAGATCTGATCATGTTTCAAGGATTTCTAGACAAATTAAAATATTTGAACTCTTACCTTCCCAAACCGAAGAGACTCATGGCTACAGTGACCCGCCGTGCCTTGCTCAGATTTTCTTTATTATTTTCTTTCTTAAGTTTTAAAACTGAAAGAAACCACTTGCCCTCCTTTCAGTATTTAGCTTTATTGATTGTTTTTGTATTTTTGTTTTTTTAAAAAAATTTAAAACAACAAAATATTCTTTGCGTAATCAAAGAAGAAAAAAAGATTGGGCTGGACGTGGAGTTGGGAATGGAGGCGTTGTATTACGGGCTTCAACTGTAGTATTCTAGTGTATGTGCGCGCGTTTTTCACTTTTTGTAAGCTGACAGATACTAGGACATCTGTTATTAGTTAACAAAAAGAGGTAAATTTGACCAATAAAATTAAATGGTAAAATCCATCAATTGTAATTCAACACTTGCAACATCAGTATATATGTATTTTTATATAATATAACTTTATTACTCTTATTATAGGTGAGGCACACCCAAAACACCCATCCAATTGTTTAAGCCTGTGCATGCATTCTGACACATTTTAAGATTTTTTATAAATTCACGAAAGTTCAATTAAAGACATTTGGAGACAATCTTGAATGCGCTTATGGAAGATATTTGGAGAAAGCAAAACTTGCATGGAGATTTCACTAAGGCATTAAGCTTGGAACATAATAAAAGTCATGTAAACATAATCCAAGTATATCGAATAAATTTTCACTAGCTAACTATGCACAAAGTCCATGATCGCTCCAGAAGTTTATCCCGAGCACTGCCAAATGCATCCCATGCTACTGCAGTGCCAACGGGGATGTTTTCATTGCCCCCCGAAGTTAGTCCCGTGCACTACAAAATGTGACCGAAGCCTCTGCCATGCCTGCGGCGATGTACTAGTCACTTTGGAAGTTCATCCCGCGTGTGGGCAAGCGACCAAAGCCTCTGATGTGCTTGCAGGGATGTTCCGGTCTTTCCAGGGAGAATGTCCTATGCACTGCCAAGTTTGCCTGATGCTGTTGCTGCAACCGCAGGGATGTTCTAGTCACTCCTGGAAGTTCATCCTGCGAACTGCCGAATGTGTTTGGACACCTCTACTGTGCCCATAGGGATGTTCTACTCCCTCCTGGAAGTTCATCCCACACACTACCAAACGTGCTTGACTCCACTGCTGTGCCCACGGGGATGTTCTAGTTGCTCCCAAAAGTTCTTCCTGCGCACTACCAAATGTGCCCGAAGCATCTGCCGTGCCCACAAAGATGCTCTGATTGCTCCTGGAAGTTTATCCTGTGCACTACAAAATTTGGCCAAAGCCGCTGTTGCACCCGTGGGAATTTTCCAGTCGCTTCTAGAAGTTCATCCATTGCATTGCCAAATGTACCTGATGCCTCTACCATGCCTTCGGGGATGTTTTGGCTGCTCCTGGAAGTTCGCCTTGTGTCCTACTTAACACGCCTGAAGCATCTGCCACGCCCGTGGGGAATTTCTGGTAGCCACAAGAAGTTCATTCCAAGCACTGCCAAATGCATCCGACGCCTCTGCTGAGCTCGCAGCGATGTTTTGGTTGTTCCCAAAATGTTCGTGTCTGTGCACTACTCAGCACGCTCGAAGCCTCTGCCACACTAGTGGAGATGTTCCAGTCACTCCTGGAAGTTCAAATTCCAGGCCAAGGTGAGTCTTCAAGAAAGAGGGATTGTTGAGAACCCAAGTATGTAGGAAAGGCAACAGGCAGAAAATGAGGAAGCAAAGGAGAGCATGGGCCAGAAAATGTACACAACAAGCAACAGCAAGTATGCAGCGCAGCCGTGAAGCCTGGCCAGTATTTGACTAAATCCTAATTAATGAAGGACATTTACACCAACAGGAATTCTAGCATAAGAAGGATAATCGCATCAAGAAGAGTTCCAGCAGTAGGAGGACATCTACGCCAAGCAGAGTTCCAGCAGCAGCAGGACATCCATGCCAAGAAGAGTTCTATCAGCAGCAAGACACGCATTATGAATACCAGTAGCAACAGGCTAGTCATGATAGGAAGAAGTCTAAGGGCAGAAGGATACATATTAAGAGTCCTAGTCCTAGAAGGATAAGCCAAGAGGAAGTCCAGCCACTGTAGAATACAAGATAAAGTAGGAATTATAGTCTAGGTCAAAATTCAAGAAAGACCAAGAATCCTAGTAGAATTAGGAAACATTTGAATAAGGTTTATCTTGATAAGATTCTAGTTGTCTTAGGAAAACTTGTCCTGAGTGGATAATGAACTTAAGTGCTAGTTAAATTAGGAAAACGTTGTCCAATACTATAAATACAGCCCGTTATTTGTTAGCATGGGGATATGCTCCGAATTTGTATATTTTCATTCATTAATCGACAATCAAGGTTACCATTCTTGCTTCTATTCTTGTTTATTTTTCGGTTATCTTTTAAGAGTTGTCTTGAGATAACTTAGGCTTAAGACAAGGTGAAGAGTTGTCTTCCTTGCTTAAGAGCTTAGGTTGAAGTTAAGAGTTGTCTTCTTCAACCAAGGCAAGTTGTGATAGGTTTAAGAGTTGTCTTGCCTATCCAACATATCTTTTATTCATTAGTTAATCTTGAAGGACAGCTTAGGGGATGTAAGTCTAACAAAAGAACTCAAGAAAATCCACGTGGGCTCGGCTTGGGCATTGGATGCATTTGCAGTGCTCAAGATGAACTTCCAGGAGTGACTAGAACATCCCTATAGGTGCATCAGAGAAGTCGGCCGCATTCAAAAGTTTGCAGGATGAACTTATGGGAGTGACCAGAACATTCCCATGGGCATGGCAGTGGAGTTGGACACATTAGGCAGTGCGCGGGATGAACTTCGGGAGCGACCGGATCATCCTACAGGCATGTAGAGGCATCAGGCACATTTGGCAGTGCACAGAATGAACATTGGGAAGTGACTGGATCATCCCTCTAGGCACAACAGCGGCATCGGGCATCATTGGGCACATTTAGCAGTGCACAGGATGAACATTCGGGGTGACCAGAACAACTCCGCAGACACAGCAGCGGTGTTGGACACATTTGGCAGTGCTCTGGACGAACTTCCGGGATCGACCGGAACATCTATGCGGGTGTGGCAGAGGATTCCCATTCCGGGAGTGACTGAAACATCGACATAGGTGCGGCAGAGGCTTTGGGCGCATTCAGCAGTGCATGGGACGAACTTGCATGAGTGATTGGAACATCCCTCCCAGTGTGGCTGCGGTGTCAGACACATTGGCTAGTGCATAGGATGAACTTTCAGAAGCAACCAGAACATATCCCTGGGTGCAGAAGAGGCATTGCACACGTTTGGAAGTGCGCAGGACGAACTTCTTGGAGCGACCGAAACATCACTGTCAGGCAGCGGCAGCGATGTGGGGTGCACGGGATGAACTTTCGGGAGTGACTGGAAAATCTTTGTAGGCTCAGCAGATGTGTTGGATGTGTTCAGCAGTGCTCCGAACAAACTTCCGGGAGTGACCAGAACATCCCTGCAGGCCCGACAGAACAAACTTCTAGGAGCAACAAGAAAATGCCCGCGGGCTTCGAAGAGGCGTCAGATGCATTCTGCAGTGCTCGGGACGAACTTCTGGGAGCAACCGGAACATCCCCGCAGGTGCAGTAGAGGCATCGGGTGCATTCAACCATGCGCGGGATGAACTTTCAAGAGCAACTGGATCATCCCCGCAGGCTCGTCTGAGGCATCAGACACATTCGGCAGTTCTCAGGACAAACATCCAAGAGCGACTAGAGTGCGGCGGAGGCATCAGGCACATTCAGCATTGCACAGGATGAACTTCTAGAAGTGACCGGAACATCCCTGCAGGAGCAGTAAAGGCTTTGGGCATGTTAAGCAGCACTTGGGATGAACTTCCGGGAATGACCAGAACATTCCTGGGACTGACAGGGCATGGCTGCGTTCGACAGTGCGTGGGATGAACTTCCAGGGAATGACCAGAACAGTGAAGCATGGCCAGGTTCTGACTCAGTCCTAATCAATTGCAGAAATCAAAGCCAAGAAGAAGACCAGCATTGGCAGGACACGCATGAAGCAGTCGAGCAGGAGAAGGAGAGTGACGGCATGAAGAATTCCAGCAGCAGCAGGACATCTTGGCAGGATTACCTTGGCAAGATGACCACGCCAAAGAGAAGTCTTGGAGAGGAAGGATGCCACAGAAAGAAGTCTAATTCAAGAAGGAAATGGCAAAGAAGAAGTCAGCAGCTGTAGGAAAGAAGATAAGATAAGGATAGAAGGACTTAGTCAAAGTAGGAATTCTAGTCTTAGTAGGAATTCAAGAAAGACCAAGAATCCTAGTAGGATTAGGAAACAATGGATAAGGTCTATCTTGATAATGTTTTATTTGACTTAGAAAAGCTTGTTGACTTAGGAAAACATATCCTAAGTGGATAAGGAACTTAAGTACTAGTTAAATTAGGATAAGGCTGTCTTAGGACTATAAATACAGCCCATTATTTGTGAGGGAGCTCATATGCTACGAATTTTGTGTAATTCTCATTCATTAATCAAGAATCAAAGGTAAGCATTCTTGCTCACATTCTTGTTTATTTTTGTTTCTTGAGCTGATAACTTGGGCTTAAGTCAAGGTTAAGAGTTGTCTTCCTTGCTTAAGAGCTAAGGTTGAAGTTAAGAGTTGTCTTCTTCAACCAAGGCAAGTTGTAATAGGTTTAAGAGTTGTCTTGCCTATCCAACATATCTTTTATATATTAGTTAACCCAAAGGACAGCTTAGGGGACATAAATATAAGAAAAGAACTCAAGAATCAAATGGGACAGCAAGTTAGGAAGGATTCCAGTAGGCGTGCTGACCCCTAAGGTGTAGACAAGTTTGGGGAAAAAAATCAGGGACCCCTAACAGTTCTGCAGTACGTGGGACGAACTTCTGGGAGTGACCAGAACATCACTGCAACTGCTGCAGTGGCATCGGATGCATTTGGCAGTGCCCAGGATGAACTTCCATGGGCCATAGGAATATCCCCTGTGGGGTTGGCAGAGGCGTTGGACGCATTCGGCAGTGCTCAGGATGAACTTCTGCAAGCGACCGGTACATCCCCACCAGCGCAGCAGTGGAGTCGGGCACATTCGGCAGTGCACGCAACAATGTTCTGGGAGCGATCAAAACATCCCTTTGGGCGCAGGAGAGGCTTCGGGCGTTTGGGCAGTGCATGGGATGAGCTTTCA
>BNST01002882.1:72500-136774 GCA_019650275.1 Xylocarpus granatum
ATGCTAACCTTTGATTCTTGATTAATGAATGAGAAAATAACAAAATTCGTAGCTTATGAGCTCCTCACAAATAATGGGCTGTATTTATAGTCCTAAGACAGCCTTATCCTAATTTAACTAGTACTTAGGTTCCTTATCCACTTAGGATATGTTTTCCTAAGTCAACAAGCTTTTCTAAGTCAAATAAAACATTATCAAGATAGACCTTATCCTTTGTGTCCTAATCCTACTAGGATTCTTGGTCTTTCTTGAATTCCTACCTAGACTAGAATTCCTACTTTATCTTGTTTTCTACAGCAGCTGGACTTCCTCTTGACTTATCCTTCTAGGACTAGGACTCTCAATGCATATCCTTCTGCCCTTAGAATTCTTCTTGTCGCAACTATCCTATTGCTACTGGAATTCATCATGCGTTTCCTGCTGCTGCTGGAATTCTCCTTGGCTTTCATTTCCGCCATTGATTAGGACTGAGTCAGAACCTGGCCGTGCTTCATTGCTTGCTGCGTGCATGCTGCTTATGCGCCTTGCTGGTTGGTTGCTGCCTCTCTTGCTGCCTGGCGCCTTGCGCGCATTCTCTCACGCTCCCTTTGCCTCCTAAGGTCCTCAACAATCCCCCTTTCTTGGAGACTCACCTTGTCCTCAAGGTGGAAATTAGGGAAACGTTGCTGGATATTGTCATAGTCTTCCCATGTTGCTTCATCCTTGGGCGAATGACTCCACCATATAGTACTCTCCATACTGGCCTTCTATTGCACCCATAACTTACTATGCGAAATCCCAATGCTTCCTTTGGGTGTTGCCCCAGGTGATCTTCCTTGAAAACGTCGGGCAGTCCCTCATTCACTTGTCTCACATCTCCTATCCTTTTTCTCAATAATGAAATGTGAAACACTGGATGCAGTTTGGAGTTTAATGGTAGTCTTAGGGCGATAAGCTACTGCTCCAATTCGCTCTACCACCTCATATGGTCCAAAGTACTTCCTAGCCAGCTTTTTCTGTAGTTGGGCTTTCCAGCCTTGATTTTCCTCCTAGGGTGGATCTTAAGATAGACATAGTCACCTACCTCACATTCCACTTCTTCCTCTTTTATCCGCTTGTCTGCTCATTCTGAAGAGACAAGTGGATAAAAAGAGGAAGGAAGTGGAATTTGAGGTACGTGACTATGTCTATCTTAAGATCCACCCTAGGAGGAAAATCAAGGCTGGAAAGCCAACTACAGCGAAGCTGGCTAGGAAGTACTTTGGACCATATGAGGTGGTAGAGCAAATTGGAGCAGTAGCTTATCGCCTAAAGACTACCATTAAACTCTCAAACTGCATCTCAGTGTTTCACATTTCATTATTGAGAAAAAGGATAGGAGATGTGAGACAAGTGAATGAGGGACTGCCCGACGTTTTCAAAGAAGATCACCTGGGGCAACACCCAAAGGAAGCATTGGGATTTCGCATAGTAAGTTATGGCGCAATAGAAGGCCAGTATGGAGAGTACTCATATGGTGGAGTCATTCACCCAAGGATGAAGCAACATGGGAAGACTATGACGATATCCAGCAACGTTTCCCTAATTTCCACCTTGAGGACAAGGTGAGTCTCCAAGAAAAGGGGGATTGTTGAGGACCTTAGGAGGCAAAGGGAGCGTGAGAGAATGCGCTGCAAGGCGCCAGGCAGCAAGAGAGGCAGCAACCAACCAGCAAGTGTGCACAAGCAGCATGCAGCAGCAAGCAGTGAAGCACGGCCAGGTTTCTGACTCAGTCCTAATCAATGGCGGAAATGAAAGCCAAGGAGAATTCCAGCAGCAGCAGGAAACGCATGATGAATTCCAGTAGCAATAGGATAGTTGCGACAAGAAGAATTCTAAGGGCAGAAGGATACTTATTGAGAGTCCTAGTCCTAGAAGGATAAGTCAAGAGGAAGTCCAGCTGCTGTAGAAAACAAGATAAAGTAGGAATTCTAGTCTAAGTAGGAATTCAAGAAAGACCAAGAATCCTAGTAGGATTAGGACACAAAGGATAAGGTCTATCTTGATAATGTTTTATTTGACTTAGAAAAGCTTGTTGACTTAGGAAAACATATCCTAAGTGGATAAGGAACCTAAGTACTAGTTAAATTAGGATAAGGCTGTCTTAGGACTATAAATACAGCCCATTATTTGTGAGGAGCTCATATGCTACGAATTTTGTTATTTTCTCATTCATTAATCAAGAATCAAAGGTTAGCATTCTTGCTTCATTCTTGTTTATATTTTCGGTTATCTTTTAAGAGTTGTCTTGAGATAACTTGGGCTTAAGTCAAGGTTAAGAGTTGTCTTCCTTGCTTAAGAGCTAAGGTTGAAGTTAAGAGTTGTCTTCTTCAACCAAGGCAAGTTGTGATAGGTTTAAGAGTTGTCTTGCCTATCCAACATATCTTTATATATATTAGTTAACCCGAAGGACAGCTTAGGGGATATAAAATAAGAAAAGAACTCAAGAATCAAACGGGACAGCAAGTTAGGAAGGATTTCAGTAGGCGTGCTGACCCCTAAGGTGTAGTAAAAGTTGGGATCGGATGAACCCAACACCAACATGCACAACGAGCCTCTGAACTGAGGACTGCAGGAAAGTACCAGTCGCTCTTGGAAGCTCACCGCATGTCACATGGTGTCCAGTGCGCCCCTCGTGGCCCTTGAAAATCTGGAGGACCGAGTACCGCCCATGCCCGGTCGTACTCATAACTGCATCAGGTCTCGAAGGTGAACAGTCTGTTGTTGATGGAGCAATGTAGGCAAGGGAAGTCGGCAAAATGGATCCTTAACTTTGGGAAAAGGATTGTCTGTAAGGGCTGGGCATGGGGGTCCCAGCCTAAAACCTGTTAGCTATCTACAGACTGCTCGAGCTACTCCTGTAGTGAAAGCGGGTCATCACGTGCCAGCCGGGGGACGGACTGGGATTTGCTCCCCTTGGGGTTCTTCCCCAGGGCGTCAAACAGTTAACTCAAAACTGGTACGGACAAGGGGAATCTGACTGTTTAATTAAAACAAAGCATTGCGATGGTCCCAACAAATGCTCACGCAATGTGATTTCTGCCTAGTGCTCAAAATGTCAAAGTGAAGAAATTCAACCAAGAATGGGTAAATGGTAGGAATAACTGTGACTCTCTTAAGGTAGCCAAATGCCTTGTCATCTAAATAGTGACACACATGAATGGATTAACAAGATTCCCATTGTCCCTGTCCACTATTCAGCAAAACCACAGCCAAGGGAACGGGCTTGGCAGAATCAGTGGGGAAAGAAGACCCTGTTAAGCTTGACTTTAGTCTGGCTTTGTGAAATAACTTGAGAGGTGTAGTATAAGTGGGAGCCAAAGATGTTGAAGCTGAAATCCCACTACTTTTAACATAATTTTACTTATTCCATGAATCCGAAGTGGGACAACGCCCCTCTTTTTGGACCCAAGGCCTACTATTGGAGGGTTAATCTGGGTAGAAGACATTGTTAGGTGAGGAGTTTGGCTGGGGTGGCACATCTGTTAAAAGATAACGTAGGTGTCTTAAGATGATCTCAACGAGAACAGAAATCTTGTACGGAACAAAAGGGTAAAAGCTCATTTGATTCTGATTTTCAGTATGAATACAAACCATGAAAGTATGGGCTATCATCCTTTAGACCTTTGGGATTTGAAGGTAGCAGTGTCAAAAAAGTTACCACAGGGATAAATGGCTTATGGCAGCCAAGTGTGCATAGCGATGTTGCTTTTTGATCCTTCGATGTTGGCTCTTCCATCATTGTGAAGGAGAATTCACCAAGTGTTGGATTGCTCAGCCACCAATAAGGAATGTGAGCTAGGGTTTAGACCGTCGTGAGACAGGTTAGTTTTACCCTACTAATGGCTGCATCATAATAGTAATTCAACCTAGTATGAGAGGAACCGTTGATTCGCACAATTGGTCATCGCGCTTGGTTGAAAAGCTAGTGGTGCGAAGCTACCGTGCACTGGATTATGACTAAACACCTCTAAGTCAGAATCTGGGCTAGAGTGATGCGTGTGCCTGCTGCCCAGTTGCCGACAAGCAGTAGGGACCCTTAAGGCCCCAGAGGCACATGTCGTAGGCCAAGCCCCCATGATGGACTGGCCACAGGGGCTGCCTTGAAGCTCAATTCCCACCGAGTAGTGGGTAAAATCATTTCCAGATGACTTAAATATGCTACGGGGTATTGTAAGTGGCAGAATGGCCTTGCTGCCACGATCCACTAAGATTCAGCCCCGTGTCACTCTGATTCATCCCTCTCCTCTCCGAATGCTACCCTTGTTGTCCCTCCCGTCTCTCTCACTTTGGTTGGAGATGTCTCAAGGCTAGACAATGGGACAAGAACACTTTAATGGGCCACGCGCACCAAGTCCTTGTGCCCACGCCCAGTGCTCAGTTCTAACCAAAGCAAGGTCTCGATCGTGTTAAGGCATTGGTGCGTCACCTTAAGTGCCCATTCTTCGTCAGGTGAAGGCACCCAAGCACTGCAAGTAACTGCACATGCCACCCAACCACCATTTTTTTTTCGGCCGAGTGAGTTAGCAGGGAGGGAATTTTCGCAAAAAACCCCCCAACCCAAAATCATGCATATTTCTCAAACTGAGGTTAGCCAATTTTACAGCATATGCATGCATGCATGTGTGCCCAACTGCATGCGGCAGTGGATGCGCTGATCTTCCATTGGTACAAATTTGCTGAGGGTGATGCCCTGCTCCTCGGTGACAATTACACTGCAAGCGTGTGCACGCTGCATCAGCATGACTGTGGTGTGGGCGGGGGCGATGCCAGATGCACGAGCCACACAATCAAGGTGATTTTACAGAAACGAGGTTAACCTCATCACTATTTTCAAAGCAGCGTGCTGTGTGCGTAGAGTCGATGGCAGGATACACTGTGGGCGCAATACGCCGCAACATCGATTGCAGACTGGGTGACGAGGCGGTGCTGCGCGGCCAAGCCATGGTAAAAGGGCATTGCATGTGTACGGGCACTGCATGGCTGGGGCGTGTGCGCAGGCATTGTGAGCCTGGTGCATGGGCATCGTGCGACCGGGGTGTGTTTCGTGGGCACTACACGGGTGGGGGTTGTGTGTGGACACTGTGCAACCGAGCCATTTGCGCAACTAGTGCATGAGCAGGGTGTGTGAACAGGGGAGGTGTGTGCGCGGGCACTTCACAGCTTGGCCATGTGCACAGGCATTGCATGGATCGGGCATGTGCGTAGCTGGGGCATGTGCTCAGCTAGGGCGTGTGCTCAAGCAGTGCATGGGTGGGGTGTGTGCATGGGAACTGCACAGCTGGGCCATGGGACGCGGGCACTACATTGGTAGGGTGTGTACATGGGCACTACAAAGCCAGGGCATGCGCATGGGCACTGCATGTTGAGAACCTAAGTATGCAGGAAAGGCAATGGGCAGAAAATGGGGCAGCAAAGAAGAGCATGAGCCAGAAAATATGCACAACAAGCATGGCAACAGCAAGTGTGCAGCCCAACAATGAGGCCTGGCTCAGTATTTGACTTCATCCTAATTAATGAAGGAAATCTATGTCAAGCAGTCCAGCAACAGCAAGACATCCATGTCGAGGAGAATTCCAGCAGCAACATGATATCTACACCAAGAAGAGTTCTATCAGCAGTAGGACACGCATGATGAGTTCCAATAGCAATGGGATACTCACAGCCAAGTAGAATTCTAAGGGCAGAAGGACTTGCATTAAGAGTCCTGGTTCTAGAAGGATAAGCCAAGAGGAAGTCCAACAGTTGTGGAATACAAGATAAGGTAGGAATTATAGTCTAGGTTGAAAATCAAGAAAGACCAAGAATCTTACTAGGATTAGGATACATTTGCATAAGGTTTATCTTGATAAGTTTCTAATTGTCTTAGAAAACCCTATTGACTTAGGAAAATATATCCTAAGTGGATAAGGAACTTAAGTACTAGTTAAATTAGGAAAAGGCTGTTCAATACTATAAATACAGGCCATTATTTGTGAGTAGTAAGATATGCTCTGAATTTGTATATTTTCATTCATTAATCAAGAATCAAAGTTAGCATTCTTGCTTCCATTCTTGTTTATATTTCAGTTATCTTTTAATAGTTTTCTTAAGATAACTTGGGCTTAAGACAAGGTGAAGAGTTGTCTTCCTTGCTTAAGAGCTTAGGTTGAAGTCAAAAGTTGTCTTCTTCAACCAAGGCAAGTTGTGATAGGTTTAAGAGTTGTCTTGCCTATCCAACATATCCTTTATACATTAGTTAAGCCCAAAGGACAGTTTAGGGGATGAAAATCCAAGAAAAGAACTCAAGAATCAAACGGTACAGCAAGTTAGGAAGGTTTTTAGTAGGCGTGCTCCCCTAAGGTGTAGAAAAGTTGGGGAAAAAAATCGGAACCCCAATACAAACATGCCTGATGCCTCCACCGCACTTGTGGGGATACTCCAATCGCTCCCAGAAGTTTGTCCCACGCACTACCCAACGTACTTGAAGCCTCTGCTGCGCCGCAGGGATGTTCTAGTTGGTCACAGAAGCTTGTCCTGCACGCTACTGAACATGTCGGATGCCACAGGCATTCCCTTAGGGATGTTCCGGTCACTCCTAAAAGTTTGCCCAAAGCCTCTGCTGTGCCCATAGGGATATTTTGGTTGCTCCCTTAAGTTCCTAGTGTTCACAATCAAATGCGTTGATGCCTTTGCTATGCCCAAGCAGATGTTCTAGTCGCTCCCGAAAGTTCATCCTAAGTACTACAGATTGTGTCCAACACCTTTGTCAAGCCTGCAAGAATTTTTTGCTAGCTCCCGGATGTTCCTCCCACACATTGCACAATACATCAGAAGCCTCTGCCATGCCCGGGGGACTGTTCCCACAGCTCTCGGAAGTTCATCCCCCGAACTGCTGAATATGCCCAAGACTATGCCGCACCCGCGGGGATGTTTTGGTGCCCCCCGGAAGTTCATCCTGCAAACTGTTGAACATGCCCAACCCCTCTGCCACACATGTGGTCATGTTCAGCAGTGCGAGGGACAAACTTCTAGGAGCGACTGGAACATCCAACCAGGCGCGGTAGAGGCATTGGGTGCATTTGCCGGTGCGTGAGACGAAAGTCTAGGAGCATGTTTGGCAGTGCGAAAGACAAGCTTCCGGGAGCAACAGAAATATCACAGCAGGTGCAGCAGCGATGTTGGGCATGTTTGGCGATGCACGGGATGAATTTTTGAGAGAGACCACAACATCCTCACTGGTGTGTTTAAGGCTTCGGGCATGTGTGGCAGAGGCATCGGACGAACTTCTGGGAGCAACGGAAACATCCCCCCCAGTCCCAGCAGGGTCTTCTGGAACATTTGGCAGTGTGCAGGACGAACATCTGGAAACAACCGGAACATTCCTGCTGGCACAGCAGCAGCGGCGCACATGTTCGTGTTGGGGTCCCGATATTTTGTCCCAACTTTTCTACACCATCTGGGTCAGCAAGCCTACTAAAGACCTTCCCAACTTACTATCTACCTCGTTTGATTCTTGAGTTCTTTTCTTAGATTTATGTCCCCTAAGCTATCCTTCGGGATTAGCTAATATATAAAGGATATGTTGGATAGGCAAGACAACTCTTAAACGTATCACAACTTGCCTTGGTTGAAGAAGACAACTCTTGACATCAACCTAAGCTCTTAAGCAAGGAAGACAACTCTTAACCTTGTCTTAAGCCCAAGTTATCTCAAGACAACTCTTAAAAGATAACCTAAATATAAACAACAATGGAAGCAAGAATGCTAACCTTTATTCTTGATTAATGAATGAAAATATACAAATTCGGAGCATATGTTCCTGCTTATAAATAATGGGCTGTATTTATACTATTGAACAACCTTATCCTAATTCAACTAGTTCTTAGGTTCCTTATCCATTTAGGATAAGTTTTCCTAAGTCAATAAGGTTTCCTAAGAAAACTAGAACCTTATCAAGATAGACCCTATCCAAATATTTCCTAATTCTACTAGGTTCTTTTATCTTTCTTGAATTTTTGAGAGCAATCGAAACATCCGTGAAGACGCGACAGAGGCATTGGATGTGCTTAGTAGTACTTGGGACAAATTTCTGGGAGCAACCAATACATTTTCACAGGCATAGAAGAGGCTTTAAGCACATTCAGTATTGTGAGGGATGAACTTGAGGAGTGACCAGAAAATTCCCGCTAGCTCAGCAGGGGCATTGGACATGTTGGGCAGTGCTCGAAATGAACTTCTTGGAACGACAAGAATATCCCCACGAGCACGGAAGAGGCATCGGGTGCAGGGATGGTACAAACTTTCGGGGGTGGCCAGTACATCCCCACGGGCACAGCAGAGGCTTCGGGCACGTTCGGCAGTGTGCTGGACAAACTTTCAGGAGCAACTGAAACATCCCCACAAGCATGGCAATGGCATCGGGCTCGTTCAGTAGTGCACAGCACAAGCTTCCGGGAGCAACCAAAACATCACCGTGGGCACAGCAGAGGCATCGGCCGCATTTGGCTGTACGCAGGATGAACTTCCAAGAGCAACCGAAAAATCCTTGCAGGCTCGGCATTGCTGTTGGGCACGTTCAGCCGTGAATGGGATGAACTTCCAAGAGCAATTGGAAATTTTTCGAGGGCTCGGCAGAGGCATCAGACATGTTTGCCAGTGCTTGGGAGGAACTTCTGGGAGTGACCAGTGCATCCCTGCGAAAGTTACAAAGGTGTCGGGCGCTTGTGCGTGGGACGAACTTCCAGGAGTAACCGAAACATCCCCGTGGGCATGGCAGAGACTTTGGGTGCATTGGGCCATGTGCAGGACAAACTTTCAGGAGTGACTTCAACATCCCCGCGGGCATGGTAGATGTGACGGACGTGTTCTGCAGTGTTTGGGATGAACTTGGAGGAGCAACCAGAACATCCCCTCATGTGCGGCAGCAGCGTCATATGCATTCGGCAGTGCATGGTATGAACTTCTAGGACCAACTGAAACATCCCCGCAAACATAGAAGTGGGTCGGCCGTGTTCAGCCATGTGCGGGTTGAACTTCCTAGAGCGACTGGAACGTCCCAGCAGAATCGGCAGAGGCTTCAAGCACATTGAACAGTTCACAGGGTGAAGGTTTGGGAGCGACCGGAACATCCCAGAAGGTGTGACAGAGGTGTTGAGTGCATTTGGCAGTGCACAGGATGAACTTTTGGAAGCGACCAGAAATTCCCACTAGCAGGGAAGCAGTGCCAGACATGTTCGACAGTGCATGGGAGGAACTTGAGGAGTGACCAAAAATCTCCGCTGGCACGGCAGAGGTGTCGAATGTGTTGGGTAGTGCTTGGGATGAACTTCCAAGAGCGACAAGAATATTCCTGCATGCACGGAAGAGGCTTCAGGCACGTTCAACAGTGCGCAGGACGAATTTCCAGTAGCGACCGGAACAACCCCGTGAGAGCAAGCAATAGAGGTGTTAGGCAGCATTTGCGGGATGAATGTCCAGGAGCAAATGGAACATCCTTGTGGGCATGGAAGATGCTTTGGTTGCGATGGGCAGTGTGCGGGACAAACTTCCAGGAGTGACCCGAATATCCCCATGGGCATGGCAGAGACACCAGGCGCATTCGGTAGTGTGCGGGATGAACTTCTAGGAGCAACTAGATTATCCCCATGATGCGGCAGAGGCATTAGCCACGTTCAGCAGTGCACTGATGAACTTCTGGGAGTGACTGTAAAATCCTTACGGACACAACAGTGGTGTTGGGTATATTCCGCTGTGCTTGGGATGAATTTCTAGGAGTGACCAGAACATCCCCATAAGCGTGTGAGAGGCATTAAGCATGTTTGGCTGTGTGTGAGATGAACTATGGGGAGCAACTGGAATATCCTCGTGGGCACAGCAGAGACTTCGGTGCATTGGCGAGTGCATGGAACGAACTTCTAGAAGTGACCAGAACATGCCCATGGCCATGTTAGAGGCTTCAGGTGCATTGGGTAGTGCAAGGATGAACTTCTGAGAGTGACCAGAACATCCATGTAGGTGCAATGGAGACTTCAAGCATGTTGTGCAGTGCATAGGATGAATTTCTGGGGCAACTGGGACATTATTGTGGGCGTGGCAGATGCATTGGGAATGTTCAGTAGTGCATGGGACAAGATTCCAAGAGGGACCAGAACATCCCCATAGACACAGAAGAGGCTTTGGACACGTTGGGCGGAATGAACTTTCAAGAGTGATCAAAACATCCCTGCAGACGAAGCAAAAGCGTTGGGTGCATTCATGTTGAGAACCTAAGTATGCAGGAAAGGCAATGGGACGAACCTCTGAGATCAACCAAAACATCCCCCAGGGCACCATAGAGGCTTTGGGCACTTTGGACAGGGCGTGGGATGAACTTTCGGAAGCAATTGGAACATCCTCCCGGGCACAACAGAGGAGTTGGGTGCATTCAGCAGTGTGCATGACGAACTTCCATTAGTGACTAGAACATCCCAGCGGGCCTGGCGGGCTCGGCAACGCTGTTAGGCATGTTGGCAGTGCGTGGTATAAACTTTTGGGAGCAACCAAAAATTTCCTGCAGGCTTGGCAGAGGCGTTGAACGCATTCAAAAGAGCTCAGTATGAACTTCCAGGAGTTAATGGAGCATCCCTGCAAGCATGGTAGAGGCATCGGGTGCGTTTGGCAGTGATTGGAATGAACTTCCAGGAGCGACCTAAACATCCCCGCGTGTGCAACAGTGGCTTTGGACACATTTGGCAGCGCACAGGACGAACTTGCAGGAGCAACTAGAACATCCTCGCAAACGTGGCAGTGGCATTAGAAGAGTCCGGCAGTCTGTGAGAGGAACTTTTGTGGGCAACCGGAAAATCCCCGCTGGAGCAGTAGAGGGATTGGGCGTGTTCGACAGTGCATGGGATGAACTTCTGGAAGCAACCAGAAATCCTCGTGAGTGCGGTAGAGGCTTTGGATGCATTTGGCAGTGCACTGGATGAACTCCTAAGAATGTTCAGAGCATTCCCGTGGGTGCCACAGACGTGTCGAACACGTTTGGTAGTGCACGGGATGAACTTTGGGGGCATAGAACATGTTCAGTAGTGCATGAGATGAACTTTCGGGAGCAACCACAACATCCCTTGGGCATAGCAAAGGATTCGGGGGCATTGGGCAGTGCATGGCATGAACTTCAGAGTACAGCTGAAAAATCTCCGTGGGCTTGGAAGAGGCGTCAGACGTGTTGGAGAGTGCTCAAGACAAACTTCCGAGAGCGACCGAATTATCCCCTTGGGCACAGAAGCAAGTTGAGTGCATTCAACTGTGTGCGAGACAAACTTCTAGAAGCGACCGGAGCATCCCCTCGGGCTCAGTAAAGGCCTCATGCATGTTGGGCAGTGCATGGGACGAACCGCAGGTGCTGCAGAAGCATTGTGTGCATTTGCCAGTGCACAGGATGAACTTTCGAGAGCGACCAGAACATTCCCACGAGCATGGCAATGGCAACAAATACATTCGACGGTGCATAGGATGAACTTCTGGGAGCGATCGATACATCCCCACAGGTGTACTCTGTTGTCTTAGGAAACCTTATTGACTTCTGGCAGTGACCATAACATCTTTGTGGGCACAACAGAGGCATCAGCTGCATTTGACTGTGTGCAGGATGAACTTTCGGGAGACACTAGAAAATCCCTGCGAGCTCGGCAGCGCCCTTGGACACATTCGGCAGTGCACTAGACAAACTTCTGAGAGCAACTGGAAATTCCCTGAGGGCTAGGCAAAGATGTTAAACATGTTCGGCAATGCACGGGACGAACTTCCAGGAGTGACAAGAAAATCCCCCCGAGCATTACAAAGGTGTCGAGTGCATTTGCCAGAAATGGGATGAACTTATGGTAGCGACCAAAATATCCCCGTAGGTGTGACAGAGACTTCAGGCGCATTGGGGCATGTGTAGGATGAACCTTTTGAGCGCGACATAAACATCCTTACAGGCACGGCAAACACATTGTTCAGTGAGCGACCAGAACATCCCCTTGTGCGTGGCAGCGACGTCATTTGCATTTGTGTTGGGGTCCCAACTTTTCTACGCCTTAGGGGTCAGCATGGCTACTAAAACGTTTCCTAACTTGCAGTCCCGTTTGATTCTTGAGTTCTTTCTTAGATTTATATCCCCTAAGTTGTCCTTCGGGATTAACTAATGAATGAAAGATATGTTGGATAGACAAGATAACTCTTAAACCTATCTCAACTTGCTTTGGTTGAAGAAGACAACTCTTGACTTCAACCTAAGCTCTTAAGCAAGGAAGACAACTCTTTACCCTGATTTAAGCCCAAGTTATCTTAAGACAACTCTTAAAAGATAGCCAAAATATAAACAAGAATAGAAGCAAGAATGCTAACTTTGATTCTTGATTGATGAATGAAAACATACAAATTAGGAGCATATATTTCTGCTCACAAATAATGGGTTGTATTTATAGTATTGGACAGTCTTATCCTAATTCAACTAGTACTTAGGTTCCTTATCCACTCAGGATATGTTTTCCTAGGTCAACAAGGTTTTCTAAGACAACTAAAACTTTATCAAGATAGACCTTATCCAAATATTTCCTAATTCTACTAGGATTCTTGGTCTTTCTTGATTTTCAACCTAGACTAGAATTCTTACCTTATCTTGTATTCTACAGCTGTTGGACTTCCTCTTGGCTTATCCTTCTAGGATTAGGAATCTCAATACAAATCCTTCTGCCCTTAGAATTCTACTTGGCTATGAGTATCCCATTGCTACTGGAATTCATCATGCATCATGTCCTGCTGCTAATAGACCTCTTCTTGGTGTAGATGTTCTGCTGCTGCTGGAATTCTCCTTAGCATGGATGTCCTTCTGCTGTTGGAATTCTGCTTGGCATAGATATCCTTCATTAATTAGGATTAAGTCAAATATTGGTCGAGCTTCATTGCTGGGCTGCACACTTGCTGTTGCCATGCTTGTTGTGCACATTTTCTGGTCCATGCTCTCCTTTGTTGCCCCATTTTCTGCCCACTGCTTTTCCTGCATACTTAGGTTCTCAACAATTCGGCAATGCACGGTATAAACTTTCAAGAGTGACCGGAACATCCCCGCGGGCTTGGCAGAGGCTTCGGCCATGTTGGGCAGTTCATAGGACGAATTTTTGGTTATGACCGGAACATCCTCGCAAACATGGCAATGGGTTAGGTGCATTAAGCTGTTCGCAGGACAAACTTTTGGAAGCAACCAGAACATTCCCGTTGGCACGCCAGCGGCATTGGACACATTCAACAGTCCACGGGATGAACTTCCAAATGCGACTGGAACATCCCCATGGGTGCGGCAGAGGCTTTAGATGCGTTGGGCAATGCACGGGACAAACTTGTGGGTGCTACCCAAACATCTTCATGGGTGCAGCAGCGGCACCGAGTGTGTTGCGAAGTGTGCAGGGTGATATGCCTCAAAAGATCTTCAATGATGAATCAAGATCTAATGGGTATAATGGTTTTGTGGATGGAAAGAGGTGCTGGGATATGGTATAGTTGTTGAGTGGATGAAAATTTGTAATTGGAGTAAGTTATTGGGTCTGTAGAGGTGTTTTAAGGAAGCTGAAGGGTTATGTACGAATTTGAAGTGGGAATGTGATAGGGATAGCTTATGAAAAGTTTAAGAAGAGAAAAAGGAATTTCAATCAATATCAAGAATCAAAATAAAGAAATTAAAACTAGTTAATCAAGTTTGATAAGATCATATCGCCACAAACAAGATTACTAGGTTGATTCGCCACACTCTAAGATAGAAAGAAGGAAGAGTGATAAGAATCGATAGATAATTCGCCACTAAACAAAGAATTTGGATGTAACTAAGCAAAATTCCACTTATTCATCAAACTGTTTAATTATAAGCAATAATGTTGTATTTATAGTGATGACAGCCTTTCCATGTCTAACTTATGCTAAAACGTCTAATTTATCTATGATAAGGATTCTTAAGTAAATAAGGACTACTAAGTCATCAAGAATTCTACGAGGATAAGCCTAATATATTGGGTTCTTAATCTTAGTTAAAATCTTACTTGTAAAACCCTACTTGATCTCAAACTCCTTGCCTAGTGACATTTCCTGCTGCTTCTGGAATTCTCCTTGGCATGGGTGTCCTTCGTCAATGAGGATTAATCTTTCTTGGATGGCAGCAACTTCATTTCCATGATTGAGCATATCACGGGGCTAGCTTTTGGGAGTAACAGGAACATCCCCGTGGGCACAGTAGTGGTGTCGGGCGCGTTTGGCAGTGCTCAGGAGGAACATCCGAGAGTGACCTGAACGTCCCTGTGGGTTCAGCAGAGGCTTCAAGCATGTTTGGTAGTGCGCTGGACGAACTTACGATAGCAACCAGAACATCCCAGCGGGCACGATGGAGGCATGGGCACATTGGCCAGTGTGCGGGACGAACTTCCAAAAGCAACTGGAACATCTTCAGCCAGTGTGGCAGAGGTGTCGACACATTCGTCAGTGCACGGGATGAACTTCCTTATGCAATAAGAACATGCCCACAGGCATGGCAGAGGCTTCAAGCGCGTTGGGCAGTGCGTTGGACGAACTTTCTAGAGTGACCAGAAAGTACCCGCAGGATTGACAGATTCATCGGATGTGACCGGCAGTGCTGGGACAAACTTCTAGGAGGGACTGGAATAGCCCTACAGATGTGGTCACGTTCGGCAATGCATGGGACAAACTTATGGGAGCGATTAGAACATCCCCACGGGCATGGTAGAGTCTTCGGTGTGTTTTTGTAGTGCGTGGGATGAACTTATGAGAGAGACCAGAACATGCCCACAGGACTGGCAGAGGCATGGGGCTTATTTGACATTGCACGGGATGAACTCCAAAAGCAACCGCAACATCTCCCTAGGCGCGGCAGATGGTTGGGTGCATTTGGCAGTGTGTGGGATGAACTACCAAGAATGACCGTTACATCCCCGTGGGTGTGGGATAGGCTTTGGGTGCGTTTAACAATGCACGAGACAAAGTTCCGAGAGCGACTGGAACATCCCTGCAGGCTTGGCAGTGGAGTCGGACACATTCAGCAATGTGCAGGACCAACTTCCAAGAGTTACCAGAACATCCTCGCGGGTGCTGCAGAGGCATCGGCCACATTCGGAAGTGTGCAGAATGAACTTCTAGGAGCAATTGAAACATCCCCAGGGGCACCATAGAGACATTGGGCGCATTTGGTAGTTTGCGGGGCGAACTTCTGGGAGCGATAGGAACATCCTTGCAGCATGGCAGTGGAATCGACCGCACTTGGCAGTGCAGGGGAAAACCTTCCAGGAGTGACGTGAACATTCTCGCAGGCATGGCAGCGGCGTTAGAAGCATTCGGAAGTACTAGGGACGAACTTCCAAGAGGGACTGGAACATCCCTACAGGCATGAAAAAAGCTTTGGGTGCATTGGGCAGTGCACGAGACAAACTTGCAAGAGTGATAAGAACATCACCACAAGCACAGCAGTTGTGTCGGGTACATTGGGCAGTGCACGGGATGAACTTCTAGGAGGAACTGGAACATCCCTGCAAATGCAGCAGAGGAATCATGCGCGTTCGGCAGTGAATGGGATGAACTTCCGGGAGTGACCTGAAAATCCCCGCGAGCGTAGCAGAGGAGTTTGGCGTATTTGGCCGTGTGCAGGACGAAGTTCTGGGATCAACTGGACTATCTTTGTGGGCCGCAGCAGTGGCATTGAGCACATTCATGTTGGGGTCTTGATTTCTTGTCCTAACTTTTCTACACCTTAGGGGTTAGCATGACTTCTAAAAACCTCTCCTAACTTGCTGTCTCGTTTGATTTTGGGTTCTTTTCTTAGATTTACATACCTAAACTATCCTTCAGGATTAACTGATGAATAAAAGATCTGTTGGATAGGCAAGACAACTCTTAAACCTATCACAACTTGTCTTGGTTGAAGAAGACAACTATTAACTTCAACCTAAGCTCTTAAAAAAAGGAGGACAACTCTTCACCTTGACTTAAGCCCAAGTTATCTCATGATAACTCTTAGAAGATAACCGAAGTATAAACAAGAATGCTAACCTTGATTCTTGATTAATGAATGAGAAATTTACAAAATTCGGAGCATATCTCTCTACTCACAAATAATGGGCTGTATTTATAGTATTAGACAACCTTATCCTAATTCAACTAGTATTTGAGTTCCTTATCCACTTAGGACAAGTTTTCCTAAGTCAACAAGGTTTCCTAAGACAACTAAAACTTTATCAAGATAGACCTTATTCAAATGTTTCCTAATTCTACTAGGATTCTTGGTCTTTCTTGATTTTCTACCTAGACTAGAATTCCTACCTTATCTTGTACTCTACAGCAGTTGGACTTCCTCTTGGCTTATCCTTCTAGGACTAGGACTCATAATGTGTATCCTTCTGCCCTTAGAATTCTTCTTGTCACAACTATCCTATTGCTACTGGAATTCATTGTGTGTGTCCTGCTGCTGATAGAACTCTTCTTGGCATAGATGTCCTGCTGCTTTTGGAATTCTCCTTGGCATGGATGTCTTGCTATTGATGGAACTCTGCTTGGCATAGATGTCCTGCTGCTGCTGGAACTCTACTTGGCATAGATGTCCTTCATTAATTAGGATTAAGTCAAATACTGGTTGGGCCTCATTGCTGGGCTGCACACTTGCTGTTGCCATTCTTGTTATGCACATTTTCTGGCCCATGCCCTCCTTTGCCACCCCATTTTCTGCCCACTGCCTTTCCTGCATACTTAGGTTCTCAACAATCCCCTCTTTCTTAAAGACTCACCTTGTCCTCAAGGTGAAAGTTGGAAAACTGCTGCTGGATGTCATTATAGTCTTCCCAAACTTGTACGGGTAATGGCAAAGATTGTAGCAATCCCTTGGTCTTGCCATTTTCTGGTTTTATCCATGGGCAAATGTCACAATTGCTGTCTTTCTTTTTGACTTCTGCCTTGAATCCTTCCGACAAAAAGAATAGCTTGATCGTATGTAAGTATGGAACCATCCTAAATGTCCTCCTTCCAATGAGTTGTGGAAGTGATTTAAAGATCTTCCCCCTTAGTCCCGTATGTTTGGTACATATACCTGCTGGTTGTGCAAAATATATCCATTCTTAAGGGTGAATTTACTAACCTTAGGGTCAAAATTCTTGATCTTCTTGTGAGCTCTTGGCTTTGAGGATCAATCTCTATTGCCTCTTTGATTTCTGTCCATACATTCCACTTCAGCTCTGCTAATGGCAGTAAGGCATGCATCATTAGGCTCACATGCTGTCCACAACGCTTGACCTCCATTGCTTCTAGACAATGCATCTGCCACCTTGTTTTCCTTGCCTGGTTTGTATATTATTTCATACTCATAACCTAGTAACTTGACAAGGAACTTTTGCTGCTTCGGGGTGGTAATTTTCTGCTCAAGGGTTGTTGATATGTAATGATCAAGAATTTTCTCCAAGAAGGTAAGGTCGCCATACCTTGACTACATGGATGATGGCCAACATCTCCTTGGCATATACTGACCATTCTTCTTCATGGGCCCTAAGACTGCTCATGTATGCAATCAGACTTCCGGCTTGACTCAGGACAGCACCTATTCCATCTTGACATGCGTCAGCGTGAAGCTCGAAGGTTTGGTTGAAGTCGGAAGTGCTAACACCGGGGTCTCACACATGGCTTGCTTCAACAACTTGAATGCGTCTTCACTCTTCTCTATCCATAGGAATCTGTCCTTCTTCAGCAAATCCATTAGTGGTTTTGCTATGATGCTGTATTTGCAAACAAATAGCGGTAATAGCCTGTTAAGCCTAGAAATCCTCTAAGTTCTATGAGATTCTTAGGAGTTGGTCATGTTTGCATGGCTCCTATTTTCCTTTGGTCTACCTTCACTCCATTTTCAGATATGATGTGATCGAGGTATTCAAGCTCCTCTTGCATGAATGTGCACTTGGATGGCTTGATAAATAAGTGATTTCTTCTTAACACCTCTATACTTTTGCTAAGTGTTTTCTATCATCATTATGGTTCCTAGCATAGACCAAAATGTCATCAAAGAAAACTAATACAAACCTGTGCAAATAGGGTTTGACAATGTCGTTCATGGCTACTTGAAAGGTGGAGGGTCCATTGCGTAGTCCGAAAGGCATGACTAGGTACTCTTAGTGGACTAAGTACTCGTAGTGTCCACTATGAGTTTGAAATGCTGTCTTCTGCACATCCTCTTCTTTCATGCGATATTTGATGATATTTAGCCTTGAGATCCAGCTTTGTAAACAACTTTGCTCAATGTAACACATCCAGCATATTGTCGATTGCTGGGATCGGGAAACAATCCTTGACAGTCGTTTGGTTGAGTGCTCGGTAATCGGTACAAAACCTCCAAGTTCCATCTTTCTTTCTAAGAAGTAGAATGGGAGAAGAAAGAGGAGAGGTGCTAGCTCAGATAATACCTTGCTGTAGCATCTCTTCCACTTGTCTTTCGATCTCGTTCTTTTGGAAGTGTGCATACCGGTAAGGTGCTATATTAATCGCCTTGGTCTTGTTGATTAATGGATGGCATGGTTGTAATGTCTTGAGGGTGATATCCCTTGTGGCTCTCCTAAGACATCTCTAAACTGCTCTAGTAGGTTCCTTACTGCTGATGTATGTTTACATACGTGTTGTGCCCATCATGATATTCGGCTATGTTTTCCTCCTTTGTGGCCAAGAGAACTGCAAAACATTTGTGCCCTTTTTCTGTATAGTCGTTCAAGGGTACTTACCTCACAATGATGTGCTGCATTGGTGGTGGATGCCTCCCACGTGCAGTCCCTTCCCTTCCATTGGAAGTGCATGGCCATGGATTCGTAGTCGAACATTATCTTGCCTATGGTTTTAAGCCACACATTGCCTAAAACCACATCAAGGCCTGCCAAGGCTAACACATGCAGTTCCTGCCTCTATTTTGACCAAATTGTGTTGATGAAGTTATGAGTAGCTCCGCTATCTATCAACACCAAAACATTTTTTTTCCATTAATGGTTGCAATTAACCTCATGGCAGTAGGCTTGGTGGTTGCCCCTTATTGCATGTAAGTTGATTTTGCCTTCTTCTGCATGATCAGGGAAGTGTTCTGCCTCTGCTTCCTGCTTGCTGTCCATGCGGCTTTCTTGTTCTTCCTCGCTGCTTTTCCTCGTGTTCTTCATCACTTACCACTTCAATGATGTTGAACAACCATTTCTTGCACTTGTGGCCAACTTGCCACTTATCATTGCACCTAAAACATAAGCCTCTTTCTATTCTCCTGTTGATTTCTTTCAGTGGATAGTTTGAGAGGGTCTTTTGTTTTTGCGGTACTGTCTTACTTGATGAGGATGCTTTACCTAATTTGTCCGAGGGTTTGATGACCTTGGTTGTGTTACGGGTGATGCTTCTCCCATCGTTGATGAGTCTTGCCAACCGAATGCACTGAGTGAGAGAGTTTGGATCCCTCATCTTCACTTCTCGGCTTAGCCAAGGTACAAGGCCATCTAGAAAAGTGCCAATTAGTGCACTATCTGGCCAATGTCCTACTAATTCAGCCAACCTCTCAAATTCTTCAAGGTAACTTTGTAGAGATCCCTCTTGCCTAATCTTGGCAAGCTGTCCCTCATAGTTTGTCATGCTAGATGGGCCAAATCTGTTCACTAGCTCTTGCGTGAACCTTGTCCAGCCTATCCTTCTCCCTTCTCGACTGTAGGTGGCCTTAAGCCAATGCCACCATTGGTTGGCTCTCCCACATAGGTGATAGGATGCAAAATCAACCCTTTCACCTCTTTCAATACCTTGTTTTCAAAGTAAAATTCAGTCTTGGAGATCTCATTTGGTTGGATCTCCCTTCTCGAAGGTAGGGAATTCAATTTTTACCTTAGGCCATGTGTAATGGCTTAGGCTGTAGTAGTGCCAATCCTCCCTCCTTGTGGTGCCCATGGTTTTGCCTTAGGGTGATTCCGCACCTTCTTGGTTGCCATGATGCGGGCCTTCTGTCCAGCACTTCCTCATCGTCGCTATAATCATTGCCTCAGGTGTTCATTTGGTGAAGTCTCCCTCCTGCTTCCCAAACTCATGTGCCTTTTCCCCCTTTCTTGAGAGGGAAGCTGCTCCTGGTCAGAATCTTCCTCATGCACTTGGTACCGTGTGATTTCTGATTGAAGCCTCCTAGACATTTGTGGTAGGGTGGCTGTTTCTGCCCTGCTTGGTTTGGACTTGTTTTCCAGCCACTTGGGGTGTGTCTCTCTTTAATTGTTCAACAGAATGAATGATGGATGATAGTTAGTGTTTGATATCACCTACCTGGTCATTGATCGCATTCTGGTTCCTCTCCAAGGCAAGGATTCTTCTGCGGTTGGTGACTGAGAAATCTTCCCCGGTCTGTTCTTGTGGTGCGGGTGAATGCTGCCTAGATGACATGGTAACCGTGATGCCTTGCAATTGACTGGTGTCTATGCTGATGTCTCAACTATAGCACTAATTTATTGGGATGATCGTGCTACCTTTCAACTAGTGATTGTGCTGGTTTTTCAACGAAAGCACCAATTTGTTGGGGACCAAACTTTTTTCCCCCAACTTTTTCTACACCTTAGGGGTTAGCATGACTTCTAAAAACCTCTCCTAATTTGCTGTCCCATTTGATTCTTGAGTTTCTTTTCTTACATTTACATCCCCTAAGCTGTCCTTTGGGTTTAACTGATGAATAAAAGATATGTTGGATAGGCAAGACAACTCTTAAACCTATCACAACTTGCCTTGGTTGAAGAAGACAACTCTTAACTTCAACCTAAGCTCTTAAGCAAGGAAGAAAACTCTTCACCTTGACTTAAGCCCAAGTTATCTCAAGACAACTCTTAAAAGATAACCAAAAGTATAAACAAGAATGGAAGCAAAAAAGCTAATCTTGATTCTTGATTAATGAATGAGAAATTTACAAAATTTCAGAGCATATCTCTTTGCTCAGAAGTTCGGCTATTCTCAGGACAAACTTTCAAGAGTGACCGGAACATCCCTTGCAGTTACAGCAGCGGTATTGGACATGTTCGGCAGTGCATGGTATGAACTTCTGGAAGCAACGAAAACATCTCCGTGGGTGCATCACAGGCATCACGTACATTGGTCAGTGCATGGGCCAAACTTCCAAGAGTGACCAGAACATCACCCCGGGCATAGCAGAGGCTTTGGGCACGTTGGTCAATGCATGAGACAAACTTCTGGGAGTGACTGAACATCCCTGCAGCCATGCCATAGGCATCGGGTGGATTCAGCCGTGCACGAGATGAACTTCTAGGAGTGACTAGAACATCCCCAAAGCCACAGCGTCGATGTCTGACCCGTTCAACAGTGCACAGGATTTACTTCTGAGAGTAACCGCAACATCCCTACAAGCAAGATAGTGTCGTCATTCACAATCAGCAATGTGCAAGGGCAAACTTCTAGGAGCAACTGGAACATTCCTGCGGGCATGACAGCAGGTTGGGCGCGTTCAACAGTGCATGGGACGAACTTCTGGGAGCAACCAGAACATCCCCGTGGGCTTGGCAAAGCATTCCGGTACATTGGGCAGTGCACGGGATGAACTTTTGGAAGCAACCGGTACATCCTTGCGGGGGCAGCAGGGTGTTGGGCACGCTTGGTAGTGCGCGAGATAAACTTCTGGGAGTGACTGGAACATCCCTGAAGCCACGCCATTGGCGTCGTACCCATTCAGCAGTGCACAGGATTTGCTTCTGAAAGAAACTGCAACATCCCTGCAGGCATGATAGCGGCGTCATTCATGATCAGCAGTGTGCAGGGCGAACTTCTGGAAGCGATGGGAACATTCCTGCAGGCATGACAGCAGGTCGGGCACGTTCGAGAGTACACAGGACGAACTTCTGCGAGCGGGCAGAACATCCCCGCGGGCTTGGCAGAGCATTCAGGTTTGTTGGGCAGTGCACGATACGAACTTCTGGGAGCAACCGACACATTTCCGCGGGGCAGCAGGGTGTTTGGCATGCTCGGCAGTGCATGGGATGAGCTTCCGGGAGTGACCAGAACATCCCCATGGGCACAGCAGAGTCTTCAGGCACGTCATGCAGTGCATGGAATAAACTTCCAGGATTGACCGGAACATCCCTGTGGGCATGGCAGAGGTGCTGGGTGCCTTCGGCAGTGCAAGGGACAAACCTCTAGGAGTAACCAGAACATCCACAAGGGTGTGGCATAGGCATCGGGTGTGTTCGTGTTGAGAACCTAATATGTAGGAAATGCAACAGGTTGAAAATGAGGACCTTAGGGGGCAAAGGGAGAGTGAGAGAATGTGCGCAAGGCGCCAGGCAGCAAGAAAGGTAGCAACAGGCCAGCAAGTGCGCACAACAAGTCTGCACGCAGCATGCAATGAAGCACGGCCAGGATCTGACTCAGTCCTAAGTGATTGTGGAAAGCCAAGCCAAGCAGAGGACCAGTATTGGCAGGACACGCATGAAGCAATCTGAGTAGGAGAAGGAGAGTGACGATGTGAAGAAGTCCAGTAGCAGCAAGACATCTTGGCAGGGTTACTTCAGCAAGGAGACCATGCCAAAGAGAAGTCTTGGAGAGGAAGGACGCTACAGCAAAAGTCTAATCCCAGAAGGAAACAGCAAGAAAAAGTCAGCAGCTGTAGGAGAGAAGGTAAGATAAGGACAGAAGGACTTAGTTAAACTAGGAATTGTTGTCTTAGTAGGAATTCAAAAAAGACCAAGAATCCTTGTAGGATTAGGAAACAATGGGATAAGGTCTATCTTGATAATGTTTTAGATAACTTAGAAAAGCATTTGTTGACTTAGGAAAAACATATCCTAAGTGGATAAGGAACCTAAGTACTAGTTAGATTTGGATAAGGCTGTCTTAGGACTATAAATACAGCCTATTATTTGTGAGGAGGAGATATGCTCCAAATTTTGTTATATCTCATTCAATAATCAAGAATCCAAGGTTAGCATTCTTGCTCACATTCTTGTTCATATTTTTTGTTATCTTTTAAGAGTTGTCTTGAGATAACTTAGGCTTAAGTCAAGGTGAAGAGTTGTCTTCATTGCTTAAGAGCTTAGGTTGAAGTTAAGAGTTGTCTTGTTTAACCAAGGCAAGTTGTGATAGGTTTAAGAGTTGTCTTGCCTATCCAACATATCCTTATATATATTAGTTAACCAGAAGGACAGCTCAAGGGACGTAACATAAGAAAAGAACTCAAGAATCAAACAGGACAGCAAGTTAGGAAGGATTCCAGTAGGCGTGCTGACCCCTAAAGTGTAGAAAAGTTGGGGAAAAAAATCGGGACCCCAACAGTTCAGCAGTGTGCGATGGAAGAACTTATTAAAGTGACCTGAACATCCCCACGAGTGTGGGAGCGGCATCAGATACGTTGGGCAGGGTTCTGGACAAACTTCTGTGAATAGCTGGAACATCCTTGCAGGCGTAAGGAGGCTTTGGGCATGTTGGGCAGTGCGTGGGACATACTTTTACGAGTGACCGGAACATCCCCACGGGCATGACAGTGGGGTCGGGCACGGTTGTTCGCACGCAAGACTAACTTCTAGGTGCAACCGGAACATCTCTGCGGGCATGGAGAGCCTTCGGGCGCATTTGGTAGTGCCCGGGACAAACATCAGGGAGTGACTAGAACATCCCTGCAGGCGCAGCAGCAGGCGCGAGATGAACTTTTGGGAGTGACCGAAACATCCCACAGGCTTGCCAGAGGTGTTGGATGCATTCGGCAGTGCTTGGGAAGAACTTCTGAGAGCGAGTGGAACATCCCTGCAGGCGTGGCATAGGTGTTGGGCACAATCGGCAGTGCGCACGACAAACTTCCGAGAGCGGTCGGATCATCCCTGCGGCCACAGCAGATGCTTTGGGCATGTTCGACAGTGCATGGATGAACTTCCAGGTGCAACCAAACATCCCCATAGGCACGGCAGAGGCATCGGGCTGGTTCAGTAGTAGTCGGGACGAACTTAAGGAAGTGCCTGCAACATCCTTGCAGTGCAGTAGTAGGGTCAGGCACATTTGGTAGTGCACAAGAAGAACTTCTGGGTGCAACTGGAACATCCCCACGGGTGCAGCAACAGTGTTTGTCAGTTTGTGGGACAAAATTTTGAGAGTGACCGGAAAATCCCTCCGGTCTTGGAAGAGGTGTCAGATGCATTTGGCAGTGCTTGGCATAGGTGAATGTGGTAGTGGCATCGGACGCATTCGGCAGTGCGTGAGACGAACTTCCGAGAGTGTCCGGAACATCCCTTGTGGGCACGACAGAGGCATCGGGTGCATTCAGCAGTGGTCAGGACAAACTACGAGGGCTACCAAAACATCCCCACAAGCATGGCAGAGGCATCGGGCGCATTCAGCAGTACTCAGGATGAACTTCCAGGAGTGACTGACACATCCCTGCAGGCACGGCAGCAGCATCAGACACGTTTGGCAATGCGCGGGGCAAACTTCTAGGGGCGACCGGTACATCCCTGTGGGTACAACAGAAGCTTCAGGTGCGTTAGGCGACAGTCACAGGACAAACTTCCGGGTGTGGTTGAAACATTCCCATGGGTTCAGAGGAGGCTTGGGCTGCATTCGGGAGTGCAGGGACAAACTTCTGGGTGCAACCAGAACATCCTCACGGGCATAGCATAGGTGTCATGCGTGTTCGGCAGTGCGAGGAATGAACTTCCGGGGGCTACTGGAACAACCCTGCAGGCTCGGCAGAGGAGTCGGATGTGCTTGGTGGCACTCCGGATGAACTTTTGTAAGCGAGTGGAACATCCCCGCGGGTGTCGGCCACATTCGGCAGTGTGCGGGATGAACTTTTGGGAGTAACCAGAACATCCCCGCAGGTGTTGCAGTGGCGTCGTGCGCGGGCCAACTACCGGGAGTGACCAGAAAATCCCAACGAGCTTGGCAGAGTCTTCGGATGTGTTCGGCAGTGCTAAAGACAAACTATCGAGAGCAGCCAGAACATCCCCACAGGCTCGGCAGAGGCCTCGGACACGTTCGGCAGTGCTCCAGAAGAACTTCTGGGGCCTACTAGATTATTCCTGCAAGCATGGCCGAGGTGTTCGGCGTGCTTGACAGTGCATGGGACAAAGTTCTGGAAGTGGCCGGAAAATCCCTGGGGCATAGCAGTGGCACCGGGTGCATTTGGCAGTGTGTGGTGCAAAATTTTGGGAGTGACCAGAACATCCCCACAGGAGCAACAACAACATCAGGCATGTTCGCGTGGGACAAACTTTCGGCAATGACTAAAAAATCCCCGCAGGCTTGGCAGAATCATTGGACACGTTCACCAGTGCATGGGATAAACTTCCAGAAGCCACCAGAACATCCCCGTGGGCACGGTAGAGCCATCAAACACATTTGGCAGTGCACAGGATAAACTTCCGAGACCAACCAGAAAATCACTGCAGGCACAGTAGCGGCATTGGACATGTTGGGTAGAGCACGGGATGAACCTCTGGGAGCGACCAAAACATCCCCGCGGGTGTGGCAGAGTCTTCAGGCATGTTGGGCAGTGCACGGGACAAACTTCCGGGTGTGGCCAAAACAACCGTGCTGCTGCAGTGGAGGAGTTGGGTGTGTTGGGCAGTGCACGGGACGAACTTTTGGGAGCTACAGGAACATCCCCATGGGCACGGTAGAGGCTTCGGTGCATTGGGCAGTGCATGGGACGAACTTTCGAGAGTAACTGGAAGATTCCCGCTGGCTAGGCAGAAGTGTTGGATGCGTTTAGTAGTGCTTGGGATGAACTTTTAGAAGCAACCAGAACATCTCCGTGGGCACCGCAAAGTCGTCGGGCGCATTCGGTGGTGTACAGTATGAACTTGCGGGAGTGACCGGAACTTCCCCACTGGCACGGCAGAGGCTTCGGGCGCGTTCAGCAGTGTGTGGGACGAACTTCTGTGAGCAATCCGAACATCCCTGCAGGCGTGGCTACGGCATCCGACATGTTCAGCAGTGCACGGGATGAGGTTCCGGGACTGACCGACACATCCTTGGGGGTGCAGCAGAGGGGTCAGACACATTGGGCAGTGCGCGAGATGAACTTCCAGGAGCTACCGGATCATCCCCGCTGGTGCGGTAGAGGCGTCGGGCGCATTTGTGTTGAGAACCTAAGTATGAAGGAAAGGCAATGGGCAGAAAATGGGGCGACAAAGGAGAGCATGGGCCAGAAAATGTGCATAACAAGAGTAGTAACAGAAAGTATGCAGCCCAGTAGTGAAGCCCACCCAGTATTTGACTTAATCCTATATAATGTAGGACACTCATGATGAGTTCCAGTAGCAATAGGATAGTCGCGACAAGAAGATCTCCAAGGGCAGAAAGATATGCATTCAAAGTCCTAGTCCTAGAAGGATAAGCCAAGAGGAAGTCCAGCTGCTGTAGAAAACAAGATAAAGTAAGAATTCTAGTTTAGGTAGGAATTCAAGAAAGACCAAGAATCCTAGTAGGATTAAGACACAAAGGATATGGTCTATCTTGATAATGTTTTATTTGACTTAGAAAAGCTTGTTGACTTAGGAAAACATATCCTAAGTGGATAAGGAACCTAAGTACTAGTTAAATTAGGATAAGGCTGTCTTAGGACTATAAATACAGCCCATTATTTGTGAGGAGCTGATAAGCTACGAATTTTGTTATTTTCTCATTCATTAATCAAGAATCAAAGGTAAGCATTCTTGCTTCTATTCTTGTTTATATTTCGGTTATCTTTTAAGAGTTGTCTTGAGATAACTTGGGCTTAAGTCAAGGTTAAGAGTTGTCTTCCTTGCTTAAGAGCTAAGGTTGAAGTTAAGAGTTATCTTCTTCAACCAAGGCAAGTTGTGATAGGTTTAAGAGTTGTCTTGCCTATCCAACATATCTTTATATATATATTAGTTAACCCGAAGGACAGCTTAGGGGATATAAAATAAGAAAAGAACTCAAGAATCAAACGGGACAACAAGTTAGGAAGGATTTTAATAGGCGTGCTGACCCCTAAGGTGTAGAAAAGTTGGGGAAAAAATCGGGACCCCAACAAATTGGTGCTCTCGTTGAGAGATCAGCACAACCACCAGTTGAAAAGAAACATAATCACCCTTATGAATTAGTGCTCTAGTTGAGACAGCAACAGAAACACCATTCAATTGTGAGGACAGCAAGGTTACTATGTCATCTTGGCAGCATTCACCCTCACTACAACAGCGAACTAAGGAGGACTTTGGAAGAATTCTGACCTTAGAGAGGAATCGATGCTTACTCAATGACCAGGTAAGTGATATCAAACATCAATTATCTTCTATCATCCATTCTCTTGAGCAATTGAAGAGAGACACACCACGAGTGGCTGGAAAACAAGTTAAAACTGAGAATACCAAGAGCAGTATATTGCCACAGCAACCTAGAAGGCTGCTTTCGAAGGAAGATTTTCACCATGAACAGCTTCCCTCACAAGAAAGGGGGAGAGTGCACATGAGTCTAGGGTGCAGAAGGGAGATGCCACCGAATTTGCACCAGCCCCATGACCCCTATGATGAATGCAGCGATGATGAGGTCTTGGATCGAAGGCCAGCAGCGTGGCAACTAAGGGGAATGCGGAGTCATCATAAAGCAGAAGTTTGGCAGACAAATAAGAGAGAGGAATGGCAACACTACAACATCCCAAGCCACTACACTAGGCCTAAGGTAAAAATTGAATTCCCTACCTTTGAGAAAGGAGATCCAACCGAATGGATCTCCAAAGCTGAATTTTATTTTGAGAAGCAAGGTGTAGAAAGGGGTGAAAGGGTTGATTTTGCATCCTGTCACCTATGCGGGAGAGCCAACCAATGGTGGCGTCAGCTTAAAGCTACCTATGGTCGAGAAGGTAGACGAATTGGCTGGACAAGGTTCACGCAAGAATTGATGGACAGATTTGGCCCATCCAGCATCACAAATATTTGCTCTGAGTTTGATGGGAATCAAGTATTTCCTTCATCAAATTCTAAGAATGCTGCACCAGTTCAGAACTTAGAATTCTCATCTCCACCTCCTATGATGCCAATTCGGAGAACAAGCGAAAATATTTCATCAACAACAATTCCAGTTGATGACAGTATAGGAAAAGAACTATGCACAGGAGATGCATATGCACTTTCAGATGATTGCGACGCGAAGGACACAAGTGTTTCAGGACAGGACTTGGATGTCAAGATAAAGATGCAGATGTCTTGTGACGAGTCGCATAATGCATCTACCAAACATCCTGATTCATCTATTCAGATCGAAGGACTTACTGATCTTTCACAGACAGATTCACATGCTGCAAAAGATCAGACCTTTAAATCATTCGTTGGTCAAACTGAAGCGGAAAATATGCTTAGCATACAGCAAGCTTTACAAGGCACAAATATTGATCAAACGCCATCATCTGCACCTGTTTTAAACCCTCAATTCCCTGGACAGAACGAGGATTATTTGGGTTACAGCTTGAACACTGAAGATCCAGACATTCCATGTATCAAGTCAGGTGTTCTGGACAGCAACCCCATTGCCAGCATAAATGCCCAAAGCCGCATGGACAACAAGGAGGAAGCAGAGTCAGAACACTCCCTAAATCATGCGGAAGAAGGCGAAATCAATTTGCATGCAGTAGGGGCAACCACCAAGCCTACTGCCATGAGGTTATTCGCAACCATTAATGGCAAAAACGTTTTGGTGTTGATAGATAATGGAGCTACTTATAACTTTATCAACACAAAACTGGTCAAAACACTCCAACTATGTTCGAAAAAGATTGTACCATTTGCGGTAAGAGTGGCAAGCGGGCAGAAGCTCAAGTGTGCACAAGTTATCAAGGCAATAGCTATGCAGATTCAAGGAGTCAAGATAGAGGCAGAACTGCATGTGTTAGCCTTGGTAGGTCTTGATATGGTTTTAGGCAATGCTTGGCTTAAAACCATAGGCAAGATAATGTTCGACTATGAATGCATGGCCATACACTTCCAATGGAAGGGAAGGGACTGCACATGGGAGGCATCCACCACTAATGCAGCGCATCATTGTGAGGTAAGTACCCTTGAACGATTATACAGAAAAAGGGCACAATGTTTTGCAATTCTATTGAACACAAAAGAGGAAAACATAGCCGAACATCTTACACACGAAGACATACCAAGAGGAGTAAGGGATCTTTTGGAGCAATTCAGAGATGTCTTAGGAGAGCCACAAGGACTACCACCCTCAAGACATTATGACCATGCCATCCCATTAATCGATGAAACCAAGGCGATTAATGTAGCACCTTACCGAAAGAAAGATGGAACATGGAGGTTTTGCACCGATTATCGGGCACTCAACCAAGCAACTATCAAGGATCGTTTTTTGATCCCAACAATTGATGATATGCTGGACGAGTTACATGGAGCAAAGCTGTTCACCAAGCTGGATCTCAAGGCCGGATATCATCAAGTATGCATGAAAGAAGAGGACGTGCAGAAGACACCATTTCGGACTCATAGTAGACCTTACGAGTACCTAGTCATGCCGTTTGGACTATGCAACGCACCCTCCACCTTTCAAGTAGCCATGAATGACATCTTCAAACCTTACTTGCACATGATTGTTTTAGTTTTCTTCGATGATATTTTGGTCTATTCTAGGAATCATAATGATCGCATAGAACACTTAGCAAAAGTGCTAGAAGTGTTAAAAAGAAATCGTTTTGTCATCAAGCTATCCAAGTGCACATTCATGCAAGAGGAGCTTGAATACCTCGGTCACATCATATCTAAAGGAGTGAAGGTAGACCAACGAAAAATAAGAGCCATGCAAACATGGCCAACTCCAAAGAATGTCATAGAACTTAGAGAATTTCTAGGTTTGACAGGCTACTATCGCCAATTTGTTCGCAAATACGGTGCCATAGCAAAACCACTAACGGATTTGCTAAAGAAAGATGGATTCCTCTGGACAGAGAAGAGTGAAGATGCATTCAAGTTGTTGAAGCAAGCCATGTGTGAGATGCCAGTGTTAGCACTGCCTAACTTCAACCAAACTTTCGAGCTTCACACTGACGCATGTCAATATGGAATAGGTGCTGTTCTGAGTCAAGCCGGAAGACCTATTGCATACATGAGCAGAGTCTTAGGGCCCATGAAAAAGGAATGGTCAGTATACGCAAAGGAGATGTTAGCCATCATCCATGCAGTCAAGGTATGGCGACCTTACCTTCTTGGGAGGAAATTCTTGATCATTACATATCAACGACCCTTGAGAAGTCTCAAAGAGCAGAAAACTACCACACCAGAGCTGCAAAAGTTCCTTGTCAAGTTCCTGGGATACAAGTATGAAATAATCTACAAACCTGGCAAGGAAAACAAGGTGGCAGGCACATTGTCCAGAAGCAATAGAGGTCAAGCGTTATGGACAGTATGTGAGCCTAATGACGCGTGCCTTACTGCCATTAACAGAGCAAAGTGGAATGTATGGACAGAAATCAAAGAGGCAATGAAGATTGATCCTCACAGACAAGAGTATGCCAAGAAGATTAAGAATTTTGACGTTAAGGTTAGTAAATTCACCCCTAAGAATGGATATATTTGGCACAAACAGCAGCTGTATGTACCAAACATACCGACACTAAGGGAGAAGCTATTAAATCACTTCCAAACCTCACGGGAAGGAGGACATCACATACGGATCAAGCTATACTTTTGGTCGAAAACATTCAAGGCAAAAGGTAAGAAGAAAAACAGCAGTTGTGACATTTGCCCATGGATAAAACCAGAAGATTGCAAGACCAAAGAATTGCTACAACCTTTACGATTACCCCTACAAGTTTGGGAAGACTACAATAACATCCAACAGCAGTTTTCTAACTTTCACCTTGAGGACAAGGTGAGTCTTCAAGAAAGGGGGATTGTTGAGAACCTAAGTATGAAGGAAAGGCAATGGGCAGAAAATGGGGCGACAAAGGAGAGCATGGGCCAGAAAATGTGCATAACAAGAGTAGTAACAGAAAGTATGCAGCCCAGTAGTGAAGCCCACCCAGTATTTGACTTAATCCTATATAATGTAGGACACTCATGATGAGTTCCAGTAGCAATAGGATAGTCGCGACAAGAAGATCTCCAAGGGCAGAAAGATATGCATTCAAAGTCCTAGTCCTAGAAGGATAAGCCAAGAGGAAGTCCAGCTGCTGTAGAAAACAAGATAAAGTAGGAATTCTAGTTTAGGTAGGAATTCAAGAAAGACCAAGAATCCTAGTAGGATTAAGACACAAAGGATATGGTCTATCTTGATAATGTTTTATTTGACTTAGAAAAGCTTGTTGACTTAGGAAAACATATCCTAAGTGGATAAGGAACCTAAGTACTAGTTAAATTAGGATAAGGCTGTCTTAGGACTATAAATACAGCCCATTATTTGTGAGGAGCTGATAAGCTACGAATTTTGTTATTTTCTCATTCATTAATCAAGAATCAAAGGTAAGCATTCTTGCTTCTATTCTTGTTTATATTTCGGTTATCTTTTAAGAGTTGTCTTGAGATAACTTGGGCTTAAGTCAAGGTTAAGAGTTGTCTTCCTTGCTTAAGAGCTAAGGTTGAAGTTAAGAGTTATCTTCTTCAACCAAGGCAAGTTGTGATAGGTTTAAGAGTTGTCTTGCCTATCCAACATATCTTTATATATATATTAGTTAACCCGAAGGACAGCTTAGGGGATATAAAATAAGAAAAGAACTCAAGAATCAAACGGGACAGCAAGTTAGGAAGGATTTTAATAGGCGTGCTGACCCCTAAGGTGTAGAAAAGTTGGGGAAAAAATCGGGACCCCAACAATTTTGGTAGTGCACGGGACAAACTTCCACTAGCAAACAGAACATACCCGCAGGTACGGTAGTGGCATTGGGCGCATTCAGCAGTGCATGAGACAAGCTTCCGAAAGCGACCAGAACATCCACGTGGGCATGACAAATGCATTGGGCACGTTCAGCAGTGCTCGAGACGAACTACAAGGGCTACTGAAACATCCCCACGGGCACGGCAGAGGCATCAGGTGCATTCGGCAGTGCTTGGTATGAACTTCTGGGAGCGACCAGCACATCCCTTCAGGTGCGGCAGCAGCAGCAGTCACGTTTGGCAATTTGCGGCACGAACTTCCAGGATCAACTGGAACATCCCCGTGGGTGCGGCAGAAGCTTCAGGCGTGTTAGGCAGTGCTTGACAGTGGGTGGTATGATGTTCAAGGAGCGGCCGGAACATCCCCGTGGGCGCATTCGGCAGTGTGCAGGGCAAACTTCCGAAAGCTACCAGAACATCCATGCAGGTGCAGCAGAGGCGTTGGGCATTCTCGGCTGTGCAAGTGACAAGCTTTTGGGAGCGACTGGAACATCCCTGCGAGCACAACAGTGGTGTTGGGCGCGTTCGCGCAGAATGAACTTCTGGCAGTGACCAAAAAATCACTGTGGGCTCAGTTGAATCATTGAATGCATTCGGCAGTGCATGGGAGAAACTTCTGGGAGCATCCAGAACATCCCTGAGGGCACGGTAGTGGCATCGGACACATTTAGCAGTGCACAGGATGAACATTCGAGACAGACCGGAAAATCACTGCAGGCACGGTAGCAGCATTGGACACATTTGGTAGAGCACAAGACAAACCTCCAGGAACGACCGGATCATCCCTGCGGGTGTGCCAGAGTCTTTGGGTGCAACGGGCAGTGCACAGGAAAAACTTCTAGGTGTGACTAAAACATCCCCACGGGCATGGCGGAGGAGTCAGATGCATTGGGCAGTGCATAGGATGAACTTTTGGGAGCTGCGGGAACATCCCCATTGGCGTGGCAGAGGCTTCGGCGCATTGGGCAGTGCACGGGACGAACTTCCGAGAGCGACCAGAAAATCCACACGGGCTCAGCATAGATGTCGGCTGCATTCGGCAGTGCACAGGATGAAGTATTGGAAGTGATCGGAATATCCACACAGGCGTGGCAGAGGCTTCGGGAACGCTAAGCAGTGCACGAGAGGAACTTGCAGAAGCAACTGAAACATCCCTGCAGGTGCGGCAACGGCATTAGACATGTTTGTGTTGGGGTCCCGATTTCTTTTCCCAACCTTTTCTACACCTTCGGGTCAGCACGCCTACTGAATCCTTCCTAACTTGATGTCCCATTTGATTCTTGAGTTCTTTTCTTATATTTACGTCCCCTAAGTTGCCCTTCGGGTTAAATAATACAGATAAGGATATGTTGGATAGGCAAGACAACTCTTAAACCTATCACAACTTGCCTTGGTTGAAGAAGACAACTCTTAACTTCAACCTAAGCTCTTAAGCAAGGAAGACAACTCTTAACCTTGTATTAAGCCCAAGTTATCTCAAGACAACTCTTAAAAGATAACCGAAAATATAAACAAGAAAGTAAGCAAGAATGCTAACCTTGATTCTTGATTAATGAATGAAAAAATACAAAATTCGGAGCATATGTCCTCCTCACAAATAATGGGCTGTATTTATAGTTCTAAGACAGCCTTATCCTAATTCAACTAGTACTTAGGTTCCTTATCCACTTAGGATATGTTTTCCTAAGTCAACAAACTTTTCTAAGTCATCTAAAACATTATCAAGATAGACCTTATCCCATTGTTTCCTAATCCTACAAGGATTCTTGGTCTTTCTTGAATTCCTACTAAGACTAGAATTCTTACTTTGACTAAGTCCTTCTGTCCTTATCTTATCTTCTCTCCTACAGCTGCTGACTTCTTCTTGCTGTTTCCTTCTTGGATTAGACTTCTGTTGTGGCAGTCCTTCTACTCCAAGACTTCTCTTTGGCATGGTCCTCTTGCTGAAGTAAACCTGCCAAAACATCCTGCTGCTGCTGGAGTTCTTCACATTGTCACTCTCCTTCTCCTCCTTGGATTGCTTCATGTGTGTCCTGCCAATGCTGGTCTTGTTGGCTTGGATTTCTGCAAATCAATTAGGACTGAGTCAGAACCTGCCTGTGCTTCATTAATTGCTGCGTGCAGGCTTGTTGTGTGCACATTCTGGCCTGTTTCTACCTCTTTTATTGCTTGGCGCCTTGAGCGCATTTGCTCATGCTCCCTTTGCCTCCTATGGTCCTCAATTTCTGCCCGTTGCATTTCCTACATACTTAGGTTCTCAACAATCCCCCTTTCTCAACTCACATTGTCCTCAAGGTGGAAGTTTGAAAAGTGCTGCTGGATGTCATTATAGTGTTTCCAAGCTTGTACAGGTAATGGCAAAGGTTGTAGCAATCCTTTGGTCTTGCCATCTTCTGGTTTTATCCATGGGCAAATGTCATAATTGCTGTCTTTCTTCTTGACTTCTACCTTGAATCCTTCCAACCAAAAGAATAGCTTCATCTGAATGTAAGTATGGAACCATCCTGAATGTCCTCCTTCCCGTGAGTTCTGGAAGTGATTCAAGATCTTCCCTCTTAGTCCCGGTGTGTTCGGCACATACACCTGCTGGTTGTGCCAAATATATCCATTCTTTAGGGTGAATTTACTAACCTTAGGGTCGAAATTCTTGATCTTTTCTGTGAGGTCTTGTCTTTGAGGGTCAATTTCTATTGCCTCCTTGATTTCTGTCCTTACATTCCACTCCACTCCGCTTATGGCAGTGAGGCATGCATTCATTAGGCTCATATGCTGTCCACAGCACTTGACCTCCATTGCTTCTGGACAATGCGTCTGCCACTTTGTTTTGCTTGCCAGGCTTGCAGATTATTTCATATTCACAACCTAGTAACTTGACTAGGAACTTTTTCTGCTCAGGGTGGTAATTTTCTACTCTGTGAGGCTTCTCAAGGGTTGTTGATTTGTAATGATCAAGAATTTTCTCCCAAGAAGGTAAGGTCACCATACTTGATTGCATGGATGATGGCCAACATCTCCTTGGCGTATACTGACCATTCCTTCTTCATGGGCCCTAAGACTCTGCTCATGTATGCAATAGGTCTTCCGGCTTGACTGAGGACAGCACCTATGCCATCTTGACATGCGTCAATGTGAAGCTCAAAGGTTTTGTTGAAGTTGGGTAGTGCTAACACTGGGGTCTCACACATAGCTTGCTTCAACAACTTGAATGTGTCTTCACTCTTTTCTGTCCATAGGAATCCATCCTTCTTCAGCAAATCCATTAACTGTTTTGTTATGGTGACATATTTGTGAACTAATCAACAGTAATAGCCTGTCAAGCCTAGAAATCCTCTAAGTTCTGTGACATTCTTAGGAGTTGGCCATGTTGGTATGGCTCTTATTTTCTATTGGTCTACCTTTCACTCCATCTCCGGATATGATGTGACTGAGGTATTCAAGCTCCTCTTGCATGAACGTGCACTTAGATGGCTTGATAACAAAGTGGTTTCTTCTCAACACTTCTAGCACTTTTGCTAAGTGTTCTATGTGATCATTGTGGTTCCTAGAATAGACCAAAATGTCATCAAAGAAGACTAAGACAAACCTGTGCAAATAAGGTTTGAAGATGTCATTCATGGCTGCTTGAAAGGTGGAGGGTGCGTTGCATAGTCCAAAGGGCATGACTAGGTACTCATAGTGTCCACTATGAGTCCGAAATGCTGTCCTCTGCACGTCCTCTTCTTTCATGCATATTTGATGATATCCTGCCTTGAGATCCAGCTTGGTGAACAGATTTGCTCCATGTAACTCATCCAGCATATCATCAATTATTGGGATCGAAAAACGATCCTTGACAGTTGCTTGGTTGAGTGCCTAGTAATCAGTGCAAAACCTTCAAACTCCGTCTTTCTTTCTAACAAGTAGAACAGGAGAAGAAAAAGTGAAAGTTCTAGGTTGGATAATACCTTGCTGTAGCATCTCTTCCACTTGTCTTTTGATCTCATTTTTTTGGAAGTGTGCATACCGGTAAGGTGCTACATTAATCGCTTTGGTTTCATCGATTAATGGGATGGCATGGTCGTAATGTCTTGAGAGTGGTAGTCCTTGTGGCTCTCTTAAGACATCTCCGAACTGCTCTGGTAGGTTTCTTACTGTCAATGGAATGTCTTCATGCGTGTTCTGCCCTTCATGGTGTTCGGCTGTGTTTTCCTCCTTTGTGTCCAAGAGAACCGCAAAACATTGTGCCCTTTTTCTGTATTGTCGTTCAAGGGTACTTACCTCACAATGATGCACTGCATTGGTGGTGGATGCTTCCACATGCAGTCCCTTCCCTTCCTTTAGAAGTGCATGGCCATGGATTCATAGTCGAACATTATCTTGCCAGTGGTTTTAAGCCAAGCATTACCTAAAACCACATCAAGGCCTGCCAAGGCTAACACTTGCAGTTCTGCCTTTATCTTGACTCCTTGAATCTTCATGGCCGGTGCCTTGATAACTTGCGCACACTTGAGCTTCTGTCCGCTTGCCACTCTTACCTCAAAGGGTGCAATCCCTTTTCGGACATAGCTGCAGTGTTTTGACCAGTTTTGTGTTGATGAAGTTATGGGTGCTCCACTATCAATCAACACCAAAACATTCTTGTCGTTTATGGTTGTGAACAACATTATTGCAGTAGGCTTGGTGGTTGCCCCTACTGTATGCAAGTTGATTTCGCCTTCTTCTGCATGATCCAGGGAGTGTACTGCCTCGGCTTCCTCCTCGCTGTCCATGCAGCTTTCTTGTTCTTCCTCGCTGCTTTCCTCATGTTCTTCATCACTTACCACTTCAATGATGTTGAACAGATCTTTCTTGCACTTGTGGCCAACTTGCCACTTATCATTGCACCTAAAACATAAGCCTCTTTCTATTCTCCTGTTGATTTATTCGGTGGATAGTTTGAGAGGGTCCTTTGTTTTTGGGGGCACTGTCTTACTTGATGAGGATGCTTTATCTAATTTGTCCAAGGGTTTGATGACCTTGGTTGTGCTGTGGGTGATGCTTCTCCCATCGTTGATGAGTCTTGCTAACCGAATGCACTGAGTGAGAGAGTTTGGATCCCTCATCTTCACTTTTCGGCTTAGCCAAGGTATAAGGCCATCTAGAAAAGTGCCAATTAGTGCACTATCTAGCCAGTGTCCTACCAATTCAGCCAGCCTCTCGAATTCTTCAAGATAGGTTTCTAGAGATCCCTCTTGCCTAATTTTGGCAAGCTGTCCCTCATAGTATGTCATGCTAGACGGGCTAAATCTGTTCACTAGCCAATACCTTGTTTCTGAAAATAAAATTCAGCCTTGGAGATCCATTCGGTTGGATCTCCCTTATGAAAGGTAAGGAATTTGATTTTTACCTAAGGCCATGTGTAATGGCTTGGGCTGTTGTCGTAGTGCCAATCCTCCCTTCTTATGGTGCGCCATGGTTCTGCACCCTTCTTGGTTGCCATGATGCAGGCCTTCTGTCCATCACTTCCTCATTGTCGCTATGCTCATTATAGCGATCATGGGGTGGGTGTTCGTTTGGTGAAGTCTCCCTTCTACTTTCCCAAACTTGTGCCCCTTTCCCCCTTTCTTGAGAGGGAAGCTGCTCCTGGTCAGAATCTTCCTCATGCACTTGTTGCCGTGTGATTTTGGATTGAAGCCTCCTAGACATTTGTGGTAGGTGGCTGTTTCTGCCCTGCTCGGTTTGGACTTGTTTTCTGGCCACTTGGGGTGTGTCTCTCTTCAATTGTTCAAGAGAATGAATGATGCATGATAGTGGGTGTTTGATATCACCTACCTGGCCATTGATAGCATTCTGGTTCCTCTCCAAGGCAAGGATTCTTCCGAGGTTGGTGGCTGAGAAATCTTCCCTGATCTGTTCCTGTGGTGCGGGTGAATGCTGCCGAGATGACATGGTAACCAATATGCACAAAGGAATGTTCTGGTTGCTCCCGGAAGCTCATCCCGTGCACTGCAAAATGCACCCAATGCCTCTGCCATGCCTGCAGGGATGTTCCGGTCACTCCCAGAAGTTTTTTCTGTGCACTGTCCAATGCCTCTGCTGAGCCCGCGGGGATGTTCCAGTTGCTCTTGGAAGTTCATCCTGCGCAATGCTGAACGCGACCAACCCAGTGCCACAACTGTGGGAATGCTCCGGTCACCCTTGGAAGTTCGTAGCATGCACTGTCGAATGCAAATGATGCCGCTGCCATGCCCGCGGGGATGTTCCAGTTGCTCCTGGAAGTTCCTCCTGTGCACTGCCTTATCCGCCGGATGCCTCTGCTGCACCCGCAGAGATGTTCCGGTCACTACTGGAAGTTTATCACATGCACTGCCCAATGCCTCTGAAGCCTCTCTCACACCCACGGTGCTGTTCCAGTCACTCCCAAAAATTTGTCCCAGACACAGCCAAATGCACCTGATGCCTCTGCCATGCTCACAGGGATGCTCTAGTTGCTCCTAGAAGTTCGTACCGAGCACTGCCAAATGTGTCCGATGCCGCTGCTGAGCCCATGGAGAATTTTTGGTTGCTCCCAGAAGTTCATCCCATGCATTGCCGAATGCGCCCGACGGCACTCCCGAGCCCATGGGGATGTTCCGGATGCACCCAAAAGTTTGTCTTGTGCATTGCCAAATGGGCCCGATGCCTCTACTGTGCCTACAGGGATGTTCCGGTCACTTCGGGAAGCTCATCCCATGCACTGCCAAACCTATACAAAGCCTCTCCTGCACCTGCGGGGATTTTCTGATCACTTTTGGAAGTTCATCCCGTGCATTGCTGAATGTGTCCGACTGTTCATCCTGCGCACTGCTGAACACATGTAATGCCTCTGCCGAGCCTGCGGAGATTTTGTTGTCCCTCCCGAAACTTTGCCTTGTGCACTGCTGAATGCGCTCTATGCCATTGCCATGCCATGGGGATGTTTTGGTTGCTCTCAAAAGTTCATCCCATGCACTACCAAACACGCCCGACACCTCTACTGCACTCGCTGGGACGTTCTTGTTGCTCCTGGAAGTTCATCCAGTGCACTGCCAAAAGCATCCAATGCCTCTGCCTAGCCGGTGGGGATTTTCTGATCGCTTCCAAAAATTTGTCCAGCGCACTACCCAATGTACCTGAAGCCTCTGCCGTACCCGCAGGGATGTTCTGGTACACCTAGACATTCGTCTGGCGCACTGCCCAGCGAGTTCGAAGCCTCTGCTGCACCTGCAGGGATGGTCCAGTCGCACCCAAAAGTTCATCTCACAGACTGCCGAACATGTCCGACGCTGCTGCCATGCCTGAGGTAATGCTCTGGTCAATTCCAGAAGTTCATCTTGCACACTACCAAACGCACCCAACACCTCTGCTGCACCTGCGGGCACGTTCCAGTAGCTACCAAAAGTTTGTCCCGTGAACTGTCGAACGTGCCCAAAGCCTCTGTCAAGCCTGCGGGGACGTTCTGGTCACTCCCGAAAGTTCATCCCGTGCACAGCTGAATGCGCCCAACCCATTGCCATGTTTATGGGGATGTTCCGGTTGCTCCCAAAAGTTCATACCGTGCATTGCTGAATTGTTGAGAACCTAAGTATGCAGGAAATGCAACAGGCAGAAAATGAAGACCTTAGGAGGCAAGGGAGCATGAGAGAATGTGCGCAAGGCGCCAGGCAGCAACAGGCAAGCAAATGTGGACAACAAGCATGGCAACAGCAAGTGTGCAGCCCAGCAATGAAGCCTGGCCAGTATTTGACTTAATCCTAATCGATGAAGGACATTGCTGCCAACAAGAGTTCCAGCAGAAGAAGGACAATCGCATCAAGATGAACTCCAGCAGCAGCAACGCGTCCATGTCAAGAAGAGTTCCAGCAGGAGAAGGAGAGTGACGACGTGAAGAACTCCAGCAACAGCAGGACATCTTGGCAGGTTTACTTCAGCAAGAGGACCATGCCAAAGAGAAGTCTTGGAGATGAAGGACACCACAGCAAAGAAGTCTAATCCAAGAAGGAAACAGCAAGAAGAAGTCAGCAGCTGTAGGAGAGAAGATAAGACAAGGGCAGAAGGACTTAGTCAAAGTAGGAATTCTTGCCTTAGTAGGAATTCAAGAAAGAGCAAGAATCCTTGAAGGATTAGGAAACAATAGGATAAGGTCTATCTTGATAATGTTTTAGATAACTTAGAAAAGCTTATTGACTTAGGAAAACATATCCTAAGTGGATAAGGAACCTAAGTACTAGTTAGATTAGGATAAGGCTGTCTTAGGACTATAAATACAGCCTATTATTTGTGAGGAGGAATATGCTCCGAATTTTGTTATTTCTCATTCATTAATCAAGAATCAAAGGTTAGCATTCTTGCTTCCATTCTTGTTTATGTTTTTGGTTATCTTTTAAGAGTTGTCTTGAGATAACTTGGGCTTAAGACAATGTTAAGAGTTGTCTTCCTTGCTTAAGAGCTTAGGTTGAAGTTAAGAGTTGTCTTCTTCAACCAAGGCAAGTTGTGATAGGTTTAAGAGTTGTCTTGCCTATCCAACATATCCTCATATATATTAGTTAATCCAAAGGACAGCTTAGGGGACATAAATATAAGAAATGAACTCAAGAATCAAATGGGACAGTAAGTTAGGAAGGATTCCAGTAGGTGTGCTGACCCCTAAGGTGTAGAAAAGTTGGGGAAAAAAATTGGGACGCCAACACAAATGCAAATGATGCCGCTGCCACACCCGTGGGGATATTTTTGTTGCTCCTGGAAGTTCATCCCGAACACTGCAGAATGCGTCCGATGTGTCTGCCGTACCCATGGGGATGTTCCACTAACTACCAGAAGTTCATCCCGCTCACAGGCTTACACGCCCGACACCTCTACCGCACCGGCGGGGATGTTATGGCCACTCTCGGTAGTTCATCCCGCACATTGCCAAATGCGCCCGACCATCTGCCGTGCCTGGGGGGATGTTGCGGTTGCTCTCGGAGTTCATCCCGTGCGATGCCAAATGCACCCTATGCCTCTGCCAGACCTGCAGGCGTGCTCTGGCTTCTCCCGAAAGTTCGCCCTATGCACTACAAAATAAACCCAAAGACCGTCCATGCCTGTGGAGATGTTCTGGTCACTCCCGCAAGTTTGTCCCATGCATTGCCAAATGTGATTGACGCAGCTGCCGTGCCTGCAGGGCTGTTCTAATCGCTCCTGCAAGTTTGTCTGAGCACTGCCGATCGCGGCCGACGCATCTGCTGATCCTGCAGGTACTTTCTGGTTGCTCCTGAAAGTGCATCCAGCGTACTGCCCAACGCGCTCAAAGCCTCTGCCGTGCCAATGGGCATTTTCCTATCACACCAGGAAGTTCATCCCGGATACTGTCAAACGCGCCTGATGCCTCAGTCGTGCCCGCTGGGATGTTCCAACTGCTACCGGAAGTTTGTCCTGTGCACTGTTGAATGAACCGGAAGCTGCTTTGGCACTCGCTGGGATGTTCTGGTCGCTTCTGGAAGTTCATCCAGTGCATTACCGAATGTGCCTGAAGCCTCTGCAGCACCCGCAGGGATGTTCCGGTCACCCCCGGAAGTTTGTCCCGTCAGCTGCCCAATGCACCCGAAGCCTCTGTCGCACCCACGGGGATGTTTCGGTCACTCCCGGAAGTTCATTCCGTGCACCGCCAAACGCACTCAATGCCTCTGCCGCGCTTGCAAGGATGTTCCAGTCGCCCTCAGAAGTTCATCCCGAGATCTGTCGAATGTGTCCAACACACCTCTGCCGAGCCCTCAGGGAATTTTCAGTCACTCCCAGAAGTTTGTCCTGTGCACTGCCAACATGCCCGATGGTGCTGCAGAGCCTGCGGGGATGTTCCAGTCACTCATGGAAGTTCATCCTGCACACTGCCAAATGCATCCGACTCCTCTGTTGTGTCCACGGTGATGTTCCACTCACTCCCGAAAGCTCGTCCCATGCCCTGTCCAACACACATGAAGCCTCTCCCGCACCTGTAAGGATGTTCCGGTTGCTCCTGGAAGTTTGTCCCATGCACTAGCAAGTGTGTCTGACTCCACTGCCGCGACCACAGGGATGTTCCAGTCGCTCCTAGAAATTCCTCCCGAGCGCTGCTGAACACATCCAATGCCTCTTCCAAGCCCATGGGGATATTTCAGTCGCCTCCTGGAAGTTCGTCCTGTGTACTACTGAACGTGTCCGGCACCTGTGCCAAGCTCACACAAATTTTCCGGTCGCTACCAGAAGTTTGTCCTGCACAATGCCAAATGAGCTTGACGCCGCTGCCATGCCCGTGGGGATGTTCCGGTCACCCCCGGAAGTTTGTCGCGCACACTGATGAATGCGTGCGAAGCCTCTGCTGTGCCTGCGGGGATGTACTGCACACTGTCGCAGAAGTTTGTACTGCACACTACCGAACGTGCCTGATGCATCTGCGCTGCGAGCAGGAATATTCTGCGTGCTTCCAAAAATTCATCCCGAGCACTGACCAATGCATCCGACGCTTCGGTCGATCCTGCAGGGATTTTTTAGTTGCCGTCTAAAGTTCATCCCGAGCACTGTTGAATGTGCCCGATGCCTCTGCTGCGCCTGCAAGGTTATTCCAGTTGCTCCTAGAAGTTTGCCCTGCACACAGCCAAACGCGACCGATGCATCTGCCGCACTTGACCGATGCATCTGCCGCACTTGCGGGAATGTTCCAGTCAATCTCAGAAGTTCGTCCTATGCACTACCCGATTCACCCGAAGCCTCTGCCCCACCCATGGGGGTGTTCTGGTCACACCTTGATGTTCAATACGCGGACTGCCCAATGGACCCAAAGCCTTGGAAGTGCCCGTGGGGATGTTCCGACCACTCCCGGGAGATCACCCCCTGCACTGCCGAATGTGTCTGATGCTGCTGCCGTGCCCGTGGGGATCTTCTGGTCGCTCCTGGAAGTTTGTCGTGCGAACTGCCGAATGCACTTGATGCCTCTACTGCACCTTCAGGGATGTTCGGGTTGCTTCCAGAAGTTCGTCCCGCACACTGCCAAATTGTTGGGGTCCTGATTTTTTCTCCAACTTTTCTACACCTTAGGGGTCAGCACGCCTATTGGAATCCTTCCTAACTTGCTGTCTCGTTTGATTCTTGAGTTCTTTTCTTATTTTATATCCCCTAAGCTGTCCTTCAGGTTAACTAATATATATAAAGATATGTTGGATAGGCAAGACAACTCTTAAACCTATCACAACTTGCCTTGGTTGAAGAAGACAACTCTTAACTTCAACCTTAGCTCTTAAGCAAGGAAGACAACTCTTAACCTTAATTTAAGCCCAAGTTATTTCAAGACAACTCTTAAAAGATAACCAAAATATAAACAAGAATGTGAGCAAGAATGTTTACCTTTGATTCTTGATTAATGAATGAGAAAATAACAAAATTCGTAGCTTTTGTCCTCCTCACAAATAATGGGCTGTATTTATAGTCCTAAGATAGCCTCGTCCTAATTTAACTAGTACTTAGGTTCCTTATCTACTTAGGATATGTTTTCCTAAGTCAACAAGCTTTTCTAAGTCAAATAAAACATTATCAAGATAGACCTTATCCTTTGTGTCCTAATCCTACTAGGATTCTTGGTCTTTCTTGAATTCCTAGTTAGACTAGAATTCCTACTTTATCTTATTTTCTACAGCAGCTGGACTTCCTCTTGACTTATCCTTCTAGAACTAGGACTCTCAATAAGTATCCTTCTGCCCTTAGAATTCTTCTTGTCGCGACTATCCTATTGCTACTGGAATTCATCATGCGTGTCCTGATACTGCTGGAATTCTCCTTGGCTTTCATTTCCGCCATTGATTAGGACTGAGTCAGAACCTGGCCGTGCTTCATTGCTTGCTGCGTGCATGCTGCTTGTGCACACTTGCTGGTTGGTTGCTGCCTCTCTTGCTGCCTGGTGCCTTGCGCGCATTCTCTCACCCTCCCTTTGCCTCCTAAGGTCCTCAACACAAATGTGCCCGACGCTGCTGCTGCACACGCAGAGATGTTCCGGTCTCTCCCGGATGTTTGTCCCGCACACTGTCCAAAGTGCCAAAAGCCTCTGTCGTGCCCTGGGGGATGTTCTGGTTGATCCCAGAAGTTCGTTCCATGCACTGCCCAAATGCACCAAAGCCTCTGCCGCGCCCGCGAGGATGTTCTGATCGCTTCCAGAAGTTCATCTTGCTCACTGCCGGACGTGTCTGACGCCGCTGCCGCCCCAGTAGGCATGCTGGGGTCGCTCTCGAAAGTTTGCCCCGTACACTGCCGAATATGTCCAACGCCTCTTGCAACTTGTGGGGATGTTCTGGTCGCTCCTCACTGTTTGTCCTAAGCACTGCCAAATGCGCCTGACGCTGCACCCGCGGGGATGCTCTGGCTGCTCCCAAAAGTTTAACCAGCACACTGCCAAACATGCACATTGCCGCTGCTGTGCCAGCGGGAATGTTCTTGTTGCTCTTGAAAGTTCATCCCATGCACTGTCGAATGCACCCGACGCTTCTGCTTTGTTTGCGGGGATGTTCTGGTCGCTCCTTGCTGTTTGTCCTAAGCACTGCCAAATGCGCCTGACGCTGTGCCCGCGGGGATGTTCTGGCCGCTCCCAAAAGTTTAACCCGCACACTGCCAAACATGCACGATGCCGCTGCTGTGCCAGCGGGAATGTTCCAGTTGCTCTTGAAAGTTCATCCCATGCACTGTTGAATGCACCCGTCACTTCTGCTTTGTTCGCGGGGATGTTTCGGTCGCCCCTGGAAGTTCGTCCCACACACTGCTCAATGTGCCCGAAGCCTCTTCTGTGCCTGTGGGGATGTTCTAGTCACCCCTGGAAGTTTGTCCCGCGCACTGCCCAACACGCCTGAAGTATCTGTCGTGCCTGCAGGGATGTTCCGGTCACTCTCAGAAGTTCATCCTGCACATTGCCCAATGCATCCAAAGCCTCTGCCGTGCCTGCGGGGATGTTTTGGTCACTCCCATAAGTTCATCTTGTACACTACTAAACACGGTCGATGCCTATGCCGCGCCTACGGGCATGTTTTGGTCACTGCTAGAAGTTCGATCCATGCACTGGCCAATGCACCAAAGTCTCTGTGCACCTGCGAGGATGTTCCAGTCTATCCCAGAAAATTGTCCCGCACACTGCTGAACACACCCGATGCCTCTCCCATGCCTGTGGGGAAGTTCCGGTCACTCCCGGAAGTTCATCCCAAGCACAGCTGAACATATCCGACACCGCTGTCGTGCCCGCATAGATTTTCTAGTCACTCCCAGAAGTTCATTTCGTGCACTGCCGACCGTGTCTAATGCCTCTGCCACGCCAACAGGGATGTTCAGGTCGCTGCCAGAAGTTCATCCTGCACATTGCCCATCGCACCCGAAGCAACTATGTGCCCACGGGGATGTTCCATTTGCTCCCAGATATTCGTCCCGCAATTTTCCAAATGCACCTAACACCTCTGCCACTCCTGCTGGGTTGTTTTGGTCACTCATAGAAGTTCATCCCATGCACTACCCAACATGCCTGAAACCTCTACCGTGCCCATGGGAATATTCCAGTCACTCACAGAAGTTCATTCCATGCACTGCCCAATGCAATCGAAGCCTCTGTGGCACCCAAGGGTTTGTTTCAGTTGCTCCCAGATGTTTGTCCCGTGCACATCCTAATGTGCCTGAAACCTCCGCTGTACCCACGGGGATGTTCCGGTTGCTCCCAGAAGTTCATCCTGTGCAGTGCCAAACTGTTGAGGACCTTAGTAGGCAAAGGTAGCGTGAACGAATGCATGCGAGGCACCAGGCAGCAAGAGAGGCAGCAATAGGCCAGAATGTGCATGCAACAAGCATGCATGCAGCAAGCAGTGAAGCACAGCCAGGATCTGACTCAGTCCTAATCAATTGTAAAAATCCAAGCCAAGAAGAAGACCAGCATTGGCAGGACACGCATGACGCAATCCGAGCAGGAGAAGGAGAGTGACGGCATGAAGAACTCCATCAGTAACAGGATGTCTTGCCAGGCTTACTTCAGCAAGAGGACCACGCCAAAGAAAAGTCTTGGAGAGGAAGGACGTGCCACAGCAAAAGTCTAATCCAAGAAGGAAACAGCAAGAAGAAGTCAGCCATTGTAGGAGAGAAGATAAGATAAGGGCAGAAGGACTTAGTCAAAGTAGGAATTCTAGTCTTAGTAAGAATTCAAGAAAGACCAAGAATCCTAGTAGGATTAGGAAACAATGGGATAAGGTCTCTCTTGATAATGTTTTAGATGACTTAGAAAAGCTTGTTGGCTTAGGAAAACATATCCTAAGTGGATAAGGAACCTAAGTACTAGTTGAACTAGGATAAGGCTATCTTAGGACTATAAATACAACCCATTATTTGTTAGGAGGATATGTGCTCCGAATTTTGTTATTTTCTCATTCAATAATCAAGAACCAAGGTTAGCATTCTTGCTAACTTTCTTATTTATATTTTCAGTTATCTTTTAAGAGTTGTCTTGAGATAACTTGGGCTTAAGACAAGGTTAAGAGTTGTCTTCCTTGCTTAAGAGCTTAGGTTGAAGTTAAGAGTTGTCTTCTTCAACCAAGGCAAGTTGTGATAGGTTTAAGAGTTGTCTTGCCTATCCAACATATCCTTATATATATTAGTTAACCCGAAGGACAGCTTAGGGGATGTAAATATAAGAAATGAACTCAAGAATCAAACGGGACAGTAAGTTAGGAAGGATTCCAGTAGGCATGCTGACCCCTAAGGTGTAGAAAAGTTAGGGAAAAAAATCGGGGCCCCAACAAATTGGTGCTTTCGTTTAAAAATCAGCACAATCACCAGTTGAGAGGTCGCACGATTACCCCAACAGATTAGTGTTCTAGTTGAGACATTGGCACAAAATCAATCAATTGCAAGGCATCACGGTTACCATGTCATTCAGGCAGCATTCACCTTCACCACAATAGCAAACTAATGAGGACTTTCAAAGAATTCGAACCTTAGAGAGGAACCAACGCTCACTTGATGTCCAGGTAAGTGATATAAAATATCAATTATCTTCTATCATCTATTCTCTTCAGCAATTGAAGAGAGATACATCACGAGTAGCTGGAAAACAAGTCCAAACCGAGAAAACCAGGAGCAGCATACTGCCATAGCAACCTATAAGCTGCATTTGGAGATCTCATGACACCATGAGTAGGAGAAAGATTTTAACCATGAGCAACTTCCCTCTCAAGAAAGGGGGAGAGTGTGCATGAGTGTAGGGAGCAGAAGGGAGGTGTCACTGAATTTGCACCAGCCCCATGACCCTTATGATGAGAACAGCGACAATGAGGTTTTGGATCGAAGGCCTGCAGCATGGCAGCCAAGAAGAATGCAGAGTCCTCATGAGGCGGAATGTTGGCAGACAAATAGGAGAGAAATGGCAACACTATGACAGCCCAAGCCACTACATTAGGCCTAAGGTAAAAATCGAATTCCCAACCTTTGAGAAAGGGGATCCAACTGAATGGATCTCCAAGGCTGAGTTCTATTTTGAGAAACAAGGTGTTGAGAGGAGTGAAAGGGTTGATTTTGCATCCTATCACCTATGTGAGAGGGCCAATCAATGGTGGTGTTGGCCTAAGGCCACCTACGGTTGAGAAGGTAGAAGGATTGGCTGGACAAGGTTCACACAAGAATGCATGGACAGATTTGGCCCATCCAACATCACAAATATTTGCTCCGAGTTTGATGGGAACCAAGCCTTTCCTTCATCAAATCCGGAGAGTGCTGCACTAGTTTAGAACTTGCAATACTCATCTCTGCCTCCTGAGATGCCAATCTGGAGAACAAGTGAAGACGTTTCATCACCAACAATTTCAGTTGATGACAGTAGAGGAAAAGAATTGCACACAAAAGATGCATATGCACTTCAAGATGATAGCGACACTAAGTACACAAGTGTTCCAGGACAAGACTTGGTGTGTCAGAATGCCAAAATAAAAATGCAGATGTCTTGTGATGAGTTGAATAATGCATCTACCAAACGTCCTAATTCATCTATTCAGGTTTATGCTACTACTTCTACATCTTCTTCAGCACTACCAAGATTGGAAGAACAGCAAATTAAAGTGGATGCAAAATCATATGGATTACAAGTGCATGCTTCTGGCACAATCTACCTTGTTGGCTAAACCTGGATCAGAAGACAAAGTTCTTAAGCATATTCCTGTTCAGATTAAAGGACAACATCACAAGCTGCAAGAGATCAGGCCTTTAGAACATTCATTGTTCAAACTGCAGTGGAAAATATGCTTAGCATGCAACAAGCTTCACAAGGCACAAATACAGATTAAACGCCATCATCTGAATCTGTTTTAGATTTTCAATTCCCTGGACAAAATGATAATTATTTGTGTTACAGCTTGAACACTAAAGATCCAGACATTCCATGCAACAGGTCAGGTGTTCTGGACAGCAACCCCATTGCCAGCACAAACGCCCAAAGTCGCATGGATAGTGAGGAGGAAGCCAAGACAATACACTCCCTGGATCATGTGAAAGAAGGCAAAATCAACTTGCATCCAGTAGGGGCAACCAACAAGCCTACTGCAATGAGGCTGTTCACAACCATAAACGACAAGAATATTTTGGTGTTGATTGATAGTGGAGCCACCCATAACTTCATCAACACAAAACAGGTCAAAACACTCCAGCAATGTCTGAAAAGGATTGCACCCTTTGAGGTAAGAGTGGCAAGCGGACAGAAGCTCAAGTGCACACAAGTGATCCAGGCAGTACCAATGCAGATTCAACCAGTCAAAATAGAGGTGAAGTTGCATGTGTTAGCCCTAGCAGGTCTTGATGTGGTTCTCAAAATCATAGGCAAGATAATGTTCGACTACGAATCCATGGCCATGCACTTCCAATGGAAGGGAAAGGACTGCACGTGGAAGTCATCCACCACCAATACAGTGCATCATTGTGAGGTAAGTACCCTTGAATGACTATACAAAAAAAGGACACAATGTTTTGCGTTTCTCTTGGCCACAAAAGAGGAAAACACAGCTAAACATCATACACATGAAGACATACCAATAGAAGTAAGGAATCTATGGGAGCAATTCGGAGATGTCTTAGGAGGGCCACACGGACTACCACCTTCAAGACAGTATGACTATGCCATCTCATTAATCGATGAAACCAAAGCGATTAATGTAGCACCTTACTGGTATGCACACTTCCAAAAGAACGAGATCAAAAGACAAGTGGAAGAGATGCTACAGCAAGGTATTATCCAACCTAGCACCTCACCTTTTTCTTCTGCTGTTCTACTTGTTAGAAAGAAAGAGGAAACTTGGAGATTTTGCACCAATTATTGGGCACTCAAACAAGCAACTGTAAAAAATTGTTTCTCGATCCCAACAATTGATGATATGCTGGACGAGTTACATGGAGCAAAGTTGTTCACCAAGCTGGATCTCAAGGACAGATATCATCAAATACGCATGAAAGAAGAGGATGTGCAGAAGACAGCATTTTGGACTCATAGTGGACACTAAGAGTACCTAGCCATGCCCTTCGGATTATGCAACGTACCCCCCACCTTTCAAGCAGCCATGAGTGACGTCTTCAAACCATATTTGTGCAGGTTTGTTAGTCTTCTTTGATGACATTTTGGTCTATTCCAGGAACCATGATGATCACCTAGAACACTTAGCAAAAGTGCTAGAAGTGTTGAGAAGAAATCGCTTCTTCATCAAGCCATCCAAGTGCACATTCATGCAAGAAGAGCTTGAATACCTCGGTCACATCATATCCGAAGATGGAGTGAAGGTAGACCAATGGAAAATAGGAGCCATGCAAACATGGCCAACTCTTAAGAATGTCACAGAACTTAGAGGATTTTTAGGTTTAACAGGCTATTACCACCGATTTGTTCGCAAATACGGCACCTTAGCAAAACCATTAATGGATTTGCTGAAGAAGGATGGATTCAGCATTGTGCATGACAAACTTCTGGGAGAGGCTGTAACATCCCTGCAGTGCAGCAGAAGCATCGGGTGCATTTGGTAGTGTGCAAAATGAACTTCCAGGAGGGACCGAACATCCCTGTGGGCAAGGCAGAGGCATTGTGTGTGATCAGCAGTGCATGGGATGAACTTTCAAGAGCGACCAGAACATCCACGCTGGCGTGGCAGAGACTTCAGAGGCGTGTGGGACAAACTTCCCAGAGTGACCCTGGCAACCCAGCAGATGCAGCAGCAGCATCGAACATGTTCGACAGTGCCAGAACAAACTTTTGGGAGTGACTGGAACATCCCAGCAAGTGCAGCAGATGCTTGAGGCACGTTGAGCAGTGCCCGGGTGAACTTCTGGGAGCGATCAAAACATCACCGTGGGCACAGCAGAGGCATCGAGCTTTTTCGACAGTGTGCAGAACAAACTTCCAGGGGCGACCAAAAAATCCCTGCAGGCTCGGAAGAGGCGTCGGACGCGTTCGATAGTGCTTGGGATGAACTTCCAGGAGCAACCAGAACATCCTCGCGGGCACAGCCATGGCATTGGGCACGTTGGGCAGTGCACAGGACAAACTTCCTGGAGTGAACAGAGCATCCCCATGGGCACGGCAGAGGCATCCGGCGCGATTTGCAGTGCGTGGGATGAACTTACAGGTGTGACCAGAACATCCCTGCGGGTGCTGTAACAGCATCTGGCATGTCTGGTAGTGTGTGGGACAAACTTCCAAGAGTGACCAGAGCATCCTTTTGGGCACGGCAGTGGCGTCCAGTGCGTTATGTTGGGGTCCCGATTTTTTCCCCAACTTTTCTACACCTTAGGGGTCAGCACGCCTATTAAAATCCTTCCTAACTTGCTGTCCCGTTTGATTCTTGAGTTCTTTTCTTATTTTATATCCCCTAAGCTGTCCTTCGGGTTAACTAATATATATAAAGATATGTTGGATAGGCAAGACAACTCTTAAACCTATCACAACTTGCCTTGGTTGAAGAAGACAACTCTTAACTTCAACCTTAGCTCTTAAGCAAGGAAGACAACTCTTAACCTTGACTTAAGCCCAAGTTATCTCAAGACAACTCTTAAAAGATAACCGAAATATAAACAAGAATAGAAGCAAGAATGCTTACCTTTGATTCTTGATTAATGAATGAGAAAATAACAAAATTCGTAGCTTATCAGCTCCTCACAAATAATGGGCTGTATTTATAGTCCTAAGACAGCCTTATCCTAATTTAACTAGTACTTAGGTTCCTTATCCACTTAGGATATGTTTTCCTAAGTCAACAAGCTTTTCTAAGTCAAATAAAACATTATCAAGATAGACCATATCCTTTGTGTCTTAATCCTACTAGGATTCTTGGTCTTTCTTGAATTCCTACCTAAACTAGAATTCCTACTTTATCTTGTTTTCTACAGCAGCTGGACTTCCTCTTGGCTTATCCTTCTAGGACTAGGACTTTGAATGCATATCCTTCTGCCCTTAGAATTCTTCTTGTCGCGCTTATCTTATTGCTACTGGAACTCATCATGAGTGTCCTACATTAATTAGCATTAAGTCAAATACTGGTTGGGCTTTACTGCTGGGCTGCATACTTTCTGTTGCTACTCTTGTTATGCACATTTTCTGGCCCATGCTCTCCTTTGTCGCCCCATTTTCTGCCCATTGCCTTTCCTTCATACTTAGGTTCTCAACAGTTAGCACTAAACGGAATGAACTTCTGGGACCGACCAGAACATCCCCACGGGTGCGGCGGAGGTTTCAGGGACATTGGGAAGTGCACAAGACAAACATCCGGGAGCAATCGCAACACACCCTTGGGTGCAGCAGAGGCATCGGTCACATTGGTCAGTGTGTGGGATGAACTTCTATAGTGACTGCAATATTCCCATAGGTGCGGCAGAGGCTTCGGGCATGTTAGGCAGTGCATGGGACGAACTTCCAAGAGCGACCAGAACAACCTCGTGAGAGCAACAGAGGTGTTAGAGACATTCGGCAGTTTGCAGGATGAACGTTCAGGAGCAAACAGAACATCCCCGTGGGCACCGAAGATGATTTGGCTGCGATGGGCAGTGTGCGGGACGAATTTCCGGGAGTGACCCAAATATCCCCATGGGCATGGCAGAGGCGCCAAGCGCGTTTGGTGGTGTGCGGGATGAACTTCTGGGAGCAACTAGAACATCCCCATGGGTGCGGCAGAGGCAGTAGGCACATTCAGCAGTGCACAGGATGAACTTCTGGAGTGATGGCAAAATCCCTATGGGCACAACAGTGGTGTCGAGTATGTTCTGCTGTGCTTGGGACGAATTTCTGGGAGTGACCAGAACATCCCCACAGGCATGAGAGAGGCATCGGGCGTGTTCAGCAGTGTGTGGGATGAACTACTGGGACTGACTGGAACATCCTTGCGGGCACGGTAGAGGCTTCGGTGCATTGGTGAGTGCATGGAACGAACTTCTAGAAGTGACCAGAACATGCCCACAGGCGCGGCATAGGCATCGGATGCGTTCGGCAGTGCGCAAAATGAACTTCTGAGAATGACCAGAACATCCCATGGCCATGGCAGAGGCTTCAGGAGCATTTGGCAGTGCAGGAATGAACTTCGGAGAGTGACCAGAACATCCATGTAGGTGCAACAGAGACTTCAGGTGTGTTGGGCAGTGCACAAGATGAACTTCCGGGGCAATTGGAACATTACTGTGGGCGTGGCAGATGCATTGGGTGCGATGAACTTCCGGGGCAATTGGAACATTACTGTGGGCGTGGCAGATGCAATGGGTGCATTCAGTAGTGCGTGGGACAAACTTCCAAGAGGGACCAGAACATCCCCACAGACACAGAAAAGGCTTTGGGCACGTTGGGTAGTGTACAGAATAAACTTTCAGGAGCGACCAGAACATCCTTGCGGGTGATGCAGAAGCGTTGGGAGCATTCGACAATGTGCAGGATGAACTTTCAGGAGCAACCGGAACATCCCCGATGGCGCAGCAGTGGCATCGGGTGCGTTGGGCAGTGTGCAGGTTGAGCTTTTGAGAGCGGCCAGAACATTCCCACGGGCGCAGCAGAGGCTTCGGGTGCGTTGGGCAGTGCACAGGATGAACTTCTGGTTAGGACCAAAAAATCCCCACGGGCACAACAGTGGGGTTGGGCGCATTTGGCAGTGCTTAGGACGAACTTCCAGAAGCAACCAAAACATCCCCACAGTCATGGAAGAGGCATTGGATGTGTTCGGCAGTGTATGGGGCGAACTTCCGGGAGCGACCCCAACATGCCTGCTGGGGCGGCAGCGGGCGTCGGACACGTCCGGCAGTGAGAATGATGAACTTTTGGGAGCAACCGGAACATCATCGCGGGCATGGCAGGCTTCAGCACATTTGACCAGTGCATGGGACGAACCTCTAGGGATCAACCAAAACATCCCCCAGGGCACTGCAGAGGCTTCCGGCACTTTGGACAGTGCACGGGACGAACTTCCGGAAGTGATTGGAACATCCTCGCGGGCACAGCAGAGGAGTCGGGTGCATTCGGCAGTGTGCAGGACGAACTTCCGTTAGATGACTGGAACGTACCAGCGGGCTCGGCAGTGCCGTCAGGCATGTTTGGGCATGTTGGCAGTGCATGGGATGAACCTCGGGGAGCGACCAAAAATTCCCTGCATGCTTGGCAGAGGCGTTGGATGCATTTGGCAGAGCTCAGGATGAACTTTCGGGAGCGACCAGAACATCCCTGCAAGCATGGCAGAGGCATTGGGTGCATTTGGCAGTGCACGGAATGAACTTCTGGGAGCAACCTGAACATCCCTGTGGCTGCGACAGAGGCTTTGGGCACATTTGGCAGCGCACGAGACAAATTTCCTGGAGCTCCTAGAACATCCCCGCGAGTGTGGCAGCAGCATCAGACGAGTTTCGGCAGTCTGTGAGAGGAACTTCTAGGGCGACCGGAAAATCTCTGCAGGAGCAGCAGAGGCATTGGGCGCGCTCGGCAGTGCGTGGGATATACTTCTAGAAGCAACTAGAAATCCTCACGGGTGCAGTAGAGGCTTTGGATGCATTTGGCAGTGCACGGGATGAACTCTCGAGAATGTTCAGAGCATCCCCACGGGTGCTGCAGAGGTTTCGAGCGCGTTGGTAGTGCGTGGGATGAACTTTGGGGGCATCGGACACATTCAGCAGTGCATGAGATGAACTTTCAGGAGCAACCGCAACATCGGCGGGCGCAGCAGAGGATTCAGGGGCATTGGGCAGTGCATGGGAGATAGGGTGCAGCTGGAAAATCTCGGCTGGCTCAGAAGAGGCATCAGACGTGTTGGGCAGTGCTCAGGACAAACTTCCGGGAGTGACCAGAATATCCCTGTGGGCATGGAAGTGGGTCAGGTGCGTTCAGCTGTATGCAAGACAAACTTTTAGGAGCGACCGGAACATCCCGTTGTACTCAGTAAAGGCTTTGGGCACGTTGGGCAGTGCATGGGATGAACTTCTATGAGCGACCGGAACATCCCTGTAGGCACTGCAGAAGCATCGTGTGCATTTGGCAGTGCACAGGATGAACTTCCAGGAGCGATCAGAACATTCCCCCGAGCACGGCAATGGAATCAACACAGTCGACAGTGCACAGGACGAACTTTTGGGAGCGACCGGCACATCCCCGCGGGTGTGGCAGACGCATCGAACGTGTTGGTCAGTGCACAGGACAAACTTCCAGGAGCGACCGAAACATCCCAATAGGCACAATAGCAATGCAGATTCAAGGAGTCGAAATAGAAGCAGAACTGCATGTGTTAGCCTGGCAGGTCTTGATGTGGTTTTAGGCAATGCTTGGCTTAAAACCATAGGCAAGATAATGTTCGACTACGAATCCATGGCCATGCACTTCCCATGGAAGGAAAGGAGCTGATTGTGAGGCATGCACATGAGGCATCCACCACCAATGCAGCGCATCATTGTGAGGTAAGTACCCTTGAACGACTATACAGAAAGAGGGCACAATGCTTTTCGGTTCTCTTGGCCACAAAAGAGGAAAACACAGTAAAACATATAGACAGAAGACATACCATGAGTAAGGAACCTACTGAAGCAATTCGGAGATGTCTTAGGAGAGCCACAAGGACTACCACCCTCAAGACATTACAACCATGCCATCCCATTAATCGACGAAACCAAGGCAATTAATGTAGCACCTTACCGGTATGCACACTTCCAAAAGAACGAGATCGAAAGACAAGTGGAAGAGATGCTACAGCAAGGTATTATCCGACCTAGCACCTCACCCTTTTTCTTCTCCCATTCTACTTGTTAGAAAGAAAGATGGAACTTGGAGGTTTTGCACTGATTATCGGGCACTCAACCAAGCAACTGTCAAGGATCGTTTCCCGATCCCAACAATTGATGATATGCTGGACGAGTTACATGGAGCAAAGCTGTTCACCAAGCTGGATCTCAAGGCAGATATCATCAAATACGCATGAAAGAAGAGGATGTGCAGAAGACAGCATTTCAGACTCATAGTGGACACTACAAGTACCTAGTCATGCCCTTTCGGATTATGCAACGCACCCTCCACCTTTCAAGCAGCCATGAATGACATCTTCAAACCTTATTTGCACAGGTTTGTCTTAGTCTTCTTTGATGACATTTTGGTCTATTCCAGGAACCATGATGATCACATAGAACACTTAGCAAAAGTGCTAGAAGTGTTAAGAAGAAATCGTTTCGTCATCAAGCCATCCAAGTGCACATTCATGCAAGAGGAGCTTGAATACCTCGGTCACATCATATCCGAAGAAGAGTGAAGGTAGACCAATGGAAAATAGGAGCCATGCAAACATGGCCAACTCATAAGAATGTCACAGAACTTAGAGGATTTCTAGGTTTGACAGGCTATTATCGCTGATTTGTTTGCAAATATGGTGCCATAGCAAAACCACTAACAGATTTGCTGAAGAAGGATGGATTCCTATGGACAGAGAAGAGTGAAGACGCATTCAAGTTGTTGAAGCAAGCTATGTGTGAGACCCAGTGTTAGCACTGCCCAACTTCAACCAAACCTTTGAGCTTCACACTGACGCATGTCAAGATGGAATAGGTGCTGTCCTAGTCAAGCCGGAAGACCTATTGCATACATGAGCAGAGTCTTAGGGCCCATGAAGAAGGAATGGTCAGTATACGCCAAGGAGATGTTAGCCATCATCCATGCAGTCAAGGTATGTGACCTTACCTTCTTGGGAGGAAATTCCTGATCATTATAGATCAACAACCCTTGAGAAGCCTCATGGAGCAGAAAATTACCACCCCAGAGCAGCAAAAGTTCCTTGTCAAGTTACTAGGGTTATGAGTATGAAATAATATACAAACCAGGCAAGGAAAACAAGGTGGCAGATGCATTGTCCAGAAGCAATGGAGGTCAAGCATTGTGGACAACATGTGAGCCTAATGACGCATGCCTCACTGCCATTAGCGGAGCGGAGTGGAATGTATGGACAGAAATCAAGGAGGCAATAGAAATTGACCCTCAAAGCCAAGAGCTCACAGAGAAGATCAAGAATTTTGACCCTAAGGTTAGTAAATTCACCTTTAAAAACGGATATATTTGGCACAACCAGCAGGTGTATGTACCAAACATACCAGGACTAAGAGGAAAGATCTTGAATCACTTCCACAACTCACGGGAAGGAGGACATTCAGGATGGTTCTGTACTTACATGTGAGATTAAGTTATTCTTTTGGTGGGAAGGACTTAAAGCTGAGATCAAAAAGCTAGTTCGAGAATGTGATGTTTGTTAGCGCACCAAACCAGAAGGTGACAAAACAAAGTGGGTTGTTACAGCCTTTGCCAGTACCAAGACAGGTTTGGGAAGACTTGACAATGGACTTTATCATAGGAATGCCCTACAGCAAGGGTTATATGGTGATATTAACCGTAGTGGATAGACTCAGCAAGAGTGCACACTTTGTGCCACTCAAGCAGCCCTATACAGCAAAAGAAGTAGCCCAAGAGTTCATCAAGAATGTGGTAAGACTTCATGGCATACCACGACAATGCTGTCAGATAGAGACGCTGTCTTTATGAGCAAATTCTGGAAGGAGCTCTTCACATAGCTCGGCAGCAACTTAGTCACCTCATCCGCCTTTCATCCACAAACAGATGGACAAAGTGAGGTAACCAATCGAACTCTAGAGCAGTATTTAAGATGCTTTTACCATGACCAACAAAACCATTTGGAGGAGTACATACTCATGGGCAGAACTGTGGTATAATACTACCTATCATGCGACAATCAAGATGACACCATACCAAGCCATATACGAAAGAATACCCCTGAGAATGTCAAGTTATACCATGGGGAACAGTTGCATACATGAAGTAGATGTCACGCTTCATTCAAGAGATGAGGTCTTGAAGTAACTTAGGCAAGAGACCATATGAAGAGACAAGTTGATGAAGGGAGAAAGGAAGTGGAATTTGAGATAGGTGACTATGTTTATCTTAAAGATCCACCCTAGGAGGAAAATCAAGGCTGGAAAGCCAACTACGGCAAAGCTAGCTAGGAAATACTTTGGACCATATGTGGTAGTTGAGCGAATTGGAGCAGTGGCTTATCGCCTAAGACTACCATTAAACTACAAACTACATCCAATGTTTCACATTTCATTGTTGAGAAAAAGGATGGGAGATGTGAGACAAGTGAATGAGGGACTGCCCGACGTTTTCAGGGAAGATCACCTGGGGCAGCACCCAAAGGAAGCATTAGGATTTCGCATAGTAAGCTATGGGCGCAATAGAAGGCCAGTATGGAGAGTACTCATATGGTGGAGTCATTCGCCCAAGGATGAAGCAACATGGGAAGACTATGATGATATCCAGCAACGTTTCCCTAATTTCTCACCTTAAGGACAAGGTGAGTCTCCAAGAAAGGGGGATTGTTGAGGACCTTAGGAGGCAAAGGGAGCGTCAGAGAGAGCAAGCAAGGTGCCAGGTGGCAAGAGAGGCAACAACAGGCCAGCAAGTGCGTGCAACAAGCCTGCATGCAGCAAGTAGTGAAGCACGGCCAGGTTCTGACTCAGTCCTAAGTGATTGCGAAAAGCAATCCAAGAAGAAGACCAGCATTGGCAGGACACGCATGAAGCAATCCGAGTAGGAGAAGGAGAGTGACGACGTGAAGAACTCCAGCAGCAGCAGGATGTCTTGGCAGGTTTACTTCAGCAAGGGGACCATGCCAAAGAGAAGTCTTGGAGAGGAAGGACACCACAATAGAAGTCTAATCCAAGAAGGAAATGGCAAGAAGAAGTTCAGCAGCTGTAGGAGAGAAGATAAGATAAGGATAGAAGGACTTAGTCAAAGTAGAAAATTCTTGTCTTTAGTAGGAATTCAAGAAAGACCAAGAATCCTTGTAGGATTAGGAAACAATGGGATAAGGTCTATCTTGATAATGTTTTAGATGACTTAGAAAAGCTTGTTGACTTAGGAAAACATATCCTAAGTGGATAAGGAACCTAAGTACTAGTTAAATTAGGATAAGGCTGTCTTAGCACTATAAATACAGCCCATTATTTGTGAGGAGGAGATATGCTCCGAATTTTGTTATTTTCTCATTCAATAATCAAGAATCAAGGTTAGCATTCTTGCTTACTTTCTTGTTTATATTTTCGTTATCTTTTAAGAGTTGTCTTGAGATAACTTGGGCTTAAGACAAGGTTAAGAGTTGTCTTCCTTGCTTAAGAGCTTAGGTTGAAGTCAAGAGTTGTCTTCTTCAACCAAGGCAAGTTGTGATAGGTTTAAGAGTTGTCTTGCCTATCCAACATATCCTTATATATATTAGTTAACCCAAAGGACAGCTTAGGGGACGTAAATATAAGAAAAGAACTCAAGAATCAAATGGGACAGCAAGTTAGGAAGGATTCCAGTAGGCATGCTGACGTCTAAGGTGGAGAAAAGTTGGGGAAAAAAATTGGGACCCCAACAAATCGGCAGTGCGCGGGACGAATTTCTTGGAAGGATTGGAACATCGCCGTAGGGGCAGAGGCTTTGGGCCCGTTGGACAGTACATGGGATGAACTTGCGGTAAGGACCAGAACATCCCGTGGGCACAGGCGCATTTAAAAGTGTACAGTACAAACTTCCGGGAGTGACCAAAACATCTCCCCAGTCACGGCAGAGGCTTCCAGTGCGTTGGACAGTGCATAGGATGAACTTCAGAAGCGAGGACATTCCCGCGAGCGTGGTGGCGGCATCATTTGCATTTGGCAGTGTGCGGTATGAACTTTTGGAGCAATTGGATACAACCGCACAGGCGTGGCAGTGGGTTGGGCGTGTTTAGAATTGAGCAGGATGAACTTTCAGGAGCAACCGGAACATCACCTCTGGGCTCAGCAAAGGCATCGGGCATGTTGGGCAGTGCACGAGATGAACTTCAAGGAGCGACCAGAACATCCTTGCAGGTGTGGCAGAGGCATCAGGTGTGTTTGGCAATGCACGGGATGAACTTCCGAGAGTGACCCCAAACATTTCCACTAGCACAACAGCGGCATTGGATATGTTTGACAGTGTGCAGGATGAACTTCCGGGAGCAACCGAAACATCCCCGTGGGTGCGGCAAAGGCTTCGGATATGTTGGGCAGTGCACGGGACAAACTCGTAAGAGCAACAGGAACATCCCCGTGGGTGCGGTAGGGTCTTCAGATGCGTTGGACAGTGAGTGGCACAAACTTCCAAGAGCGACCAGAAGCTCCCCGCTGGCAAGGCAACAACGTTGAGCGTGTTCGACAGTGCGTGGCACAAACTTCCTGGAGTGGCCAGATTACCCCCGTGGGCACGGCAGATGCTTCGGACACATTGAGTAGTGCATGGGACAAACTTCCAAAAGTGACTAGAACATACCCATGGGTGTGGCAGCTTTGTAGGAGGCGCTCGACAATTGGAGGGACAAAACTTTCGAGAGCAACGGGAACATCCCTGCAGTCACGGCGGAGGCTTCGGATATGTTGGGCAGTGTGGGGGATGAACTTCTGGGAGTGACCGAAACATCCCAGCGGGCACATTAGAGGTGTTGAACACCTTTTGTAGTGCATGGCACGAACTTCTGTGAGCGACTGGAACATCCCCGCAAGCGTAGCAGAGGCGTCGTGTGCATTTGGGAGTGTGCAGGATGAACTTCCTAGAGCAACCAAAACATTCCCATAGGTGCAGCAGCGGCATCAGACACGTTTAGCAGTGCACGGATGAACTTCTGGGAGCGACCGGAACATTCCCGCAGGTGTGGCAAAGGCTTCGGATGCATTGGGCAGTGCGCGGGATGAACATCCCCACAAGCGCAGCGAGCTGTCGGGCGTGTTGGGCAGTGCACAGGATGAACTTCTTGGAGCGACTAAAACATCCCTGCAGGCATGATAGTGGCATCGGCCGTGTTCAGTAGTGCACAGGACGAACCTCAGGGAGCGACCAAAAAATCCCCACGGGCTTGTCAGAAGTGTCAGACGTGTTGATCAGTGCTCAGGACAAACTTCTAGGAGTGACTGGAATATCCCCATGGGCGCAGCAGTGGAGTCGGACACATTCGGCAGCGCACAGTACAAACTTTCGGGACCGACCATAACATCCCTGCAGGTACTGGAGAGGCTTTGTGAGCATTGGGCAGTGCATAGGATGCGCTTCTAGGAGCAACAAAAACATCCCCGTTTACATAGCAGAGGCATCGAGCACATTCAGCTGTGCACAGGATAAACTTCCGGAAGCAACCGGAGAATCCCTGCAGATGGCAGCGTCGTCGGGTACATTCAGCAGTGCTCAGAATGAACTTCTAAGAGTGACCGGAACATCGTCATGAGCGTTACAAAGGCGTCGGGCATGTTTGCTAGTGTGTGGCACGAACTTTCGGGAGTGACCGAAACATTCCCACAGGTGCAGCAGAGACTTCGGGTGCATTGGGCCGTGTACAGGACAAATTTCCGAGAGCGACTTGAACATTCTTGCGGGTGCGGCAGATGTGTCGGATGGGTTTTACAGTGTTCAGGACGAACTTCCAAAAGCAATTAGAACATCTCCTCGTGCACGACAGTGGTGTCATTTGCATTTGGCAATGCGCGGTACGAGTTTTTAGGGGCGATCAAAACATCCTCGTGAACATGGAAGCGGGTTAGGCGTGTTCAGCTGTGCACGGGATGAACTTTTGGGAGCGACCGGAACACCCCTGCGGGCTGGGTAGAGGATTCGGCCACATTGGGCAGTTCATAGGATGAACTTTCGTGACCAACCAGCACATCCCCAAGGCGTGCAGAGGCATCGTGTGCATTTGGCAGTGTACAGGACAAACTTCCAGAAGTGACAAGACCATTCCCGCTGGTATGGCAGTGGTATCAGACATGTTCATGTTGGGATCCCTAATTTTTTTCCCCAACTTTTCTACACCTTAGGGGTCAACACGCCTACTAAGGACCTTCCTAACTTATTGTCCCATTTGATTCTTGAGTTCTTTTCTTAGATTTATGTCCCCTAAGCTGTCCTTCAGGATTAACTAATATATAAAAGATATGTTGGATAGGTAAGACAACTCTTAAACCTATCATAACTTGCCTTGGTTGAAGAAAGACAACTGTTAACTTTAACCTAAGCTCTTAAGCAAGGAAACAACTCTTAACCTTGTCTTAAGCCTATGTTATCTCAAGACAACTCTTGAAAAGATAACTAAAATATAAATAGGAATGGAAGCAAGAATGCTAACCTTGATTCTTGATTAATGAATGAGAAATATACAAAATTCGGAGCATATGTCCTTCTTACAAATAATGGGCTGTATTTATAGTCTTAGACAGCCTTATCCTAATTCAACTAGTACTTAGGTTCCTTACTCACTTAGGATATGTTTTCCTAAGTCAACAAGATTTTCTAAGTCAACTAAAACATTATCAAGATAGACCTTATCCCACTATTTCCTAATCCTACTAGGATTCTTGGTTTTTCTTGAATTCTACTTAAACTAGAATTCCTACTTTGACTAAGTCTTTCTGTACTTATCTTATCTCCTCTCTTACAGCTGCTAACCTTCATCTTACCATTTCCTTCTTGGATTAGGACTTCCATTATGGTGTGACCTTCCATTCCAAGACTTCTCCTTGATGTGAACATCTTGAAGTCAAACTTGCCATGACGTCCTGCTGCTGTTGGAGTTCTTCCTGCCGTCCATGTCCTTCTCCTGCTCGGATTGCTTCAGCGTGTCCTGCCAATGTTGGTTTCTTCTTAGCTTGGATTTCTACAGTTGGTTAGGACAAAGTCAGAACCTGGCCATGCTTCACTGTAGTTAGGACAAAGTCAAAACCTGGCCATACTTCACTGCATGTTGCGTGCAGGCTTGTTGCATGCACATTCTGGTCTGTTTCTGCCTCTCTTGCTGCTTGGCGCCTTGCACACATTCACTCAGGCTCCCTTTGCCTCTTAAGGTTGTCAACAGTTCGGCAGTGTGTGGGATGAAGTTCTGAGTGCAACCGGAACATCCCCGTGGGTACAGCAGAGGTGTCGGGTGCATTAGGCAGTGTGCAGGGCAAGCTTCCGGGAGCGACCGAAACATCACCTCGAGTGCAGCAACGGCATCGGGCACGTTCGGAATGCATGGGACGAACTTCCAGGAGTTACTGCAACATCCCTGCGGGTGCGGTAGAGGCTTCAGGCACATTGGGTAGTGCACTGGATGAACTTCTGAAAGCGACCAAAATATTCTAGTGGGCACCGAATCAACTTCAGGTACATTCGGCAGTGTGCAAGACAAACTTGCAGGAGCGACTAGAACATCCCCGCGGGCAGGCAGAGTCTTTGGGTGCATTTTGCAATGTATGGGACGAACTTTCAGGAGAGACTAGAGCGACCAGAACTTCTTTACAGGCACAGAAGAGGCGTCGGGCACGTTCGGCAGTGTACAGGATGAACTTTTGGGAGTGACCAGAACTTCTTTGCAGGCTTGGCAGAGGCGACGGACACATTTAGTAGTGCTTGGTGCAAACTTCTAGGTGCGATCGGAACATCGGCATGGCCACAGTAGAGATGTCGGGTGCCTTTGGCAGTGCGTGGTACGAACTTTCAGGAGTGACCAGAACATCCCCGCGGGCACAGAATAGGTGTTGTACACATTCGGCAATGTGCGGGACAAACTTCCTGGAGCGATGATAACATCCCTATGGGCGTGACAGTACTGTCAGGCGCGTTTGGTACACAAACTTTCGGGAGCGGCCTGAACATCCCCATGGGTACAGCAAAAGCATCAAATGTATTTGGCAGTGTGTGGGATGAACTTCCGGGAGCCACAGAAACATCCCCGCGGGCACAGCAGAAGCGTCAGGTGCGTTCTGCAGTGCGTGGGATGAACTTTTGGGAGTGATTGGAACGTCCCTGCTGGCATGGCAGCGGCAACCTGACCATTCGGCAGTGCATGTATCGAACTTCGGGGAGTGGTTAGAACATCCGCGGGGGTGCAGCAGAGGCTTTGGGTACACTGGCCAGTGTGTGGGATGAGCTTCCACGAGCAGCTGAAACATCCCTGCGGGTACGGCAGAGGCATCAAGCATGTTCAACACTGCACGGGTCGAACTTCCGGGAGCATCATGAGGCAGAATGTCAGCGGACAAATAGGAGAGAGGAATGGCAGCACTATGACAGCCCAAGCCATTACACCCAACCAAAGGTAAAATTCAAATTCCCTGCCTTTGAGAGAGGAGATGCAACCGAATGGATCTCCAAAGCTGAATTCTACTTTGAAAAAAAAGGTGTAAAGAGGGGTGAAAGGGTTGATTTTGCATCCTATCACCTATGTGGGAGAGCCAACCAATGGTGGCGTTGGCTTAAGGCCACCTATGGCAGAGAAGGAAGAAGGATAGGCTGGACAAGGTTCACACAAGAGTTAGTGAATAGATTTGATCCATCTAGCATGACTAACTATGAGGGACAGCTTGCCATTAGGCAAGAGGGACCCCTAGAAAGCTACCTTGAAGAATTTGAGAGGTTGGCCGAATTGGTAGGACATTGGCCAGATAGTGCACTAATTGGCACTTTTCTAGATGGCCTTGTACCTTGGCTAAGCCGAGAAGTAAAGATGAGGGATCCAAACTCTCTCACTCAGTGCATTCGGTTGGCAAGACTCATCAATGATGGGAGAAGCATCACCTGCAGCTCAAACAAGGTTATCAAACCCTCGGACAAATTAGTTAAAGCATCCTCATCAAGTAAGACAGTACCTGTAAAAACAAAGGACCTTCTCAAACTATCCACTGAAGAAATCAACAGGAGAATAGAAAGAGGCTTATGTTTTAGGTGCAATGATAAGTGGCAGTTGGCCACAAGTGCAAGAAAGGGTTGTTCAACATCATTTTAGTAGTAAGTGATGAAGAACACGAGGGAAGCAGTGAGGAAGAACAAGAAAGCCACATGGATAGCAAGGAGGAAGCAGAGGCAGAGCACTCTCCTAATGATGCAGAAGA
>BNST01002883.1:0-14184 GCA_019650275.1 Xylocarpus granatum
CTGGAGGGATGTTCGGGTCACTCTCGGAAGTTCGACCTGTGCACTGTCAAATGAGCCCGACCCGCTGCTGTGCCTGGTAGGATGTTCCGGTCGCTCTTGGAAGTTCGTCCTGCACTCTGCCCAACATGCTGGAAGCCTCTGCCATGCCCGCGGGCATGTTCTGGTCACTTTCCGGAAGTTTGTCCTTTGCACTACCCAACGCACCCGAAGCCTCTGCCACATCCACGGGGAAGTTCCGCTTGCTCCAGGAAGTTTGTCCCGTGCACTGCCGAATGTGCCCAACACCACTGCTGTGCCCCAGAGGATGTTCTGGTCACTCTCCAAAGTTCGTCCCGTGCACTGCCCAATGTGCCTGACACCGCAGCCGTGCCCAGTGGGGCTGTTCCGGTCGCTCCCGAAAGTTCATCCCACGCAATGCCGAACGAGCCCGACACCTCTACCACACCCGCGGGGATGTCCGACTGCTCCTAGAAGTTCATCCTGTGCACTGCCAGACACACCCGACTTCTCTGCCGTGCCCCCGGTGATGCTGCGGTCACTCCCAGAAGTTCGTTCCCCACACTGCCAACGTGCCCTACACCGCTGCCATGCATGCAGGGATGTTCTGGTCGCTCCTAGAAGTTTGTCCCACGCACTGCCCAACGCATCTGAAGCCTCTGCTGTACCATAGGTGATGTTCCGGTTGCTCCTGGAAGTTCATCCTGTGCACTGGTGAACGTGCCCGAAGCCTCTTCCGTGCCCATGGGGAATGTTCTGGTCACTCCCAGAAGTTCGTCCCATGCACTGCCCAATGCGCCGAAGCATCCGCCATGCCAGTGGGGAAGTTCCAGTCACTTTTGGATGTTCGTACCGCACACTGCTGAATGCACCTGATGCCTCTGCCATGCCCAAAGGGATGTTCTGGTCACTCTTGAAAGTTTATCCCATGCACTGCCCAACACGCCTAAAGTGGCTGGCCCGCCCACGGGAATGTTCCGGTAATCCTGGAAGTTCATCCCGAGCACTACCCAACATGTCCGAGCCACTGCCTCGCTTGTAGTGTGTGTTGTTTTGTTCTAAAGAATCCTCATCACTATCAAATTCTGAAGTTCCTGTATTTCTTTGTTCTATAAAATTATCAAATCTAATATTCTGATTTCCATCTAAATCTGTATATATTGTACTGCTTTCTGGTATTAACACCGTTTTTCTAGTATTGATTTCTACAAATTTTTGTAAATTCCATCCTAATCCTGCTAATCTAGTTGGATCTATTATTTCTGGTCTTATCATTCTGATTCCTCGAGTTGATAATCCATTTATAATAGTATCTGTATTTACCCTATATCTATTTCCTGATTTATTACTAGCTCTTCCTAAATAACCTATTGTAATATTTAAATTATCTCCTTCATAATCTTCATATCCTTTTGTTTGTATTCCAATTTTTAATTTTTCTAAATCATTTATTGATTTTAATATATTAGGGGAATAATAAAATAATCCTGTATTATTATTCATGTCTACTTCTATTGTTCCTAATACTGCTTATGCCAGTGGGATGTTCTGATAGCTCCTGGAAGTTCATCTCGCATACTGCCCAACGTGCCTGATGCCTTTGCTGTGCCTGTGGGGATGTTCCGGTCGCTCTTAGAAGTTCATCCCGCACACTTTTGGATGCATCCGACGGCATTGTCGGACCTGCAGGGATGTTCCAGTCGCTCCCCAGATGTTCATCCACACATGAAAGACAGCACTCAAACCCATAGACAAAGGGAGAAAATCCCCAATGGGTAGGGAGCAGGTCTTTGAACGCATTCAGTTAGAGACTTCTTGAAACGAACTTCCGGGCGCAACCAGGGACATTCACTCAGGCATGGCATAGGCGTCAAGCGCATTCGGCACTGTCCAAGACAAACTTCAGGGAGCAACCGGAACATCCCTGTGGCCACAGCAGAGGCTTTGGGTGCGTTGGGCAGTGTGTGGACAAACTTCCAGGAACAACCGGAACATCCCCACAGGAGTGGCAGCGGCATCGGGCACATTCGTGTTGAGGACCTTAGGAGGGAAATGGAGCAGGAGCAAATGCGCACAAGGCGCCAGGCAGCAAGAGAGACAGCAACAGGCCAGAATGTGTGCACAACAAGCCTGCACGCAGCAAGCAGTGAAGCACGGTCAGGTTCTCACTCAGTCCTAATCAATTGCAGAAATCAAAGCCAAGAAGAAGACCAGTATTGGCAGGACAGGCAGGAAGCAATCCGAGCAGGAGAAGCAGAGTGATGGCATGAAGAACTCCATCAGCAGCAGGATGTCTTGAAAGATTTACTTCAGCAAGATGACCACGCCAAAGACAAGTCTTGGAAAGGAATGATGCCACAGCCGAAGTCTAATACAAGAAGGAAATGGCAAAGAAGAAGTCAGCAGCTGTAGGAAAGAAGATAAGATGAGGATAGAAGGACCTAGTAAAAATAGAAATTCTAGTCTTAGTAGGAATTCAAGAATGACCAAGAATCCTAGTAGGATTAGGAAACATTGGATAAGGTCTATCTTGATAATGTTTTAGTTGACTTAGAAAAGCTTGTTGACTTAGGAAAACATATCCTAAGTGGATAAGGAACCTAAGTACCAGTTAAATTAGGATAAGGCTGTCTTAGGACTATAAATACAGCCTATTATTTGTGAGGAGGAGACAAGCTCCGAATTTGGTTATTTTCTCATTCAATAATCAAGAATCAATGTTAGCATTCTTGCTTACTTTCTTGTTTATATTTTTGGTTATTTTTTAAGAGTTGTCTTGAGATAACTTGGGCTTAAGACAAGGTTAAGAGTTGTCTTCCTTGCTTAAGAGCTAAGGTTGAAGTCAAGAGTTGTCTTCTTCAACCAAGGCAAGTTGTGATAGGTTTAAGAGTTGTCTTGCCTTTCCAACATATCCTTCTATATATTAGTTAACCCAAAGGACAGCTTAGGGAACGTAAATATAAGAAAAGAACTCAAGAATCAAATGGGACAGCAAGCTTGGAAGGATTTTAGTAGGCGTCCTGACCCCTAAGGTGTAGAAAAGTTGGTGAAAAAAATTGGGACCCCAACAGTTCGGTAGTGCACGGGGCGAATTTCGGTGAGTGACCAGAACAACCCCGCGGGCGTGGCAGAGACTTCAAGCGCATTTGGCAGTGCTCGGGATGAACTTCTGGGAGTGACCTGAACATCACTGCATGCACAGCAGAGGCGTCGTACATGTTCAGCAGTGTGCGGGATGAATTTTTGCAAGTGATGATAAAATCCCCACGCACTTGGCAGAGGCGTCAGCCATGTTCAGCAGTGCCTGGGACAATCTTCTGGGAGTGACCAGAACATCCCTGTAGGCATGGAAAAGGGGAAGGAAGTGTTTGGCAGTGAGTGGGACAAACATCAGGGAGTGACCGGAACATCCCCACGGGAGCGGCAGAGGCTTAGGGAACGTTGGGCAATGCACAGGACGAACTTCTGTGAGCAACCGGCACATCCCCATGGGCGCGGTAGTGTTGTAAGGCATGTCCGGCAGTGCACAGGACGAACTTTCGGGTTTGACAGGAGCATCCCCCCTGGGCGCAGCAGATGCTTCTGGCGTGTTGCACAGTGCACAGGACAAACTTCTGTTAGTGACCAGAACATCCCTGTGGGCATGGCAGAGGCATTGGGCGCATTCAGAATTGTCCAGGACAAACTTCTAGGAGTAACCGGAACATCCCCGTAGGCACGGTGGCAGCGTCGGACAAGTTCAGCAGTCATGGGACGAACATCCGGGAGTATCCGGAACATCTCCGTGGGCGTGGCCACAGCATTGGACGCGTTCAAAAGTGCGCATGATAATCTTTCGGAAGCGACTGGAACATCCCCTGGGCATGTTTGAGGCTTTGGGTGCATTGGGTAGTGCACGGGATGAACTTCTGGCAGCGACCGGAACATCCCCGCGGGTAAGTCTTAGGCTTCAGGCGCATTAGGCAGTGCATGGGATGAACTTCCGGGAGTGACCGAAACATCCCCGCGGGTGAGGCAGAGGCTTCGGGCACATTGGGCAGTGTGCTAGATCAACATCCAGTAGTGACCGAAACATCCCCACAGGTGCGGCAGGGGCGTCGTGCATGTTCGGCAGTGTGCAGGATGAACTTTCGGGAGCGATGAGAAAACCCTTGCGGGCTCGGCAGAGGCATTGGATGCGTTCGGCGGTGCCCTAGATGAACTTCTAGGAGCAACCAGAACATCCCCACGGGCATGGATGAGGCATAAGGTGCATTCGGCAGTGCATGGGACAAACTTCCGGGAGTGGCCCGGAAATCCCCCGGTTGCAGCAGCGGCAGTGCATGGGACAAACTTCTGGGAGTGACCAGAACATCCCTGCAGGTGCGGCAGAGGCTTCAAACACATTTGGTAGTGCACGGGATGAACTTTCAGAAGTGACCGGAACATCACCGCATGCGCGGCGGAGGTGTCATGCGTGTTTGGCAGTGCACGGGATGAATATTCATAAGTGACGATAACAACCCTGTGGACTCAGCACAGGCATTGGACGCATTCGGCAGTGCCTGGGATGAACATCTGGGAGTGACCGGAACATCCCCCCAGGCGCAGCAGACGCTTCCGGCACGGCAGACGCTTCCAGCGCGTTGCACAGTGCTAGGGACGAACTTCCAGGAGCGACCAGAACATCACTGCAGGCATGGCCACGGCGTGGGATGCGTTCAAAAGTGCGCATGACGATCTTCCGGGAGCGACTGGAACATCCCTGCAGATGGGGCAGAGGCTTCAGGCGCATTGGGCAGTGCATGGGACGAACCTCTGGGAGCATCCAGAACATCTCCGCAGGCGTGGCCACAGCATTGGATGCGTTCGAAAGTGCACGTGACAATCTTTTGGAAGCGACTGGAACATCCCCCGGGTGCATCTGAGGCTTTGGGCGCGTTGGATAGTGCACAGGGTGAACTTCCATGAGAGACCGGAACATCCCCATGGGTAAGTCTGAGGCTTTTGGGCATATTAGGCAGTGCATGGGACAAACTTCTAGGAGTGACCGGAACATCCCCGCATGTGAGGCAGAGGCTTTGAGCATGTTGGGCAGTGTGCTGGATGAACTTCCAGTAGTGACCGAAACATCCCCGCAGGCGTGGCAGGGGCGTTGTGAGCATTCGGTGGTGTGCAGAATGAACTTTTGGGAGCGACGAGAAAACCCCTATGGGCTCGGCAGAGGCATCGGATGCGTTCAGCGGTGCCCTAGGTGAACTTCTGGGAGCAACGAGAACATCCCCATGGGCATGGATGAGGCATAAGGCTCATTTGGCAGTGCACGGGAGAACTTCTGGGAGTTACCCAGAAATCCACCAGTTGAGCAGCGGCAGTGTATGGGACAAACTTCTGGGAGTGACCGGAACATCCCTCAGGGGCGGTAAAGGCTTTGAGCACATTTAGCAGTGTGCGGGATAAACTTCCAGAAGTGACCGGAACATCACCGCATGCGCAGCAGAGGTGTCATACGTGTTTGGCAGCGCACGGGATGAATATTTGTGAGCAACGATAACAACCCTGTGGACTCGGCACAGGCATCGGACGCATTCGGCAGTGCCTCGAATGAATGTCCAGTAGTGACCGGAACATCTCTGTGGGCATGGCAAAGGTGAAGGATGCATTTGGCAGTGTGTGGGGCAAACATCCGGGAGCAACTGGAGCATCCTTACTGGAGCTGCAGAGGCTCAGGACACATTGGGAAGTGCACGGGATGAACTTGTAGGAGCGACTGAACCATCCTTGTGGGGGTGGCAGAGCTGTTGGGCATGTTCGGCAGTGCACGGGAGGAACTTCTGGGAGCGACCGGAACATCCCCGCGGGCATGGCTGCAGTGTGGGAGGCATTCGAAATTGCGTGTAACAATTTTCTGGGAGCGACCAGAACATCCCTGTGGGTGGGGCAGAGGCTTCAGGCGCATTAGGCAGTGAGCGGGTTGAACTTCCATGAGTGACCAGATCATCCTCACAGGCACAGCAGAGGTGTCGTGGGCGTTCAGCAGTGTGCGGGATAAACTTTTGGGAGTGACAAGAAAATATCCCACGGACTCAGCAGAGGCATCAGACGCATTCTGGGAGTGATCGGAACATCCCTGCGGGTGTGTATGAGGCGTAAGGCATGTTGGGCAGTGCGTGGGATGAACTTCTGAGAGTGACCTGGAAATCCCTGCGGTCGCGGCAGCGGCAGTGTGTGGAACAAACTTCTGGGAGTGACCAGAACATCCCCATAGGCACGGCAGAGGGGTTGGGTATGTTGGGCAGTGCGCAGAACGAAGTTCTGAGAGTGACCGGAACATCCCCACAGGCACGGTGGCAGCGTCAGACAAGTTTGGCAGTGCACGATACAAACTTCCGGGTGTAACTGGAACATCCCTGCGAGTGCACCAGAGGTGTCAGGTGCAATAGGCAGTGCTTGGGATGAACATCCACGAGCAACCAGAACATCCCCACTGGCACGACAGAGGCATCGGGCACGTTCAGCAGTTCGCGGGATGAACTTCCGTGAGCGACCGGAACATCCCTGCGGGCGCAGCAGAGGCTTTGGGCACGTATGGCAGTATGCGGTACGAATTTCCAGGAGTGACCGGATCATCCCTGCTGGCGTGGTAGAGGCATCAAGCACTTTTGGCAGTGTGCAGGACGAACTTTGGGGAGCGACGGCAACATTGCTGCTGGTGCGACAGCAGTGTCATGCACATTTAGCAGTGCACCGGGATGAACTTTAAGGAGTGGCCTGAACATCCCCACGGCCACGGAGAGGCTTCAGGTGCATTGGGCAGTGGGTAGGGCGAACTTCCAGGAGCAACTGGAACATCCTCGTGGGCAGGGCAGAGGCTTCGGGTGAGTGGCACAGTGTGCGGTGCAGACTTCCAGGCGCAATCCGAACATCCCAGCAGGTGCAGCAGAGGCATTGGGCACATTCGGCAGTGCATGGGACGAACTTCTGGGAGTGACTGGATCATCCCTTCGGGCGCTGCAGAGGGATCGGATGCGTTTGGCAGTGCTCGGGACAAACTTCTGGGAGCAACCACAACATCCCTGCAGGAGTGGCAGATGAATCGGGCACGTTCTGCAGTACGCAAGATGAACTTCCTGGAGTGACTGGAACATCTCCGCAGATGCGGCAGAGTCATCAGGCACATAGGACAGTGCACGGGATGAACTACTGGTAGCGACTGGAGCATCCATGCCGGCATAGAAGAGGTGTCGGATGCGTTCGGCAGTGCTCATGACAGCGGCAGTGTTCAGAAGCAACCAGAAAATCCCCATGGGTGTGGCACCAGCATCAAACATGTTCAGCAATGTGCAGGACGAATTTCTATTAGCGACTGGAACATCCATGCGGGCAAGGTGTTAAGGAGCAACCAGAAAATCTCCACTGGCATGGCTGAGGTGTTGGGCATGTTCGGCAGTGTGCAGGACAAGCCTGCGGGATGAACATCCAAGAGCAACCGGAACATCCCCTCGAGCACAGCAGAGGCTTCGGGCGCGTTGGGCAGTGCACAGGTCAAACTTCTAGGAGCAACTGGAAAAACCCCACAAGTGCGGCAGAGGCGTTGGGCGCATTTGGCAGTCTAGGGGACGAACTTGCAGGGTGAACTTCCGGGAGTGACCAGAACATTACTGCAGGCACGGCAAAGACTTTGGGCATATTGGGCAGTGCTCATGATGAACTTCTAGGAGCAACCGGAACATCCCTTCAGGTGTGGCCAACGCATCGGATGCATTCGGCAGTGAAAGTGATGAACTTCTGTGAGGGAGTGGAACATCCCCGTGGCCCAGCGGAGGCGTCGGATGCATTCAACAGTGCTCAGGACGAACTTACAGGAGTGGCCGGAACATTCCCGCGGGCACAGTAGAGGCTTTGGGCGCATTTGGCAGTGCACGGTATGAACTTCCGGGATCGACCGGAACATCCATGCGGGCAAGGCATCGGCGTTGCACACATTGGGCAGTGCATGGGATGAAGTTTTGGGAGCAACCGGAACATCCCCATGGGCGCATCTGAGGATTTGGACGTGTTGGGCAGTGCCCGATGCGAACTTCCAGGAGCAACTGGAACATCCCCACAGGCATAGCAGAGGCTTCGTGCGCATTTGGCAGTGTGTGGGATGAACTTCTTGGAGTGACTGGAAAAATCCTGTGGGCTTCGCAGAGGTGCCGGATTCCTTCAGCAGTATGCAGGATGAACTTCCGGGAGTGACTGGAACATTTTCACAGGCATGGCAGAGGCATCGTATGCCTTCGGCAGTGCTCAAGACTAACTCCTGGGAGCAACTGGAACATTTATGTGAGCACAGCACAGGCTTTGGCCACACAGGACTGGGTGCAGGGATGAACTTCTGGGAGCGACCGGAACATCCCCGCGGGTGCAGCAGAGGCTTCAGACACATTGGGCAGTGCTAGGTCCAAGCTTTTGGGAGTGACCGGAATATCCCTGCAGGCACAGCACCGGAACATCCCTGCAGGTGCGGCAGAGGCATTGCGTTCGTTGGTCAGTGCGTGGGTGCAGCAGCAGTGTCGGAGATGTTCAACGGTGCACAATATGAACTTCCGGGAGCAGCTGCAGCATCCCTGCAGCCAAGGCAGAGTGTCAGCCACATTCGGCAGTGTGCGAGACAAGCTTCCCAGAGTGACCCCAACATCCCTGCGGAAGAGGTAGCACCGTTGGGCGCATTCAGCGGTGCACAGGATGAACTTCCGAGAGTGACTGGAACATCCTCGCAGATGTGGCAGAGGCATCAACCACATTCGACAGTAAACAGGACAATTTTTAGGGAGCGACTGGAAAATCCCCATGGACTTGGAAGAGGCGTTGGACGTGTTTGTCAGTGCTTGGGATGAACTTCCAGGAGTGACCGGAACATCCCTGCGGGTGCGGCATAGGCTTTGGACGCATTGGACAGTGCACAGGATGAACTTGCAAAAGTAACTAGGACATCCATGCAGGTGCGGCAGAGGCATCCAGCGTGTACGATAGTGAACAGGATGAATTTCCAAAGTGACTGGAACATTCCCGCGGGCACGCCAGCAGCAACATTTGCATTCGGCAGTGCATGGTACGAACTTCCAGGAGTGACTGGAACATCCCCACAGGAGTGGCAGCTGGTCGGGCGCATTCAGCATTGCATGGGACGAACTTTTGGGAGCAACCGGAACATCCTCGCAGGCTTGGCAGAGGCTTCGGGAATGTTGGGCAGCGACGGGATGAACTTCTGGGAGTGACCGGAGCATCCCCACAGGTGTGGCAGAGGTGTCAGGTGCATTTGGAAGTGTTCAGGATGAACTTTTGGTAGCGACCAGAACATTCCCACGGGCACAGCATCGGCATCAGAAACATTCGGCAGAATGCAGGATGAACTTTTGGCAGCGACTGGAACATCCCTGCAGGCATGGCAGAGGCGTCAGGCGCATTCGGCAGTACACGGGACGAACTTTCAGGACTGACCCGAACATCCCCGCAGATGCGGCAGTGGCATCATACACGTTCAGCAGTGCATGGTACCAACTTTCACAAGCGACCGGATCATCCCCTGCTTGCGCGGCAGAGGCTTCGGCCACATTGGGCAATGCACAAGATGAACTTCCGAGAGCCACCAGAACAACCCCGCCGGCACGGTAGAGGTGTTGGGCTCATTTACCAGTGCACGGAACGAACATTCAGGAGTGACTGGAATATCCCGACGGGTGCAGCAGCGGTGTCGGGTGCGCATGGCAGTGCTCAGGATGAACTACCGGGAGTGACCGGAACATCCCCGCAGGCATGGCAGAGGTGTTGGGCCTGTTCAGCACTGCACGAGACGATCTTCCGGGAGTCACCCGAACATCCCCACGGGTGCAGCAGCAGAGGCTGCGAGTGCATTGAACAGTGCACAGGATGAACTTGCGGGAGCGAGTGGAACATCATGGTGGGCACAGCAGGGGCATATTGGGCTTATTTAGCAGTACACAGGACAAACTTCCGGGACCAACTGAACATCCCCAAGGGTGTGGCTGAGGTGTCAGCCGCGATCTGCCGGGCGCGGGGCAAACTTCCTGGAGCAACTAGAACATCCCAGCGGGCACAGTAGAGGCTCAGGCGTGTTCGGCAGCGCACGGAACTAACTCCCAGGAGTGACCGGAACATTGCAGCAGGTGCAGCAAAGGCATCGGGCACATTCGGCAGCACATGGGACAAACTTCTAGAAACGACCTGAACATTCCCCCGCGCGCTGCAGCAGCGTCGGACATGTTCGGCAGCGCATGGGATGAACTACCAAGAGCAACCAGAACATCCCTGCAGGCGCAGCGGAAGCTTTGGTTGCATTAGGCAGTGCATGGTACGAACTACCAGCAGCGACGAGAACATCCCTGCAGGCCAGAAGCTTTGGTTGCGTTAGGCAGTGCATGGCATGAACTTCTGGGAGGGACCGGAACATCCCTGTGGGTGCGGCAGAGGCATCCGGCACATGCAGCAGTTCATGGGGACAAACTTTTGATAGTGACCAGAAAATCCACGCAGACTCAGCAGATGCGTTGGATGTAATCAGCAGTGCGCAGGATGAACTATGGCGAGCGACTGTAACATCTGTGCGGGCGTCGAAGTGGCATCAGGCCCGTTCAGTGATGCACGGGACAAACTGTTGGGATCGACCAGGACATCCCCGTGGGTGCGGCAGCGGCATCAGACACATTCGGCAGTGCACGGGGCGAACTTCCGGGAGCAACTGGAACATCCCTGCGGGCGTGTTAGAGGCATTGGGCGCATTTGGCAGTGCATGGGACAAACTTCCGATAGTGACCGAAAATTCTCTGCAGGCTGGCCCGTTCAGTGTGCACGGGACAAACTGTTGGGATCGACCGGGACATCCCCGTGGGTGCGGCAGCGGCATCAGACGCATTCGGCAGTGCACGGGGCGAACTTCGGGAGCAACTGGAACATCCCCGCAGGCGTGTTAGAGGCGTTGGGCGCATTTGGCAGTGCGCGGGGACAAACTTCCGATAGTGACCGAAAAATTCTCTGCGGGCTCAGCAGATGTGTAGGATGCAATTGACAGGGCACGGGTTGAACTACAGCAGAGCAACCGGAACATCCGCGTGGGCGCGGCAGCGGTGTCAGACCCATTCGGCAGTGCGCGGGACAAACTTCTGACATCGACTGGAACATCCCCGTGGGCACCGTAGCAGCGTCGGATGTGTTCGTGTTGGGGTCCCGATTTCTTATCCCAACTTTTCTACACCTTAGGGGTTAGCACGACTTCTAAAACCTCTCATAACTTGCTATCCCGTTTGATCCTTGAGTTCTTTTCTTAGATTATTGTCCCCTAAGCTGTCCTTCGGGATAGATTAATGATAAAAGGATATGTTGGATAGGTAAGACAACTCTTAAACCTATCACAACTTGCCTTGGTTGAAGAAGACAACTCTTGACTTCAACCTAAGCTCTTAAGCAAGGAAGACAACTCTTCACCTTGTCTTAAGCCCAAGTTACCTCAAGACAAATCTTTAAAGATAACCAAAATATAAACAAGAATAGAAGTAAGAATGCTAACCTTGATTCTTGATTAATTAATGAAAAGAATACAAATTTGGAGCATATCTCCATGCTATCAAATAATGGGCTGTATTTATGGCATTGGACAGCCTTTTCTAATTTAACTAGTACTTAAGTTCCTTATCCACTTAGGACAAGTTTTCCTAAGTCAACAAGGTTTCCTAAGACAACTAAAACCTATCAAGATAGACCTTATCCAAATGTTTCCTAATTTTACTAGGATTCTTGGTCTTTCTTGAATTTCTACCTAGACTAGAATTCCTACCTTATCTTGTATTCTACAGCAGCTGGACTTCCTCTTGGCTTATCCATCTAGGACTAGGACTCTCAATGTGTATCCTTCTGCCTTTAGAATTCTTCTTGTCGTGACTATCCTATTGCTACTGTAATTCATCATGCATGTCCTGCTGCTGCTGGAATTCTCCTTGGCATGGATATCCTACTACTGCTGGAACTCTGCTTGGCATGGATGTCCTCCTACTGCTGGAACTCTTCTTGACATGGACGTTCTACTGCTGCTGGAGTTCTTCTTGATGCGAATATTCTTTTTCTACTGGAACTCCTGTTCACGAATGTCCTTCATTGATTAGGATTAAGTCAAATACTGGCCAGGCCTCACTGTTGGGCTGCACACTTGCTGTTGCCATGCTTGTTGTGCACATTTTCTGGCCCATGCTCTCCTTTGCGGCCTCATTTATTCCCATTGCATTTCATGCATATTTAGGTTCTCAACAGTTCGGTAGTGTGCAGGACGAACTTTTGGGAGTGCCCGGAACATCCCCTGAGTGCGGCAGCGGTGTCGGGCGCGTTGGCTGTGCACGGGATGAACTTCTGGGAGTGACCGGAACATCCTGTGGGTGCAGCAGCAGCATCAGGGGCACTTGGCAGTGCACAGGACATTCTTCCTGGAAAGACTGAAACATCCCCGCAGGCGCATTAGAGGCTTTGGTTGCCTGGCCATGCATGGGATGAACTTCCGGAGTGACCAATACATCCCCGTGGGTGCGGCAGAGGCGTCGGTCGTGTTTGGCAGTGCACGGGACGAACTTCGGGGGGCGACAAAAACATCCTCGTGGGCACTGCAGTGGCATCGGATGCGTTTGGCAGTGCTCGGGACAAACTTCTGGGAGCGACTGGAACATCCCTCATGGGCGTGGCAGGTGTCGGACGCGCTCGGCAGTGCATGGATGAACGTCTGGAAGCGACCGGAATATCCCTGGGCACAGCAGCAGCGTTGGACACATTCGTGTTGAGGACCTTAGGATGTAAAGGGAGCATGAGCGGATGCGAGAGAGATGCCAAGCAGCAAGAGAGGTAGCAACAGGCCAGAATGCACGCGCAACAAGCTTGCACACAGCAGGCAGTGAAGCACGGGCCAGCTTCTAACTTTGTCCTAATTGACCGTGGACATCAAAGCCAAGAAGGACTCCAACATTGGCAGGATATGCATGGTGCAATCCAAGCAGAAGAAGGAAATGAATGGCATGAAGAACTCCAGCAGCAGCAGGACATCATGACAGGTTTAGCTTCAACAAGATGATCACATCAAGGAGAAGTCTTGGAATGGAAGGACACGCCATATGGAAGTCCTAATCCTAGAAGGAAACACAAGATGAAGGTCAGCAGCTGTAGAAGATGAGATAAGATAAGGACAGAAAGGTTTAGTCAAAATAGGATTAGTCAATCAAGAAAGACCAAGAATCCTAGTAGAATTAGGAAACATTTGGATAAGGTCTATCTTGATAAAGTTTTAGTTGTCTTAGAAAATCTTGTTGACTTAGGAAAATATATCCTAAGTGGATAAGGAACTTAAGTACTAGTTGAATTAGGATAATGCTGTCTAATACTATAAATACAGCCCATTATTTGTGAGAAAAAAAGATATGCTCCGAATTTGTAAGTTTTCATTAAGTAATCAAGAATCAAGCTTTAGCATACTTGCTTATATTCTTGTTTATATTTTGGTTATCTTTTAAGAGTTGTCTTGAGATAACTTGGGCTTAAGACAAGGTGCAGAGTTGTCTTCTGCGAACGTGCCTGATGCCTCTGTTGTGCCTGCAAGGATTTTTCAATTGATCCCGGAAGTTCATCCTGTTCACTACAACGTGTCCAATGCCGCTGCCACGCCTAGGGGGATGTTCCGGTCACTCCCGGAAGTTCGTCTCCTGCACTGCTGATCACACCTGACACCTCTACTGCACCCACAGGAAAGTTTTGGTTGCTCTCAAAAGTTTGTCCCACAGGCGCGTTCGGCAGTTTGCGGGTTGAATTTCCTGGAGTGATTGGAAATCCCCGTGGGCACAGAAGAGGCACCAGACGTGTTTGGCAGTGCTCGGGACAAACTTCTGGGAGCAATCGAAACATCTTGTGGGTGCGGCAGAGGCATCAGCCACGTTCGTGTTGAGAACCTAAGTATGCAGGAAAGGCAATGGGCAGAAAATGGGGCAGCAAAGGAGAGCATGGGCCAGAAAAATGTGCACAGCAAGCATGGCAACAGCAAGTGTGCAGCCCAGCAGAGAGGCCCGGCCAGTATTTGACTTAATCCTAATTAATGAAGGACATTCACACCAATAGGAGTTCCAGCAGAAGAAGGATAATCGCATCAAGAAGAACTCCAGCAGCAGCAGGATGTCTATA
>BNST01002884.1:0-179923 GCA_019650275.1 Xylocarpus granatum
ATACAATACAAAGCTGGTATTAATTACAGTAAAAGAAACAAAATGGCAACTTTACGCGTTATTCTCGTTACTTTCTTACGAACTCCCCTCTCTGGGCAGCTGAAAGACATCTGTATGACGATGGGCTCTGAGCTAACATTAGAGCCGCACTCTCGCAACCAAATTTTTACGGCAACCACAAACAACCGGTCCAGTTTTTGTGGTTCAGTGCTCAGGAAAGGCGAGACAAGTGAAACACCATACTCTGTTTTCAGTATGTATGAACATTACCCTTCCTTAATGGAGCTCATGAAACAGAAATTGGGAGACCAACCAGGATTTAACTAATTCAGGGCATGGTGTATACGTTCAAGAAGTTGTACGACCTGGTTGACGGGGATAGGCAATGAAACAGGTGGCTGCCTTTTTGAACTTGATTTATGTGTATCCCAAGGGCCAAGTGGTAATGATAATACAGCGTCTTGTTCCATACTTGTAAGCTCCAAGAACTGTGCCAGCATGTCTCCGTCAAGTATCTTGGGTGCTCCGACCTGCAACCACAAACAAATAATGTCCAAATTCTAGATAATAAACAGGCACAAGAATGAGTCAAGCAGGCTAACAATTCTAAAATTAATATCAAGAAATTTCTACTTTTTTACCGGGTTTTGACGACTACGAAACTCGTTGTGGTCATTTCCAAGTAACGGAGCAGTCAAAGGATGGACAGCAAGTCTAGTTTGGACCGCACCTAAGAGTTCATATTCTTCACTACAAAGACATGACATTTATCAGTGTACTTGATGAGTCCAGTCAAGTGCAACATCAAAATATTGCCACAGCATGGGACCTACTGAATAAATGCTTAATCTACAAATCAAGTCATGTCAACTCGTTACCAATCACAAACTAGTTGGGATTCACAGGATTGTCGAAAATTGCACCGAGTTCAAATTCTTTCATCTCGATGAAGTTTGTTATTGCAACAACCATAAAATATATGTTCATTTATAACACAATCAGGTATTTAATGAAGCAGTCAGTGCAAAATGATTTTATATAAATCAAAATTCATACAATATATATAATAATTCAAATCAACAAAACTAGCACACAGGATTCATGAAAATAACCGCATTGCCATACATAAATTAAAACTTGGTTTTGATTGATAACACACAATGAAAAATGGTTGCCAGAGTCATCTCAGTGACCTGCAGTGAGGTACCACAGCTATCTCCACTATAAAAATACTACACCATCTAATTTAAGAAAAAATAATGGCTAGAAGAAGAAAGTAGTCCTATGTTACAACCAGTTATTTTCTATTCAATTAGAAGAATTTCCTCAACCTCTAGACTGAATTAGATCCTGACCATTAGACTTTTTTTTGGGCTGTCCTTGTCTATCATTAAGTAAAAGTGAATTATTAATCTGACTACGAATCTTCACAGCTTTAGTGTGTTATCATTCCTCTATGTATGATAAGATATACTACACGTGCTGCCCATGCCACCATCCAATAAGAGGAGATCCATCTAGCATAGTGCGCATGCGTGCGCGCGCACAAATTTCTCAAATGAATTAAAACATACCTTGATATGGGAATAAATATCACTATGCTTCCTAACAGCGTGCTGGCTATGATAGCGGTTTGTGAAGAATTGAAAACTGCACCAGGACTATCACAGCTCAGGAAGACATCGTCAGCTGGAAGTTTGTACACAAATGACCCCTAAAAGAAGCAAAAATATATATAATATTATTTATGAAACAGGTAAAATATAATATATATATATGTATATAAAGCTTACCATTCAAATCATGCTACAAATAAGCAAATACAAGCTGCAAATGATTATGGAAACAGTATGCTAGCTGTCAAGCATAACCTCTCAATGTCTTTCAGCAGATGTGGTTGTCTGATTTTTTATCAACCTATGTCCGTACAATATACTTTTACCAGCAAGACAGAGAACAAATTTCCTGTTATAAGTGAATATGTAGGACTTACCTTCCTCATGCTCATGGCTATCTCACCCATATAATAAGTAGAACTCAGAGTTAAGTTGGACTCTGGACTTGCATTTTCTGGGACATTGAAAAATAATATAATTTAAGAAAACAATATCATTTTCCATCTGAAGCAAGAAAGCAATGTAAGGATAATGATAACGATGAGATAAAATACAAATTCTATCCAGAGCACATGAGAAATAACAGGACAATCACACCAGTGGCATGAAATAAAAATCAACAGATGAGGTTGAGACAGGCTTTTTTAAATTAAAAAAAATCTGGATCAGTGATCATTATCTTTGTACATAATTAAAGCCTTCTAGAAACTGAATTCCAACAAACCTCCCATTAGTTATCTAATTGCCCCAATTAACATTTACACAACAAAAAATAAACATATGAATAAATTACACCATTCTTGAAGTTTAAGACATACAAGCAGCAGCAGAAACAATATCTTAGTGCACACTTGATGAAAGTTCAGGGAAATTTTCACAATCCTGTCCGTTCTGAGAACAGCCAATATGGTGAAAATAGGCTAAATTCTTATTGATTCACACAGGATACCAAGAATAAAGTAACACATAACTCAAACAAAGTAAAAAACTTGACACCAAAAAACAGCTCTCTGCCTCTCCAGGCTGCTAGGCACCCAGTCACCAAGTCAGTGGGATAAAGAGAAGCTAGAAAAATAATAAATAACTAAATCCTAAAAAGTGGCAACAACAGCCACAAGAATAATAATAATAATAAGAAGAAGAAAACAAATTAAAGATCAATCCTAATAAATAAACCGACATAATAAACTGTCCTAAGAATCAAAGTTAAATTCACAATCTATAAGGCAGTGGTACTTAGTCAAGAGTGCAGAAAGCTAATCTGAGGACTTTGCCACAGCAATCAAATGAATTTTTACCAAAAAGTTTACCACTTAAAACTATAACCATTTACGTACAAATTTACAACTAGAGTAGAGGTGCTGTAATTACAGATGGTACTTAATTTAGAGTTTACCTTCCAGATGTTCAGAACATGAAAGGATAGCAATGCTCCCCTTACGGTCTGAAACAACAGCTGTCTCACCATCCACAAGAATGCAATCAGCAACTAACCTCTGTGATGGATCACAATATATTTGCTCTAGTTTTTTGCTATCCTGGCACCAAAGAAAGCATGCAGAGAACTTCAGAACTAATATCAAAAACAGCCAGCCATGAACCACTTGCTTACGAGGAAAACAAAGAAATGGCTACAATGATGAGGGGAATTTACACTGAGTTTAACAAAACAAATACTAGCAAAAGAGTTGCATGTAAAATACAATCTACTATTTCATATACCTCATGAAAAGTATAGAAAAGGATGCCATCACGACAATCTCCAACAGCAATTCTAGTAAAATGAGCAGTCAGCAACATGATCATGAAACGTGTCCTTGCTACAGCAATCCTTCTAACCCTCTGAGGATTATCATTTGGAAAACTACATAGATAAAACTGAAAGAAGGAGATTATTTTTTGTGAGCAATAGCCACATGGTAGACTGAATTCACCGACCCTGGCAACATAAAAGTATAGACATGGGATCGGAAACTTACAGCACTACCAGCAGATGCTAAGAAGTAACGATTGAGATATGGACAAATTGCAAGTACCATTCCCGGCCACGTCGTTGAGTAAGCCAATCGCAGCTGCCATGTTTCCGTCTCTTCAAGTTTAATTCCATCACAGCTGGAATCATCTGGGCTACTGCAGAGACCGCTACTGGACAGTTGCTCTGTGGCATATCCAACAATTTCACGGAATGGTGAATTTTGTTGAAAATATGACCCTGCCTTGCAAGAAAATGTCGTTGAACCTCTATCTGAATTTTGGCCATGTTCAACACAGAGGACAATCAGACGGCCCTTGGTGCTGTTGAAAAGAAAAGTAAAATCAGAAAAACACAGTGGAATTCATTATAAAAATATATACTTTCAAACATCATTAATATTTTAAGTTGATAGCTAGGGGCCAACAACAATATTATTAAAGTCTTAGCCACCATCACATGCAAGGCTGGATTTAATCTACAGGTCTCATGCATCCAAGCACCAACCCACATTGCCTTATAATATGATTTATTTGATAGAATGAGGGATCGTTTAGAATGTACACACAAGACTTTTGAGTCAAATAGCCACTGAGACTATGTTAATACATTATCTATGCTAAAAAGCTAAAGAGTAGGGGTGAATAACAATATTTAAGTTCTAAAAATAAAGAAACATTATCCTTCTCCCACACCACACCACACCAACCCCCCAACCCCCGACCCCTCCCCCAACCCAAACAAAAAGTTGAGGAAAGATCTAAAAAGTTAAGGAAAATAAGAGAAAAGCCAGCCAATGCTGATCACATTAACTTTCAGGAGCCTTAAGACTTTGATTCATAATACAGCCATTTATTGTTTATCATTTATGCCTTCTTGGGAAGGTGTAAAACTTCAGAAATTTTGATAAAAAGAAAATAGCAACAATTAATGAAACTATAAAAAAAAAGTAGAACCAGAAAAGGAATGACAGATAATATACCTTTCAGCTTCACCACTAGGCATAATAGCTGGACCAGAAGATAAACTGGTTCCAACCACCAAAACCTGTTCATTTCCGACCCTCACTAACTCCATGGATTTCCCTGTTTCTCCGATTTCAAATTTAAAAGATGACACCACTGACCCACGAAGGGGATCTACACAGCATATATCAGATGAACATGTATCATTACTCAGTTCAGTCCTCATTACAACCAATAACCTGCTTTCACCATGATAAAGGACCTTCCTTGGAGTGCCTCCAAGATGAAGTTTCTGCGCATTAAGCCTCTTATTGTGCACCATCTCCACCTAAATGTTGAAGACCATGTATGCGAATCCAGTAAGCAGCCTAATATTAATATATGCAATTCAGAAACATTCAACAACAGTACTTAAAGCAAATATATCACAACAAAATACCAGTTCATCACCAATTTTCATAATAAATCAACTTCAAAAAACAACTAACACCAGACCTAGGTAAGATTCAGAGATGAAAACTTGGTTCACAGTACCTGATGCAATCATATTTGTGGATAAGAAACTATTATCACCAAGTTCCTTACAGATTAGTTTTTTTATTCCTATACAACTAAATACAAAAGATAGTACTAAAGAGTTATATATAATCTGCTCACCAAAATAGCACTCACATTTTGCAGGGGTTAATTGCACGATAGCCATCTTATCACAAAAAACTAAAGGAACAAATTAGGCGACATCGATTTAGGTCCCACCAAGTCTTATATCCTTTTAGATGATGGGATGACCTGCTCACTTTAGTTCTAGCCAGTAAGCCAAATGGTTTGATTTACAAGTGTATAAATTGACAAGCTCCCGTTTGGGACTCATAAAGTCCTGAAATGGTCTTGATCAAGTGAACAGACTTGATCTGTGTTAGAATATGTAAGGAGCAAGTGGCACTAAAGCAAATGCTACATTTCACACAGTAAAAAAAGTAATAAAACAAGAAAAATAAAGGTCCAATAACATATTTTCCTATTAATTGAATTACACAAAAAAAGAAATAACACTTTAATTAAATCTACAGAATCCAAAGGATATATCAGTTCACAGTTCCACAGAGGTAAATTTAATGTTAAGCGGCAAACTTAACTGCACAAATTATAGTTCTCCATTCCAACTATCTTCTGAAAGGCAGTGTGACATTTGCTAAGCATTATCCAGACCACCTAAAACTAAAGTAGATAAGCACAAGTCACCCGAATATCTAAAGAAAAAGGAAAAAGAAATGATACCACATTAATATAACAAGCCAAAAACCCAAGAGATCAAAAAAATTCAAAGCAATACAGAAGATGAATACCATTATAGCAATCATCATACCAAGCACGATTCATATATGCTCTAGATACTCTTAGGACCCTTACTTCAATTTTTTTTCAAGGTTGTGATAATCTCCAGAAGTAAAATTGTGATTTTTGACAAGGAGAAAAAAACAACCCCACAAAGACTATAGTGAAACCACAAGAGCGAGTAATAACATAATAGGATTCTTACCAAATTCAGACTGTTCTCAGCAACATACAAAATTCCTTTAGGGCATTCAACAGAACAGACAGGAGTCGCATGTGTTGACAGTTGAAATGGTATAGAAGCATAAGCAAGGCTGTGCCTTGCAGTTTGCAACAACCATGGCCTGTCACTGAGAGCAATTATGTCTGAGTCAAGAGAGTCACTCAGGGGAACAAGGAAAACAGGAGTAGTGCCAATGCGACGGGTGGCAATCAATTGAAGATTAACAGGAAGTCCATCCTTAGTCTTGTCGGAAAAATTAAAAGCAAACATGTGTGAGCCAAAAGAATTTGTAGCTCCTATATCTGATAGAACAGGATATGGATTTCTTGAAGTTGCACTAACATGCCTAGGACTGGGTACTAGAGATGAAGACATATTACAGTCAGGAGGCCACTCAAACCGAAGGAGCATTCCATTCCTTAAACCCCACAAGAACATAAAACTGGTCAGCTAATACAAGTCTCACATCCTGAGGAATGCAGCCACTGATTGCAGTTCCCGTGGTATTTGTTAATGTGACTGTCGCAGATGAAAGAACTCTGAAGCCTTCCTTGGGTACAAATGATAAAACTTCCACTGAAGGCCTATGTGTGCCAATAACAAAGATATGACCAATGTCAACTCCAACTGGAAGGACAGGTAGACTTCTATTACCCACAAGACTGACAGAAGAACCTGATTTTCTTCCCTCAAAATGTTTTAGAGGTATGGAAATACATGATAACTCACTTTGCAATCTCCAATGTTGCATCTCATATATTTCATAATTATTCACTGCAAGAAACCTGACCCCGAGAATATATAGAAAGCATGGATTAGAAGTGGAAACAATGATCAGATTATGAGCAACTGCCCCCAAACTGATGCTCATGTTATGTGGGAACCAAGATGTGCAAACTGGATACGACAAAGGGATGCCTTCAGAATGAGCAACCTTGGATGGTAAACAGAGCCTGACTGCATTTTGGTGAATCTGAACCAGCAAACCATCATCAATAAGGCCACATGCCAAAGTACAGACATCAGGCTGGAAACCAACAGAGTCAGTCACATCACTAAAGTTTAGGCCTACTCTTAGTACCCGTGTCTCTTCAACAAATGATAGTACAAGAAAAGAATGGTATTGATCAGTTACTTTCATTTTAACTGTCCAAGTACTAGTAATGCCTTGATAAATAGGGGCAGTCCTCAATAGCTTTTCTACACTGATGCCACTTCGAATAATCCTTAATGATCCCTCTGGTGCCACTCCACAACAGGCAAACATTTGATCACATTTTTCATCATGGTAATCCACAATTGACATGTCCAAGATTGGTGTAATGGTTTGAATGGGACTAGTGTATACTAGCCTTCTGTTTTCCACTTTTAAGATCATTCCATCCCCCATTTCTACAAATGCAGACAGGAATCCACCTTCAACCCACAAAAGTGCCTTGCATGGTGGACCTTTGTAAAGACATTCTGATAGATTAACTTTAAGGCTATCAGAATCAAAATCGAGTTCAATCATAAAAAACTCCCCTGTATCTGCACAAAATACCAACTTTGGAATCTTATTAATTTCTGGTTCCCAACTCCAGGAGCAAACATGTTTTGAGGGTGATTTTACATTGCCACTGTCACCATCCATACACATGGGATCATAATCACCCAGCTCCAATAAAGCACATGCAGCAACATTAAAACCTTCATCATCAACCTCATGTTCTCTACAAGACTCCTCAACAAAATTTTGCTCCTCCATAGCAGGGGGTAAAAAGTTTAAGCTTGTTCTATAAACACATGAGGGATTGTGAGGATCTCTAAGATCCATTAATAGTGCATCACCAAGCCTGAATAGAAAGGCAAAACCATAAGAGTGAGGAACTTCAAAAATGCTATGTGCTAGCGGTCCAGCCTCAAAAAATCGTGAAATAACACTTATAGCATCATCCCTAATGTTCCATCCCACTAGTACCAATTCGTTCAAAAGCGCTCCTCTCCTGCAACACCAGAACTTTAATATCTCAGCAGGAAACAAACAAAATTGAAAGAGATAATAATATGCATCTTGCAGATTCCAAACAATGGAAAATAGCCTACAAAATTTCCTAGACAGTAAATTAACATATAGAATTACATACCTATTCAGAATAATGGCTATTATGGGATTATGCTCTTTACTTGATAGACGAGGATCTCTGGAAATAAAGCACATGCTCCATATTGTACCACTTATACTTGTTCTTTGGGCACTTTTAGAACCAGCTGTGTCCCCTTCATTTTCAGGAGGATAACATATTTTCTGAAATTGTGGCAGATAAAAACATGAATAACTATAGACAAGATGCCCATTTCAACACATTGCACCATAGGGGTGGCAATTTGTCACATGACCCATGAACTTGACATGAAGTTAACATGTTTGGGTTTACTTAAAATGACACAATTATTAACCGTGTCTAGTTCATATCAAAAGTATATTAATTATGGAGTGTTCAAATTTGAATTCCATGACCAGACCACTGTTATACCATGATTAGTTATTTGGATAATCATGTTTTGTTGCCCACAAATCTATTTATGACACATTTAAAAGCCATATAATAGAACAAAGTTTCCTTTGACATGTTAAACTTAATAATTTTTTTTTCCATTTTTTGTGCTGTTTTGGTAGTGATTTAAATTAAGTAGTACTATAATTATTTTAGAAAGCCTGTTAAAAAAAATCATCGACACGTGAAATTTTTGGTTAAGCAAGCAGTGTCATGTATGTGTTTTGACCCTTGACTCAAATTAATTAAATGAGTTTTATATGTTTCAACACAAAATTTCTTTATACCCAACTTGCCAACTTGACACAACACCAATAGAACCTGCGCCCCCTTTCCACATAAACTGCGCACCACAACTCCTCCCCCACCCCGCCCCAAGTGCATGGAACTCTTCTAATAGCATAAACAAAGAACCTACTCTAAAATATATGAGCACAAACTTTTATATTGACCTTATCAATGATATCACCTCCAGAAGTCGTTGATAGCGAAAATAAACCCAATCGATCTTCATATGCACTAACAGCAATAAAACAGCCGCTGTAAAAAGCAAAGAATACAAGTTAGGAGAATTGGTAGGAATCTCGAACACAAAATTAAAACCAACTAAAAAGAAAAGACTCATCATGTTACCACATAAAAGAAATAAACTAGCATTCCTAAATCAATCTAAAAAATTTCCTTTCGCAATTAAAAAACAACTACTCATACAAATAGTTCAGAGATCCATCTAAAGATTATACAAAGACAACTGAAGCAACAAGTCAAGAGAGAGAGACACAATAAAAAACAAAAGTGAAATTTTGAAAAGACTAGAAAATATCAGATAACCCAAAAGAGAAAAACAGATCACAGCCATGCATATCGCAAACATCACATAAATATAACAGCCATATGATCAAAAATCAATAAGAGAAAAGATATTTTTCCTTTCCTAGCCACAAAAGCAACTTGCCTGGAATCAACAGCTAGCATTCTTCCAAGCTGATGCCTTGAGTTTCCCAGATTGGAAAGCTGAACATGTGCAACTGGCAAAAACCTATCTCGACAATCAATAATTTATCTTCACAGTAAGCATCCCTCAAAATGTAATAAAACAATGCATTTTGCGGACAACTTATTGAGCTAAGCAAGAAAATTCAAAAACCTGTGCATTTCATTGCAAAAACTGAGAAATGAGAGCTTTCCAGAATCAGAAATAGCAACCAGAAGATCTTTTCCCAGCATCTACAGAAGAAAAATGCAATAGAACGGATTCAGAACGACCAGATAAATATTTCTACCCAAGGATAATTGCCTCCCTGTGAAAGAAACTTTCTCAGTACGATGATTTATTTAAAACTAAAATTAGTAGCCAAGACTTATTTACCAAATATGATGTATTCACTAAAAGCGAATTCTCCAAACTACCTGTGGATTTCGTGCATAAAACTTATCATTCCAAGGTATGATTGCAAGATCCTTAATTGTACCAAAGACAGCCTGCTCACAAACTGTTTGTACAATCCCATCATCACCAATAATTACCAATTCTATGGACGTCCCCTGAAAAAAATGCCATCACCGAACCACTGTCAGACTAATAACGTTAGAGCAAGTATACCAAAAAAAAAGGAAACACTACATTTTCGATTGGAATGTAAAAAGAAATATCTACAACACACAAATCAGTAAATTTGCCACGAAATATAACAGATTGACAATTTTCAATTTTCAGCTCTGTAACAATGAAGTTCTAATCGCAACTCGATCCTATTTCTAGCAACATGTCAAGGTAACAATTAACACTAAACTTACACCCGACAGCAATCAATTTCGAAAATTGGAAATATGAACAAGAAAGTCGTGCAAAAAACATTGCATTACCTTGCCAAAAACGACGTCTTTAGAGGAAGGAGAGCGGAGGTGGCCGTACGCGACCTGGAGCACGACGCTGCCTTTGAGAACGCATTTGGCCAGATAGTTAACGTCCCCAGACGGCACCATTGATGACGATGAAGACGGTGTCGATCTCGACTTCGCCGTCGAACACTCTTCCTCCGGAACCGCCATAACTATTGATATTTCTTTGTTCTCCTGATGAAGTCAGTGTCTGGTAGTTTAGTTTCTACCGAAAAATGGAAGTTTGTAGGTGAAGCAGAGAGGGCGCTGCTGCACATGAGAGAGCACTGGAACTCCGTAAGATTGCTAATGAGGGAATTTGTGTAATAACCTCTAAGTCCCTAACTTTTTACCTTCTCTTCAGTGAAATCAAAGGTTTTCCATTCCTATCAAATAGGTCTTCGTCTTCGTTGAAATGCCCAATTCACCCTCACACGTTGAGCTTTAATAATATTGAAATAAGAGTGTACTTTCAACAGTAGAACTTTAGGACCTATTTATTATACATGGACAAACTGTGTTTTCATTTGAGAAATCACACAAAGCTACAGACCAAAATGTTATTGATGCAAGTTCCTTATTCGGTTATTAGCAATAATTGAGTAATATATGATAAGATTGGGTTCAAGTTTACACATTGCCCCTAGTTACGAAAAGCATTAATAGTATCATAGATAAACACTGGTCTGATTCCCAGTGGAGACTTCCACTCATATTCTAATTTCAGGACAGGATTGAACTTCTTTCTTAAAAAGGACAATGATATTTCTAGAGGTATGGACAAATTTTTCTAAAAAAGAAACATGCAAGGATCAAATTCGTATCTATGATTGGTAATTCAAGTTAGATAGTAGAACAAATGACACAAGTAGCCACCATTTTTCAGAGAAAAATTCCCAATACAACTAACGTAATTTCCAAGCTGCCTCTGGTGCATGAAGCCTCTCTGATTGTGAACGACAGTTGCCGTCTGTCTTTGGAAAGTTTCTTGCTAGCAGGATCAAACATCAGCATGGCTAAAGCATTTTTCCAACACTGAGTACTTGCATAAAATTCATGTGCTACTGTCCATCTAAGGTCCCAAGGGATTCCTTGAGAACTCGCTGTGCTTCTTCTCTTCGCCTGGACAAGTGAAGGAAACGTCAGAAAATGATATAAAATTTATTGGACCAAATTAAGTTTGCTAACTGCACATACTTCCAGCCAATTTAACGTGAAATGATGTTTGAAATACCTGTCAGCAATTATAATGTCTATATGAAAATGACTTCAAATTTAGCTGCAACACATCTATATGCTGTTACAATTTTACAACATAAAACTTGAAATATTTTACATAAAAATTGAAAACTCTTAACACCAAACTTGAAACATAAAATCTGAAATGATTAACATAAATGTTGAAAAAAAAGTTGATGTAACAATACATTGATGCATTCTAATCAATCAAAATGACTTCTGGTTAATAACATTACAGCTTCATAACCTTATTTGTCGATGATGTTACGATGACAATATAGAAATTAGTAAGATTTGAACCACCCTTTGCATACAGTTAAACTAAGGAGGAGTTTAAAATCACGGCATTGTTCGTCACAATTGAGTTTTGTGTGACAAGTGATGAATGTGATGGCCAACAGCTCATTCAAACCAAATTTGGACAATGGAATGAATAAAATTTTCCTACCATTCATATTTAGGCTTAATTTACTCCATTGGAGGCCAAGAGTTCCAAGAACATGTCACCTAGACCGCGATGCATTAGTGATTACCCAGTTTTTCATGATGGAAATGAAACATATTCATGATAGAGCATGTTGGTACAGCTTATGGTGAATATGCATCAATTTTATTCAGTTCAATTTATGGGAATAAGGAAAATTTTCAAGAAACATCACCAAAAAAAAGGCCCTAAGCTGAACCAAATGCACCCTAAAAGAATATGATGTCAGGAATAAGAAACTGCTGCAAAACCATTGCTCTTCAGATGCCTAACAGAACCTCAAGCTGAGGGTTTACGAGGAAGGCAAATGGCAGAACACACAGGGCATGAATGAATACACAACAACAAGAACAAAATATACAACTTGACTTTTCATTTAACAATTTCAGCAACCTACTGTGATGTTCATTGAGCAAGAACATCAGCTGTTTGATAAATATTTAATGACGACAACCAACTCAATCATACCCATTTCAATGCTTGGAAGAATTTCATTTTCAAACAGCTTCTAATAATTCCAGTAAGTTTTGAAAAGTTGTACCTCTTAATGTCCTCCACAGCTTGTTTACGGCGTTGTATCTGAAGTTCTAGAATGTGTATTAATGTTGCTCTAGCCTGGAGGGTGAAAGACACAACATAATAAATGTGAGTGTGTTCTAAAACACGAGCAAAGAAAACAATCATGTTCACATAACAATAGAATACCTGATGAGGGGCGTAATGAATTAAGAAGATGATGCAAGTTCTTGAATATGAGAGATATGTCTTCCACTCTCCTGGCATATTGAGATGGTCTCTCAACAAGGACATCAGCAAGTTCCAAAATGTGCAGCTGCAATTCTCTGTTCAGTGACCTCAGTTCTTTTTTGAAATCTACACAAGACATCATTAAGAACATCATTGCTAAAAATAATTTTAGAAGCAAACAATAATTCATGCACACAGCCTTAAGAATCACATCATTTTCGAAGTCCTGAAAGATCATGCTATCCCAGATAAGATAGAAGTAAGTAGGGTACTTTCTCATTGTAGATGTCCTCATTTCTTAAATCAAATTCTTAACTCATCAATTGGAGAAAACTCCATAAACAAACAATACAGCCAGGAAAGAATTTAGTCCTACAAAGTCCATACTCTTAACATTATTCTCCCGAAAAGTTTATACGTTCCTAACAATCCATTTCTAGCTTTCCATTAATACTGAGATTTAAATATTCAAGTTGCTAATGAAACATCATACTCAGCACCTACCTTAAGAAAATAAGTTGTTCATAAAGAGGTTAACAGTGTTAGCATATGTCATTTCACAAATTTCAACTCCCTTGCATAAGGCCATTATGGAAGATAGTGAGTACTGATAAGGCAGATAACAGGCATGATATCAGTAGACAAATACGAGTGCCTACTTATGAGTACCTACTTTAGATAGCAAAAGTCCATCCTAACCAAGAATTGAGCTCCAATGATGAACAAGGAACAAGAACTTGAGGCCCAAACTCGGATCCAAGCACATAACGCCGTGATAGAAAAAGCAGGACACATCAATCATCATCTACTGACTGTAATGTGGTAAGCAATAATCTATACCGATGGCTTAGGCTATTATGACCAGAAGAAATAGACTAAAAAACATGGTATGCATTAGAAGATCCATAAAAATGCATAATGTGCATGGAAACACTTTTTGCTGAGGAAAGCCTTCAACAAGTTTCACCCTCAAATCTTTGTATGCCTAAATAATGATGACCGACATCGAATTCATGCGTGATGTAAATAAACCTATCCCCAATTAACCAACTACGAAAACTTTCCCAATTGCAAAGCAAACAATGGCAGACAAGAAAAATACACAATTCCACAGCAAATTTCGTAATACAGAAGTTTCTATAAACAAAATTAATTCAGAGATAAATAAACACACCAACATTTGGCCCCTTTGGGTAGAGCTGACGCACCCCTTGCTCTTCCAAGCTCGGCAGCACATCATCAGTCTGTAGGTAACAAATGAATCTCTAAATAAATACATAACGGTACCAAAAATTGTAGACTCTGAAAGAAAATTTTTCACAGGAAGCATCCTCGATCATTCCCAAATTTGTGCATTTATTAAATTAAAAAGAAATATTACAGTGTAGTTGCCACCAAAACAAATATAGGTTCCTTCAATTGGCGGTGGAGGCTCCGGGGCCGAATTAGGGTTTTGCAGGTAATCTTTGTAGAGTCTGTAATAGGGAGGCGGTGGTGGATAAGTTGCTGTCGCCATTACTGTCACTCTCGTGCAACCTAAACCTCAAAAACTAAATAAACAAGTAATTCCGAAAAATGGAAAAACAAATAGATACTTGATAATTTATAATTTAAGGCTGTGCCCTTACCTCAACGTTCCTGATTGGTTACTGAGAAAACACTAGAAGCAGACAGAAAGTAAACAGAAATTTCCAGTGGAAAAAGAAAAGAATTAAAAATGAAGGTCCCTGTGTTTTATATTATTAATTTAAAAATATATTTTATCTATTTGTATCATAGGTACAGATTATCTTTTTTGCAATAATAGCTGCTATCGTATTTAATGTTTTGACTTTATTCTTTTATTTTTGAGGAATATTTAAATTATATTTAATATAAATTTAGATTATATATAAATTTAGTTATATTGGGCCGTGGGACCCATCTGGCAAGGTCCAAAACAAACCGCACCGATTGTGGAGAGTGAATGAAATTTCTTAGCCTAATTTGCCCTTCACTCTTTTAAAAAATGACTTATAAAATTTTTTTTACATTAATACGTCAGATCCGAATTTTGGAAGTTTTTCATAAAAAAAAATAATGTTTTGTCCGTTGTATCAAACAGATCCCAATTCTCATTTGAAATACCGAATTACTGGTTTAGAGTTAAAGTATGTAGATCTGACATTGTGGAGTCAAAATTCAGAATTGTAAGGGTAAATTTTGGTCAATTTTTGAAGGTAATGAGGACCTATTTAGTCTAAATGAACAATTACGTATTTATTTGAAAAGCGTACAAAGAGGGACCTGGATGCAATCATGCCATTTGTTACCAGTTGAGGGGTATGTTAGTCATAAGGGCCAATTTGTTCAACGAGCGATTACCGTTCATCTAGTTGGGTATAAAAACAGAAGAGACCACAGACAGAGAGAGCCAAGAGATGAGAATGGCATTAAACTTGACGCCAAATTTACAGACAAAAATGGTAATTTTCCAAACTATTTTCAAAAGCAAAATCTCAAGTTGTTTATAATTATTTTTTTCTTTTTCGGTTGATCGACCCTAAATTGCAGACGCTCTCTCATTGTCCATTCCAATTTTGATTTCTGATAGGTACCATGAAGCGATCTTCGTAAGATCTCCAAATCCTTTCAATTTGGAAACGTAAGTCCAAGGTGATTCTCACGCTCTGCTTTGTTAGATTTACGAATACTTGAATGTAATGTTACGATAAATTTGTCTGTAAGTGTGAATTTTGAGAAACAAAGCTGACAATTTCTTAAATTGGAGAATTTTGTGGTCCGATTATGATCAAATTCATACAATGCTGAGATTGGAAATGAACTTTTGATATTTTGATTGTGTTCAAAGTTCGGTCTGTTGGGAAGTTAATCCATGCTGTGAAAATTCATGGATGGTTGGTATAATTTATGTATTAATTTAAGTTAATACGATGAGTTTTAATTATTTTTTCTTTTTATTTGTTGGTCTCGTCAGTGTGGTAAGAAAGAATCGAATTCACATTCTTAAGGGGCTTAGGTTTGCAATTTTCTTTTTCGTTCCTGTGGGGTAATTCATATCCAGCGAGTTCAGAACTGTATCTATGCCACATCTTTAAATGGGATTTAGTAACTCTGAGGCATAGGTTTTTCTTGGTGAGGATTTTCCAGTTAGAATTTAATTGGATGAGTGGAAAATCTGATGGTTTTAAAGTTTTCAGATGTTTTATATGGAAAAAGAATTCTTGTGGCAACAACTTTTGAATAGTATGTTTTTGTTGTTTGCCGAGAAGTGGTAGTCCTCTCATGTGAAGTAGCTTTATACTGAAGATAAAATTTTTTTCAGGTAAGTGAAAGCATGGATGTTCCTAAAACTGTTGCGAAGTTGTGCCGGAGAAGATTGAAGATAAGAAAGATGAAGGCCGTTTCATTTCATTGCAATCTGTCTGATTCTGAAATAGTTCACAAGATTGCTCAAGAGTTCCTCCCTGGATTAGCTTCCGCTTGTGTTGACAACACAACTGGGTGGTATCTTCGGGACCCCAGGTTCAGTGGCTGTTGATATTAGAACTGAAATGGTCGATTATCTCACCAAGAGAAGTGAAACTTTTGTTGCCGAAACTGTTATCCTTGAAACTCCCATAGGCAGAAGTATCTGACCATCCTTGTGATATCATTTCTGATCTTGTTGATGACTTTGTTAGTACAAAGAGGAATTTTTTTAGTCAGGGTTTCAGGATGGCTGTTGAGTGACCAGAGAGAAGACAAGATAGATGATTTTATACAAGGGATGGAAATAAGTGGGTTTTGGTTGATTGACAGGAGGGAAGTAATTGCACAAACTTTACTGAAGAATGTTGACTTTAAGAACGAATTTCACTGTGATATGAAATTCAATTCTGCCAAAGAACTAAATGAGCATGTTGTCAATTGCGGTTTTCAGGTCTATGATCTGTACAAATGAGGGTTGTAATGCTAGATTTTCTGCTATCCATCTGGAAAAGCATGATTCTGTTTGCCCTTTCAAAATAATTCCATGCGAACAAAAGTGTCCAGAGAGCCTCATGAGGCGAGAGATGGACAGGCACTGCATAACTGTCTGTCCGATGAAGCTTGCAAACTGCCCTTTTTATGCAGTAGGTTGTCAATCCACTGTGCCTCAATGTATGGTACAACAACATCATTCAGATGACCTACATTCTCACTTGCTATATATTCTTCAAAAAATTCACAAGGACACATCTACAAAGGATCTTAGAAAAACGGGTTGAGCAACTCGAAAAGGTGAGTCAAGATATGATGTGCATAATTTTTTTTTAAATTTGACTTTCTGATAAGTTTGCTGCTGTAATCATGTGAGCAAAACGTAAGTAATCTATCAAAAGGCATGCTTTCTAGTTCTCAGAATTCTAGAGTCAACTCTTTTTTCTTACACAGTTTCTCATTTGCTTTTATTAGTCTGAAAAACCCAGGATAAAACTTTTGTTATTAACCAACGTCAAATTTACACTTTCCTACAACAATTTCTGATAAAAGAGACGTTATTAGACCAACTTTTCTCTAACAAGATTTATGAAATGTATTCTGTCCTAGATTTGCTTTGTACTAATAATGAGGCAATAGAAAACATGCGGAACACTAAAAAAATCTGATAGCATATGATAGAAAGCCATAAATAGTACTAAATGGCATTAAACTTTGGCATACTGATTATTATATCTTGGTAACAAAAATTTGTTGTTCTTGACTTCAGTTCTGGAAAACATCAGTGATTTTGTTGTTCATAAATGCGATTTTTTACTTCTCCAACTTTTATGCAGATAATTTCATGAAAAAACTAGTTAGTCACATCTGTCGATGCCACCCATGCTTTGGCATGACACAGCTTGTGCAACTTCACAATCATATTCTGTTTAAACTATAGAGTACCATTTAATAGAGTTTACCCCTGGGTTTCTGATGTTTCTGGTATCTTCCAATTAGTTTAGTTTCCCAAATGGTACATTATATTTTGAAATTTTCAATAAAATGTTCGTGGGAAATATAACAGACACTAACACTTTACATTTTGTGATGTGACATAATTTAGCACTAGATTTTCTTTCCTTCTAGAATTTTGATGTCTTTGTTGATGTGGTGTTTTTTTTTATTCTTCCTTCCAGAATTCACACCAGCTTTTGTTAAGTCTTGTGGCTTTTTTTGTTCCAAAACATTTATAAGCCCATTTGTTTAGTGCTGTGTTGTCTTAATCCTATTTTTTTATTCTGAGATGTCAGTTGCTTTACAATATCTAAGAGCAAAAAATTTCATTTTTTGTGACAGTCATCTTATGATATGCTTGCGGAAGCTCCAGATGTGAGATCTCTAACCTTTGTAGTTAAGGATCTGGAGGCAAAGCTTTGGCCCCTTGAGGTTAGTACTGTCAACGAGGGTAGTGAAGAACGGAAACTCGATGAAGAAGGAAAAGTTAATGAAGAAGTAGACAATAATGAAGAAAGGAAAGTTGATGAAGAAGAAAGTAAGGTTAATGAGGAAGGTAATTCCGATGAACAAGGAAAAAGTGATGAAGATGGAAAAGTTGATGTGGGAGGGAAAATTACTAGAGAAGCGAAGGTTAATGAGGAAAGGAATGTTGACGAAGAAGCGAAAACTAATGGAAGGACAGTCAGTGAAGAAAACAAAAATATATAATGGAGGAAAAGCTAATGGAGAAGGGAAAATTAATGAAGCAGGGAAAGTTAATGAAGGAGTGAATACCGATGAAGCAGGAAAAGTTGAAAAAGAAGAGAGTTTGTGAAGAGGGAACAGGTAATGAAGAAGGGGAAAATGAATGACCAAAGGAAAACTAAAGAAGCAGAGAGTGAAGTTAAGATTAATGAAGAAGAGAAAATTAATGGAGGGAAAATGTAAGGGCAAGGGAAAGCAAATGAAGAAGGGAGAACTAATGAAGCAGGTAAAGTTAATAAAGAAGGGGAAGTTAGTAAAGAAAGGAAAATCAATGATGAAGGGAAAGTTAGTGAAGAAGTAAAAATTAATGGAGGCATAGAGAGATCAAGTTCCAAATCTCTTGCTACTGAGAGCTGAAACCCCCAAGTTTAGATCTACTTCTTGTGGTCTTTTCAGCAGCTTACATTCACAGATTACAGAAATTTTTTAGCCTTAAACAATTTTCCTATCATGCTCTTTTCCTTTTTATATCTCAATGTTTTTTCAAGGATAACTGTCTGATTTAAAATTTAGGAATCGTCTTCCATTTTTGCACCAATTTCTTTGATACATGTATTGATAAAATGAGGATATGTTATTGTGAGTTATTATGAGTTTGATGAAATTTGCTGCAGAAGTTGTTCTTTACTTCTTCTGCATGGATCTTCATTGCTATTTTAGAAATATTATTCAGTCACGAATTTTCTTCTGTTTCAGAATACTTCATCATTTTCTCTGAAATTCCCATTTGAAAACAGAAAGTTTCAATTCCATTCACAAGGTATAAGAAGCCCAGCTCACTGGAGCTCATGCTCTTCTTGTTTACCTTAAATATTGATATCACACAAGTAATTGTAGTCCTTGTAAAGGCCACCAAAACGGGCATTTGAAATTTTGTGTCAGCCTTTGCATGTTGGAGAAACCTATCAGTTCCGAGTCTTTGGAAAATCATTACTCTGCTTAATAGAAATCAAAACCGGATTCAAATTCCAAATCTCTTGCATTAGTCTAATAAATTTACTAATTAAACAAATTAAACACCCACATAAAGTGACAATCAGACCACCTCAACAATTAATCCAAAACACAAGTCATCAAATCTTGAATCATGGAAACCAGAGAAATTGGATGATTATCACTGATTCACTACAATGATATGCGAAGAAAATTTCCAAAGGCCATCTGTGAAACACAAAATTGAAGGTAATAAATAGTAGTCGAGCACATCAAAATCCACTTACAAATCTCCATTCAAAAACAAATAAATAGAGAAACGGAAAGGCCGTTCTAGTTTACTACAGTAAAATTTACGAACCCAAAGATCCAACAGAAAAGGTTGGTTGGCAGAAAAAACTTTCCATTCAGGAAATGCTCGGAATGATCGGTGTTCTTTATTGCTAAATGCGAACTCCCTTGTTCAGACTGACCATACGGTTTGAAGCATCCATCTGAGACCCCCTGGCAACAGCAGCCCGCCCTGAATATCCACCCGTTCCTCGTAGCTGACCCGTCCGGTGGTCCCTAGAATACCCGGTACCTTGGCCTAGTGCCAATGCTCTCCCACCACCACCAGCATATCCTGATCTGCCTTGCCTTCCCTGATTGAAGGATAAGTTGTCCTGCCACTTGCCACCCGCAGCAGCTGTTCCAGAAGCATAGTCCTGGTTCTCTCTCCGCCTAAGAGGCAGATCCAATCCACCACCTCCAATCCTCATTTCCATTGCTCTTTCATTACTTTCAGCAAGGATTGTCAGCTTTTCTGTTAACTGGAACGCTAAAGTCTGCAACTTAGAGCGCTCAACATCGTGGAAAATGATACACTGGGTTGGCTGATCCCAACTTGCATGAAGCTCCTCATTGATCATCATCTTACTGACAACGCTATGAGTCTGGGCTTCTGATAAGTCAAACATTTTCATGAGTTGGTCCAAGCTCAGTGAATGATAGGATGATGAGTAGGTAAAAAGGTACGTCCTCAAAGCCTCTTCCTTAATCTTAGCCTTAAGCATCTCAAGGACACTCCGCCGGTTCTTGAGAAGCCTCCAGACGTCAAGTGAGTTGATAACATCAAAAGCCTTCTGAAAGTCTCCCTTGAAAAGGGCCCTGGTGGCTGCCATTACATGGTCCCTGACGTTTTCAGGAGGCCCTGTGAAAGTTTGCCTCTCGCTCTGCTCAAGCAACCGGCAGAATGTCTTGCTTATAACCTTGCTCTTTGCACTATGGGTGTTGGCTGCCATGTTAGGAACCTCAAGTAGCATGGCACAAATCAGATGGACGGCCTCCAGGAGCTCAAGATTTATATGCATATGATAAGGCATCTGCCGCCTTCTTTCCAGTCGTTCCTGCAAAAAATGAAAAAATAAATGATAATTTACAACTGAGCTTACAATAATTTATAAATATTATTTTACAACAACTGAGTCTTTACAACAATTTATAAATGATATTTTACAACAACTGGGTCTTCACAACAATTTATAAATGACATTTTACAACAACTGGGTCTTACAACAATTTATAAATGATATTTTACAACAACTGGGTCTTCACAACAATTTACAACAAAAGCTTCTATGTAGATATCCAACAAGCGTTATTCACAAGTAAAAAATTATAAAAAAAAAGGATTCGTCCTTGATTTCTTTTCCTAGAATGTAACAATTTCCACATCACAAATTTATTTCTCAAGCTGATACAATTGACCATCATGTACGGGCAAATTCTCATAATCCCTTGAAGACAGTTCATAATTATATATTTAAGCTTTGCCATCCATCAATAATATTTTTCTATATTCACAAAACACACCTGAGAGGAAGCCACTTATCTGTTTACAGAAATAGAACATCAATGCAACTTTGTGCACTGCAAATAAATAAATAAATAAATAAACCCTACAAAACTAACCCTCCATCTGTCATCTAATCATGCTCATCTTCCAGAATAACAGAGACACAACAAAAGGAAATGAAAAGAATCAGAGTTATGTCATGCACACAATAATGCCAACAATACCTTTCTGAATACCAAACAAAAAGACCTTTATGACGCACTCCATCCAAGACCATATTATCTATTTATTTAACTTGCAACAACTCAACAGAATAATCAATAACCACACTCCAATAAAACATTAGAAACATCCAAGCATGAAGCATAAAATGGAAATTTAGAGAAGATATACGGGTGTCCAGATGTTTCAGAGCTTTGTCTTTCTATATTTTATTGGTTTTAACATAGCAATCAGGAAAAGGCCAGATTAGGATTGATTCTTCATTGGTACCTCAAATTTATGTGACAGGACTCTTCTTCTATTTGTTATCACAAACACAGATCATCCTGATTTTCATTTCTTCCAGTTTCACTAATACTTATTTGTATTCTATTTCAGATTACAGGTGATTTCAATAAGATTATTGCATTGCAAGGGTTATTAATGCCCTCCAGAATTTGCAAGGTTCTTGACTTGATTCAAGTTTCATCTACATCATTATCAGAGAGAAGGTAGAATCAATGGCACAACAGTCAGTGGGTCGCACTTCTTTATATTATAAATAACCATCATTAGGATATCCAAACATTTTCTAGATGGTAAAAGTTAAAATGTACACACCTGTTCTGCAGTCTTCTCATGATATCTACTTTGTGAAATACCTTGAGCAAGCAATTCCTTCACCTTTCCGCCAGAATACAACTCAGAAAGGCAGCTTTGTCCTTCAGCAACCAGCCCAACACGGAATGCACAAAGACCAAGTTGTGCCATAGCCCTATTAAAAAGAATCTGAGATAGAACATCCATCTGCTGGACGTTGTCCTGCAAATGACTCATTAGGAGTAAGTCACGGGCTGTTGAAAATTCATCTAGAAGTGCATGGTGGTAAATATCACAAAGCATTGCACGAGCTTTGGTCCTCTCATCTCCATACTTGTATATGAGGGACACTAGAATATCCATCATTGTTCTGCTATTTTCAGGAAAGGTGGGTTTTCGAGGCACAAGCTCAGGAACAACAATAAATGCATAAGGACCCCGACTTTCCTCCTCGCCTGCTTTCTCTCCATGATCACCATCTTCTGTCTGCTCAACCAATTTCCTCATAGCATCGTACACTTCTTGAGGCTTGTAATATATGAGCTCAACACGCCTCTGGGCAACCTTTGAAGCAGCTTTAAATTCCCCCGCCCGCTCTAAATATTCCTGGACATCTTGAGCAAGAACCAAAAACAAAGGTTCATCCCTGAGTCTCTCAACATAATCGCGAGTGTGTGGATCAATGCTTTGCAAGCTCTTGAAAAACTCAATATCTATCCTCTCAACAAAGGCCACCAAATTTCCCCAAACCCGAATAGTTCCATCATAGTCTGCCCCCTTCTGTGTTTCATTCTCATCAGGCTCAATATTGTCGCTCACCACAACATTACGATGCTGAGTGAGAATGTCAAGCACGAGCAGCATATTTTGCACGCACTTCTTCCATATATTAATAGGCATGTGTCCGCTAAGGCCCGGATTGACATCGAATTGTGCTGATATCAGACTAAATAGAATCTCCAATTTCTGAGCAGGAGTCTTAGCAACCTTTGTCAAGAATGTAAGTTGCTCGACCTGTTCAAACCTTCCAGTTCCCTTCTTACCACGAGCAGCCACAACCTCCTTAAACTTTTTGTTAACCGTCTCCCAGGTGATCTCGCTAGGATTCTTGAATTGTTTATCTAATCCCTTATCTTTCCTACTCGTCTTCTTCACCCAACCATCCTCAGGCTCTTCTTCCTCCTCTTCGTCATTCTCAGATCCGGAACCAATCCTCATGTTGTCAGGATCCTCCTCAAACTCTTCCTCCTCCTCTTCCTCCTCCTCTGATTCCTCATCGTCATCCCTCACATCCTCACTCTCAGGATTCTCTCTATACTTATTAATCAAATCCTCATACTGCTTATTGTTCTTCTTCAGCTTTTGCTTCATTGAATTCAAAGCCTTTGCATTGCTGCTACTCATCTTTTTCTTTGCTTCCTTATTTGCCAATGCTTGGTTCAAAAAATCCTCCAACATAACAAGTGCTTTGATGTAGAGTGTGGGCACCTTCTCGGATTCAGTCACCCTCATAACCTTCTCAAGCTGTTTGTTTATCTTGTCAAAGCTCTCCTGCAAGCTAACCCAATCATTGATTTTCATAGCATTCTTCATCTGATCAACAGTAGCATTCATCTCCTCGAAACGCTTATCTTTAGCCGACCTAACAACACGCTTTTGACCATCAGAATCGTCACTGTCGCTAGCATTTGCCTGCAGGTATCTGCTACCCGTTTGGGGTGTTGGTTCCACTCCCTCGTTGTCAAGCTCCTCGTCATCGTAATCACTGCTCTCCTCTTCGGAGTCACTGCCACCCTATAAGCAACAACAAAGGAAACAAAAAAGTTGACAACTACTGCTCAAAAAAATCATTATAATATAAAACACGAATCATTATGTACCATGTACAAACCTGAGTCCAGAATCGCGAAGCCATATTGTTGCGGAACTTAGATGCAAGATATTAGAACCGGAACCTGAATTCAAAGGCATTCAATCACAAGTTACAAACAACCCAACCAGGCAAAAAGAAGACAAAAAAACTACGAAATCAGTTGATGAAAAACACCTTCATCAATTAAAAATAACATAAAAAAATCATAATCCCGCATTAATTTAATTCATTATAAGAATTTAAGAACAATAAAAATTAAAAGGAAGAAATCACGTCCGAAAACATCAAAACAAAAACACAAAACCGAGTACCTTCTCTTGTAACCGAATTTTCCGGAACAAGAAACCAAACAAAGCGGAACAGGAAAACAGACAGCAAGAGCGATTGTAATAACCGGTAACTAAACGGCTCAGCAGCAAAGAGGAAGAATCACCCACAGCGGCGAAAGGCAGAGACGAATAGAATTAAAAGGAAATAAAAAAAATGACCGATAGGGTTTACGATGTGAGAAGAGAACGTTGGGCGAAAAATGGCGTGGTGGGTTTCCGGGCCCTGATCGGTAGGGTCCATTAGTGTTATGAGTTCGATTTGAACGTCAACATATGGGTCGGGCTTTATTGACAGTACACAACGTGACACACTCGGAGGCTTTCAAATTGGGCTAATTAGATCTATTTCCATACCAAGTATTTGACCAAACCGAAGAGTTCTTCCCAACCGACAACGCAGCTCGAGTTGATCGTATACGACTTGTAGTATGTACCGGACTATAATATTTAAAATAGATTGAAATATAATAGATTATAATAAATTAAATTTGATAAAATTTAAAGCAGATCATGTGTTGGGGTTAACTTGTACTGTACGTATATAAAATATTATTTTATATTATTATATATGAATTTATATTTTATTTAATTAATTTAAAATAATATAATAATATATTATTACATAACATGACATAATAAATATAATATCATTATATATTGTTTATTATTTTAATATGAAAAGTTAAAATATATATAAATATTACAATTTTTTTTTACATCAATTTACTTTTAAATTTTTGGTAGGTTGTTATTAAAGATTTTGTTAAAATTGAATATTCATCTACGATAACTGTTCTCGTTTGAAACTTTTAATCGAAATATTAATTTAAAAAATATAAAATAGATGCGCTCGAGAAATTAGAATAAATTAAAAACGGACAAATAGTAACAATTTGATGTCTAGAAATAATTCAAAATCTTTCATTTTCTCTCGCTTTATCATCTTAGTTTCGTATAATATAATATGAAATACAAACTTTTTATATATTCGTGAATTATCAAAATTATAAATTGGAGTTTAAAAATGAGACATTATTTTGCCGATGAAAATATTAGATAGAGACAATTACAAACATTGATTACGAGGATCTAATAAGGTAATTTTACTCAAAAAATAATTTATTAAGATAATGTCAATAAATAATGTGTTAATATTTTATAGTAAATAAATTTTGTAAAATTTGTATATCAATTCACAGATTATACTCTTACTTTTGAAATAATTCTTTTTTTTTAATTGTATTTGTGTATAAGATAAGGCGGATTTTGGGTTTGTAAAAATTTTTAAAAAAATATTTTTTAAAAAATTATAAAATATATTTTTATTATTTATATTATTTCTAAAATTCACCTAATCACTTTTTTTATTCACTTAAATTAAAAATATATTAATAAATTTGTTCTTATTTTTTAATCATGTTATGTCGAGATTGAATCAAAATACCCAATTAGTTCATAAGTCCAATACCTAAAAAATGCCAAGAATTTCACCATCGAACATCACCTATGTCTAACTACTAATACAATACCTAATCAAAGTTTACTAGTCTTTATAATACAGTTGTGTGTGGAAACGAACAAGTCTCTGTGGAAAACCCTAAGTTGAAACTGATGTTACATGAGAGAAGACTTGACATGGAGAAAGAAATCAATGGTGAAAGGGAGTACGGGAATTGCGAAAACTCCAGCACAAGACCTTTGGTTTGACGCCGTAAAAAGAAACAACTGGACACATAAAGCATTGAGGTCGGCGACACAGTCGAGTGAATGTCGGTGCTCGGGTGAAGCGCGTTGTAACAAAAAGGAAGACGTCTGATTGTGATTGGTCAGATTCCTGGATTTTGTAAGAGGTACTACTAAAAAAGGTTCGCCCACAGCTGTTTTATCAAAACCACTCTACTCTTGACTGTCATATTCTCTCTCTTTAATGCAATTTCTGTTTGGTGCTTCGCCAGTTGGTGGCTGCGCCGAGTCTTGAAAACGAATGTACGTCTGTATGTATATCGTATGCATGTATACATACAAATAGAAAGATTTTGCTACTATTAATATAATTAATTTAATAAAATTATTTTACTTAAAATTATATATATACATACATATATAAAAAATATTTTTTAATATTAAAAAATAACAAAAAATATATTTTTTATTTAATTTTATAAAAATAAAAAAATATCGGTATTTAAATATAATTTTATTAAATAAATTAAAAATTATATTATTTTAATTTTTAAAATTTTTATTTCTTCATTTAATTGATCATGGAATAACATATGCAATTCGAATCTGCCACGTGCAAGTTAGTTCCGTACTGTTGAACGTACAAGTACAGCTGGTGGACACTGTGTACATGTTTTGACTTTATATTGTAAACTATAAAAGCATAATCTACTTAACCCGCGCGTGAAAGAGCGCTCTCCGCTTCTAGGGAATGTGTATTATGGATCGTCGTTTTGCCATTTATTTATTTATTCTTTTTTGCTAGAAATGATATAAAAGTTTGTTATTAAACTAACCAAACTTACTTTTTTAGACGAAAATACCCTCATAGTCGAAACTTAAAAAATTAAAATTTTATAAAATAATTATTAAAATATTTTTAATTTAAAATTAATACATTTGATTTGGTTAATTCGTTAAGATAAAAAAAAAGTATGCAACACGACTATTTCAATAAATTGACCCGAGTAATTATTTTCATAAAAATCTTTGAATAATACTAGTAAGATTAGTTAGATATTTGGCTCTATTAGCAAATGATAAATAAATTCATTAAATTAAAAAAAAATTAAAAAAATAAATCATTTTAAACTTGGAAGACCAATTCAAACTTTGCTTAAATATTGAAGAATCAAAGTAAGATTTTATTTTATGAATTACCCAACGATGACCGGACAAGTCAATCAAGTCAACAATTCATACATAAAATAGATATTATTTATTATATATTTTTTTGAACAACAAAATTAAGAAAATGACGCATCCACCCCTCCCCGCACGCCCATGCATGCATCCCAATTTTATTGGTTGACCTCGTCTTCTTTCTTTCCTTCTGTAAAAGTATAAATGGAGTAGTTTGCGTTCCTAGACAGACAGAGAGAAGGCAAAAAAAAACAAAAAACAAAAGGGCTTCATACAACTGTTAGAAGCATCGATAACTTGATCAAGAACCTCACACTAATCATCCACATTCTTTGCTTTATGTATGATTTTCACCTAAGGCAATCTCCATTTTTAACTCCTCTGTTTCTTCACACTCTTATCTTCAATCTTCTTTAACCATTTCCCCTCTGTTTGTATCAGATTGAGGTAAGACCAGACCAGACCAGACCTGCCCTCCATTTCTTTCTCTGTTTTCTCTTTTTCTATATTTTAGTCTGTTTTATTAGATTTTTGTTCGGGGAAGACAGGTTTTGTAATTTATGATTGAAATGTGATTTCTATGGACGACAAATAAAACCTTCTGTATAGTTTTTATTTATTACTACTGTTATTATTATTACTATTTTTTGAGAACATTGGTTTGGTTCTCTGCAAACAATGCAAGAGAGGGAAGAGAAATGCCGTCATTTTTCATGTTAATGGCTTCACTGATAAATCTTCATGGGTGATTATTGAACGTTGGTGTTTGATGGTTTTACCATATCATGCATTGATAAGTTTCGGGAAATTTGTCATCTTCATTGAATGCACTGTTTACTTGTTAATTTTAAACAGGTTTTCGAACGATAGATCTTGGTACTTCAGGATACAAGAATCAATTTTTAAGAAAATGGGGATAAAGTTTTCACACCCGGCCGATTTTGACGATCAGGATGGCCTTTTCGGAGCTGTTCTCATGAGATTGATAAGTCTTATCAACGGAGATCATGAGAGGATTGCATCGCGATCTCTCAGCTTCAATGGCCCCGATTCAAAACCAAAATTACTTAACAAACAGGAAGGTTCTGGAGAGATTGTCATTCAACGATCAAGTAGCTTGAAAGGGAGAGCATTAGACAACCAGTTCTCGTTCAAAACTCCTACCGGAGAAATGGAAAATCAAGTTTTCGGTAGAGCAATGAGTTTTGAACATGAAGATGTGGGTAACAAATCTCCAAGATCAAGTGATTTTCATGACGTGAAATCCCACCCGGAGCACGGGAATCGAAGATACCAAGCTGCAATAAAGTTGCAGAAAGTGTACAAAAGTTTCAGAACACGAAGAAGACTGGCAGATTGTGCAGTTCTAGCCGAGCAAAGATGGTATATATCGATATATTGATATGCATATATGTATCTGCAAATCTGTTAAGGTAGATTTCATATCTACATCTTTTCCGAGTATGATTCTTGAATTTGCATTTTCTAGGTGGAAGGTGTTGGATTTTGCTGAGCTGAAGCATAGCTCAGTATCATTCTTTGATATTGACAAGAACGAGACTGCCCTTTAGCGTTGGTCAAGAGCAAGAGCGCGAGCTGCAAAGGCGAGTTTCAAACAAGAAAATGCTTGATTCTATTACATCTCAGTGATGATTCTAATTGCTGGGTTCTCTTCCTTTTGCAGTTAGGGAAAGGTTTATCCAAGGACAAGAAAGCTCGTAAGCTTGCTTTGCAGCATTGGCTTGAAGCAGTAAGTTCAATTTTCCAGCAAATTCTGTGAATTTTTTTTTGGCTGTATGGTCTTTGCTGATCATTTTTCTCTTTGTTTGCAGATTGATCCTCGCCATCGCTATGGTCATAACCTTCAATTCTACTATCTGACATGGTTGCACTGTGAGAGTACACAGCCATTCTTCTACTGGTAAGGAAATCAAAACACCAATAAAATCAATAGCAAAATTCTTAGCACCGTAACGTATAAGTTTCAAAACTGGCAAGTCAAATTTACGGCACGCAGGCTTGATATCGGACATGGAAAAGAAGTTAATCACGAGAGTTGCCCCCGTTCAAAGCTTCATCAGCAATGCATCAAATATCTTGGTCCGGTTAGTCTAACCTCTTATGGCAATTTATCATAATTTCACCTTAATCTGAAGGTGGTTCGAAGCAAAACCCAGTTATCAGCAGCAAATTTTCGTTTCCGGAAATATAATTTGGCAAAATATCAGCTGAAAATTGACATATTTTCAACTTGCAGACAGAAAGAATGCAATATGAATTGGTAATAGAGGATGGAAAGTTCATTTACAAAAGGAGTAGGGAAATTCTTGATACAACTGGAGGACCCAAAGATAGCAAGTGGATTTTTGTTCTTAGCACATCTAAGACCTTGTATGTCGGGCAAAAATGCAAGGGAACATTTCAACATTCAAGTTTTTTGGCCGGTGGAACCACATTATCTGCTGGAAGATTAGTTGTTGATCATGGAATTCTAAAGGTAAACAAACCTATCAAATGCCTAGCCCAAGTTCTTTTTATTGCAAGAAACACAATCTATCCCAGTCAAACAATAACAAATGAAAATAAAAGCACTTTGACCGTTCAGAAGTACTTTTAATTGACATGGTTGTTTCAACTTGACAGGCAGTTTGGCCTCACAGTGGACACTATCTACCAACTGAAGAAAATGTCCAGGCGTTCAGGTTATTCCTCGAGGAACATAATGTGGATCTTACTAATTTGAAGGTAAAAAGCACTGATAAAAAGTTAAAATTTGGTACAAATCCAGAATTAAGATGGATTCATATATCCGTATTCGAGTGCAGACCTCGAATCTTGGGAGAGCAATGCAATTTTCTGACTGGCTAAACAGTACTTGCATCATTGTGCACGGAAACTTTGTTTCCCAGAGTTCATAACAGATTTTCAACTGATTCAGCGTCACATCTCTGGAATTTTCTTTTCTTTTTTTTTCAGGAAAGCCCAGATGAAGAGGACGGAGAGATTACTGTGAAAAAGATCAACTGCATCCGTGGAATGTCTCAAGAAACTGAGACAGCAGATGCTAAAACCTTGACCCGAGAGGAAATCGATTCAAAAAAAGAAGATTCTGATACTGCAGAAAATCTTGCTCAGCCTTTACCAAGATTGACTGAAAGATTAGGTTCAAAAATAACAAGAGTTGAAGAACCGACAAGAGGTGACGTGGATGACATTTTCAAGAAAGAAGCACTTCTGAAAACTTGCCATCCTGACAACATAGAATCTCCTCTAGAAGATGGTTATGAAACAGCTGATGAATCATTTCTGTCGGAGGAAAATTTCATGTTTTCTAAAAAGAATCTATTTGAAAAAGACGATGCAGAAGAAAATGAAAAGCCGGTCTCCAGAGAGAAAATCATGCAAAGGATAGATTCACATAAAGGAATGAAATCTTATCAGTTGGCTCAGGAACTATCCCGCAAATGGAGCACAGGAGCTGGGCCGCGGATTGGTTGCATGAGAGATTACCCGTCCGAGCTGCAAGCCCGAGTTCTCGAGGAAGCAAATTTGTCTCCGAGAGCAAGAAGCAGATCTCCTCGGATCAGATCCTATTTTATCCCGAAAAGAGTTAACTCCAACCGCAGCCAGTAGAGAAGCACGTACCACCAGAAGTCCCTCTAGTTCAGAACAAGTATTATCACAAGCAGAAACACCATAGACTATATTTAGGGAAAGTATATGCTCGTTCATTTTTTAGTTTCAGTTGGAGTTAGAGAAAATGACATGGGAGATTATTTTCTGTATTGAATACAAATCTTTTACCCATTTCCTTCTACAGTTAGGGTTTTGTATTCAATTCCTCAGTTCCACAGAAATCCTAAATTGGATTTGGAAACAGAGAGAAAAGGGGACTGGATAGCGTTCTGTACATGTCATGACAATAAGTTGTATGCCACTTGAGAAATGCTAGCTTTAGAACTACTAAACCTTGGGCAGCCTGCACGCAATATTGAGTTCCAGTTCTCTTATTAATTTTTCAAGCACTGAAATTTCAAAATCTGTACACAAGTTAGCAAACGAATTTAAGCTAAGCCAAATGTTTAGCGCAAAAGCCACCAACCAAAACAATCATTCTCAGTAGAAATGCACAGCACATAGTTACGCTAATGAATAACAGCAATCATCCAATAACTGTTGTAGCACCAGAGATTCAAGAACATAATTTGCCCAATCAACCACACGACCACATAATATAGCACGGTTCATAAAATCTTCAGACAACCTAGTAACTGTTCTTATCTAAGTCTGTTGTTCTTCTGTGAAGGCAAGTGAGAGTTGATAATCGCGTTGACGAAGGTTAAATTTGAGACTACTCATGTTATGAAGGAAGACTAGAGTTCATGTTTGTGGCTCTACCAACGTGCAAAACCATAACAGTCACCAGATATAGAATTCCATTGCAATTCATTATACCATAAATTAATATACATTTCTCATTCCTTTGCCTCATGAAATACACAATATTTATACATACAACAGCTTTAATTATAATGGAAAATTTATGCAGCATTTTATCTAACAAACAACAAGTTCCCTCTTTTGGTCTCTCTGTGAGTGGGGAAAAAAAAAGAAATGGGATCCCAAATTAAAGAATAGTATGCTAGATGAAAGGAAATATGGCATACTCTGCATAGAAGAGATTCCATATAAAGCAATAGAACCCTGAGATTGCTTCCTGAAGAATGAGAACAAACATATAATTAGACATCAACCAGAAAAAACAAACACCATTCTTCGTGGCATGAGACATTGAAAAAGTTCTAGTTTAGTTGTTACAGCCAAATTAAATCAGAGATTACAAAGCATAAAATTTTCAAGAATTTTACAATCTCGCGTATTTGATTATGTGAATGTGCTCAGCTTTTTATCACAGTAGAAACAGTACCCAAGGGGCTAAAATGGCCAGATGGCCACTAAAATAAATCTTCATTGACTGTCAAAATGAAGATTATCATGTGAACATAGGTTTATGGGACAAAACAGGCTTCTAATATTTTCTTATAAGTGAGATTCAGGACCACATTATTCAAATTTTCTCTTGTTCTTTTGCTATCTTTTCTTCTTTTCTTTTGTTATATTGCTTCTTCCTTGTATTTATTCTCTTTCTAATATGTCGAGATTCTTTATATTCTTCAGCCCCCTCTACTCAGGTTTCTTCATATACATTTTTGTCCACCTTACATAATTTTCTTTCATAATGTCAAAGGAACAAAAAAATGGTTTAAAGTTGACACGTCTCAAGAGCTTGATGAAATCTTATAAAAACCTGTTGCCTCCTTTGGCTTATTGACTTAGATATCGGACTCAACTCTTCAAATTCAGGTCAAAACAATAGTCGTTATTCATTGCTAAATCAAGTAATAAAAAGAAGTCCTCCAATTAATTTGATAATTAAAGAAACGTCACCACAATCATATCATGCAACACGTAGCTAGGATTACCTTGGTATAATTTGCTTGTTCCAACAACCATGTCTGAAACCATATTTAAACAATATTGTAAGCTATGATATTAAACTTTACAAAAGATAAAACAAAGTTCTTGAAATTAAGAAGCAGCAGAACAACAACCACCATGCATAGCAGAAATTTATTTCCAAATTGGGCATATTCTCAACTAACATGCAATTCAAAAAGTTAAAATCTATAAGAAAAGAACTACCAAGTAATAATACTATTTAAACTCTAATGTGCTCCTCGTGCATATGGTTCTGGATGCAAACTCAACTGACACTAAGCAGTCTAATTAATACAATGGAAGAATTTTGAGAATTTGAACTGTAGAACTCTCAGTCATAGTAATTTTTAACTTGTAAACCAGAATCTTGAGCTTATGGGAAAATTCCAATAATACTATTTACACTCTAAAAGAATACATAAAAGAAGCATATGCAAGGAAAGAAAATACGATTGTGCTGTTATTTAGAAACACACCTGGAAAATCAGACAAGAAGCCAGGATTACATGTGCAGGTATCATTAAGCTACGCCTGAAAGCCTGAAAAGTTATAAAAGTAGACTTCAGTTCTCCTAGTTTACACAGAAGAAAAATGTCAAGAAATACACTTAATTACTAGATTGATTCCATGAGTTCTGCAAACAAGGCTAAGATCAACATAAATTGTGCAGAAACAGTAAAATAAGGCTAACATTAAGATCATCCATTCACTGTGCATAAAAAAGATTAAGCTCTAAGGAGAAGTGTTTACCTGAGGCATGTAAATTGCTGCCAATATAGCAGCAATATAATTCAGCAGTAAAAGTCCAGAACCAAGGTACGCAATGTTTCTAACTCCAAGCTTTGTTGCTAAAGTTGATATTTGAAATCTGTAAACAAATACATTGGAATAAGAATCATGTTACGAGTCTAAAATCTTAGAAAAGTACAGGGTTAGTTTTAATTAAAGTAAAGGAGATCTGACAGATGGTTAAGAAACATTAGGATAAAATTGAAGAGGAATCTAATGAATGTAACTCAGACGGGGTAACAACTCAAAGGAAAAAGATGAAGAGAAGAAAACAAAGACATTGATGTAAGTAGTTAGGGTAACATCTTACTTGCGATCTCCTTCAACATCTGGAAGATCTTTTGTAACAGCGATGACCAGTGCGAACAATGTCACAAAGGTTGTAATGAAAGCAACAGGTGCACTGTGGGACAAAATTGAAAGAGGTGACATGAGGGTTCTTCCCTAGTTTTAATTAGTACACAGTCAGCTAAGCACAAAATTTGTAGAATAAGTGACATTCCAAAACTAGGGGGATCATCTAGCTGCTCATGTTCGTTAACAACTAATATCTCTTAAGACTTGTAATCAATCATATCCATTTGTGGTCTGGCTGAGGAAAGATTGTAAAGTAAAAAGAAAACTCAAACTCCAACATATGCCTCAAGCTAGGCAGCGGTTGCAGCTTAAGGGAATGGAGTGGAAAGATGCTGGCAACTTCACTGATATTCATGTTCTGGCCAATTATTGACCCGCAATTTCATAAAGAAGCAACTTACATTGCAGCTATGTAATACTAAGGAAAGACAGCAGAAAGCAACCGCATTTCCCAATTTTCTCATTTCATCATATAACATTCACTATCAAAAATCACCATACCTAGCACGAATTGACACAAGAGCGCCCTTTTTGAGGAAAAACCTGACTCAAAAGCACATTCACACTGACTATGATCATCAAACAGACTCCAAATGGTCAGTTTTCATTGGACAAGATGCATACCATGAAATATCTATATTTAGTAAAATGCAACAGGCAAGAATCAAATCCAACAGTTGATGTAGATGTTACCCTTTTCATGACATCTAGGCTGAAGCATTAAGGATTATCATTAAATTTGGTTTGTTAGGCTAGTCTTCATGCAAGAATCAATCCAAAACTAAGGTCAAGCCTGATACTCTAGTGAGAGTGTACATGAAAACCATGGTTGCATGAAAATTTATTTGACAGTACCTCACTCAACTACATTATGGAGCAAGGGGTTTAAATCACAACTTACTTCCATTCAAATGGGAGTCCAAGGGCAGCTCGGGTGGCATAATATACACCAAAGTTAAGAAGAAAGCCCCGCACCTGCAGAAGTGATTTTATGTTATCTTTTGTCTTAGGACTTTCTAAAGGCACATGCGTCAAGCTAAACATTGTTCAACCAATGTAAAAGAGAAACCACTTTGTAAAGATTGGTAAAATAATTATCGTGAACAACTCTTAGATGTATCAAACAATAGTAGCATAAAATGACAACCTTTTTTCTTATCATTGATCAAATTGGATTGACATACAGATTGATAGAGCAACACATGAAAATGACATGTAAAACATCTAATTTGCTATCCATAGCTCCTATTACAATTATATTTCACTTGCACCAATTAAAGAAACCCTTCTCTAGGCTCATAATTGAACTACAGTCATTTTGTGACTAAAAACCCTATTATTGCCTTTATTATCAGTTCAGAATTTCCTATTATGATTCCAATCTTAGTATCAACCTTGTGCTTCCAAATACAGTGAATCAGAATAGAAACATTCAAATATTCAATTGGTGGGTCATCAAATTTCAAGAGCCCATGGAGAACATGGCAAACTACCACAAAGTTGATTGTGCAACTTTGAGAGGAGGATGAATATAAAGCATACCGTGGCAATTATAAGAAAAGCGGCAACAGCAAATCTCTTCATTCTAAATGGAGGAACCGAGTAGATGGTTCCGAGAAAAAGGCCAAGACAGTAAAGAGAAGTGATGAATGGACCAAAGTTCAATCCAACAATCAAGAGACCAATCAATGCAAAAAATATCACCAACAACCATGCAGATTGAACTGAAAGGTCTCCAGCAGCTATTGGTAAGTAAGGTTTGTTTACTCTGCAAACAGAGTACACAGAATCATTTAAACACATATTTACCATAAGAAATGTAACATGCAACTTTGCAGTTTTCTCCAATGGCTTAACATACTTAGTAAAAAGTCGTATGACATGCTATGGAAAGAGATCAAAAGTTCAAAAGAAATAACAATGGTTTAATCAAGACCTTCTGGCAAAGTTATATTTCAGTCCATGGAATTTTTTTGACAGATTTTTAATCCAAATTTGGAGTTATTAAGAATTAGCTTCAATGAAAAATAAAAACAATCTGCTTAAAATAATGAATATCCAAGTCATTTTCCATGTGTTTTATATGGAATCAAAGAATTTTACATAAAATTTCACTGCATACCTGTCAATTCCAATATCATAGATCTGATTGATGCCAACTATATAACCATTCCCACAAATTAGAGCCAAAAGACCAGAGAATGCCTTCAACAGCAGAGACCACTTTATTAGATTTGTGTTCTCAATTAGTGCTCTTGCCACCAAAGCACTGACAACAAAATAATGAAGTATAAACATAGCTGCAATGGTATCCAACTAACATTAGTTCACACATCCTAACCAATGTATTCATTTATGAACCCTTACAAAGAACCTAGAGCAGTTCCACGTATGGTGTGGGGCCTCAGAAATCTCCAGCATGCATCTCTGAAAGCCGATACTTTGCTCATCATTGGATGAAAACCAGGAGCTCCAGTTTGAGAGGAAGCCTAACAGCATCCACTTTCACATTAAATCTGTTGACAGACTCAGGAGTCTCATAGAACATGGCGCACCAAACTTGGATACAACCATGTCAGTTTAACTCTTTATCAGTTATTAAAACATGCCAGACAAAATTTGACAACTGCAAGATGAATTGATTAAAACTTGTTGGATTCAACTTGCAGATTCTCAAACCAATTAGTTGGTTACAGGCAGACATCGTGTTTCCCTGTTTTCAACAAAGATATCATACATAGCATTGAATATTCAATCAAACATCAATTTTTTGCCATCATAAAACACTTGGTACAACTAGCTATATCATCTAAACTTTATCCCTTATCCCCAAGAAACAATTCATCTAATGAAATTAAATCTTCATTTGCATTAATTTGCATGACATACAAGGGAACTTAAATCAGAAAGACATAACTAGAGTTGCATATCAAATTTCCCAATCTAAGCCAGCTAGTAAATGATCTACTTCCCGTTTATAATAAACATTTTCCTTCGGCTAACTGAAGCTCAAAACATTCACAATTCCCACACTTACAGTTGTTTTCATTTCTCACTTATCTTTAATTCAAACACGCATATCTATCTTGTAGTGACAAATGTAAAAATCCCCACCAACTTAACATGAATTCAACAATACACAAGTTTGAGCCAGCAATATGGAGAATCAAAACATACCCAGATGAAGTTACGATTTTGATGTCGTTTTGATCCATGTTTAAAGCCAATTCTGTGACTGTGCAGTCCAAATGAAGACAAATTCTTCGAGCAATTCAATAAATAATCAGAATATTTACTATTTGGATTAATGGATATCTCTTTTCGATAGGAAGATGTTTTACAGGGTGAGCTTAAGGCTGAAATTCTTAGGGAAGATGAGTGGGAGAGTGAGAGCTCCATGAAAGAGTGAGTGGAGGAGAGACAGAGAGAGAAGAAGCGAGAGTAACAACCGGGTGCGGTCAATATTTTTCCTACACTTTAAACTTCTGTTTTTCCAATCATTTATTTGCCAAAATGCCCTAATAATTTTATTTTTTTCACATCATTATGGGGTTTCAAATGGGTTTTCCTCTTGGCCCTCTTCTTCTTTGAAGTACTTTGCTGTTGAGAATTCTATTTGTTTTGCAAAACTGCCCCTGAAAAGTTTATGGTTTCACTTAATGGCCAGAGTTTTAAATTTGTGATCGTGGATGCCCACTTTTTGCTTGTTATATATCGCATGAATTACAATTTAAATCTTAGATTTGGGAGTTTGTTGTTGTTTGTTTGCTTTGTTCATAAACTTTTACCAATTCAATCAACTAATTATCAAGTTGGAAGAAGTAAGATAATCCAACGGCAGAAAAACGCTACAACAAATCAAAGACTTCATCCGCACGGCTTTATCCATTAAGAACCATAGACAGCAGTTCCACTGAATCGAATTTCCCTACTGTCCTAAAATTTCAATGCCACACGGGCAAAACGGTCATTTCATTTTTCCTCTTCTATATAAATGCATAAAAAATCTAGGGTTTTTGCTTCGTTGCGCGAACTGGCTGAGAATTGGTAACAGCATCTCTTGTTCTCTCTCCGCAGGTCTCTTCGCTTAGGTTCGGTGCAGTTTTCTTCTCTACGTTATACCTTTTTCCCTTTTATCAATTGCAATTGCGTTTGATGCTATTTTCTGGTTTTTTTCGGTTGTTTTGACGTGGTTGTGTGATATCTATTGCAGTTTACTAGTTACTAGAATGTTGGTTTTGACTGTGGATCTATGTTTGTTTGGTTGCTAAGAAAATATCTTTTTCTTTTAGTTTATTATGTTGAATATGTTATGATCAAAGGATTGGTGAGTTTTATAAAGTAAAAATAATTTTATATTTTATGAAATTAGGGAAATTCCCATATGCTTGTATATGTTTCTTTTGGTTTGTGAGAAAATGTAGGAGAGAAACAAAGATTTCAAGCTTCTTGATAAAAGTTGCAGCATATGCATTAGATTAATTTTACCTTCTTGTGTTGCTATATTCGTGTAGTTACTTACAGCAGCTTGACTTTATGTTTAATTGCATTAAAATTATTAGATTTAGTTTGATTACTCAATTTGTAAAATATCTAGAATAACAGTCAAAGTTGTGCTATTGATCAATTTTGTGAATATGGAATTGGTTATTGAAAAATCTATTATACTTCTTTGTTACTTGGCAAAATGGATTGTGTCCAGTATTTCTAAATTTTGTTTTGGCAAACTCAGTTAATGTGGACTGCAAATTTAGCTATGGATGTAGACTGTTCTCTCATGGTTTCAATTGAGAATTATGGCTTAATGGTTGAGTTTTCAATTGCTTGTTATGTTTTTTAAATTTGTGTTTCGGACCACACTTGGATGCATACATTATTATGAACATTCTTAGTTGGAATATGTTGTATGATGTGTTATTTGATTGTGTTTTTGTAGTTAAAGTTTGTTTTGCTTGCTTATTATATGTATATGCAGAATGGATTCTCAAATTAAGCATGCTGTGGTGGTGAAAGTCATGGGTCGCACGGGTTCAAGAGGGCAAGTGACTCAGGTAAGAGTCAAGTTCCTTGATGATCAGAACCGTTTCATCATGAGGAACGTGAAGGGACCAGTCAGAGAAGGTGATATCCTCACTTTGCTCGAGTCCGAGAGAGAAGCTAGGAGGCTCCGCTGATGGATCCATATCTGCTCATACGCTCACTCTTTCTCTGCTTTTGGCTCGAGGTTGTGACTTCTTGTTTCTGCAGTTAGTTAATGGCAATTTCATGAGTTTCAATAACTTTTTATTTCGAATGTTTTCAGCTTTATTTGGAGATATGAATTATATGTTTGGATGTTGATTACTATCCCGAGTTAAGTTTGCTTTTCAAATTATTGTTTTATTCTGCCATAGCTTGTGATTATGGTTCTAAGACTTTGACCATATGAAATTTTTTTACTCGAAACAGATAAAAAAATGTTCATTTGACCATGCTTTGCTTGAGAGGTTGAACCGGTAAATGTGTTTTAAAATTAAGAATAAATAAATGAAGAAGAAGCAATGGTTCTGTTTTATTCCAGAGGCTTTCTTCGATTCCAATAGTTGCTTGCTCGTATGGGAGACCTTGTTTGCTTCTCCAGCCCTTCAAATTCTGATCATGCAGATGCGGGTCATCGATTGGCCATTTTATATTTTCTTTTTTTTTGTAAGAAAACAGTGGTCAAATGGGTCATCGAAAACCCTAAAGAATATTATCATCCAGCCCCTAATGTTCTGAAAACTCTACACTTAGAACCCAATGTGCTAAAATAATCTTCCATAACACAAGCTGTTAAACTTGACAAATAAGAATTTAATTACCCTTAATGAAACAAGTATATGTATATTCTACTGAATTGAATATAAGATAAAATATTAAATTAAAATAAATTTTTACGTTTGCTGATTGTGTCAAAGCTCTTCTTAATTTCCTTTTATCTTTATTGATAACTAATAAATAACTAATAATTGGTTTTGGTGGCGAGAAATTTTGTTCAGTTACTAATTTTATAATAATATATATTTGTTTTAATTGAAGGCTATAAATTATAAAAAAATAATTCAGTTATTAATTTTATAATAATATATATTTATTTTAATTGAAGGTTATAAATTATAAAAAAAATAATTTAAATTACGCCCACTCTTTACAACTTAATGGTGGTCATTGAATAAGTGCGATGCAAAGATTATTTTTAAAAATATTTGTTTCAATAACAAAATAGTCTAACTCTTGGGGTTCTTAATGATAATATCCCTTAATAAACTTGCCTCAGATGATGGACTATAAATAAAGAAACCCTAGCAAAGAAAGTTCACTAACTCCAGGAGCCTAAAGATAGAAGCAGCTGCCGCAACCGCAAAGAGCTCTTTCCCTCTAAAATTTCAGGTACTCTCATAGTTACTCTACTTGTTGTTCTTTCTCGCTATGCGGATACGTGATTGATTGCTATCGATTCTTTCTGGTTAATTGATTGCTAATTCATCGCTGATGTGTGCATGCTTATGAATCGATAGGATGGAAACTGCAGTGCTGGCGGCGTCGACTCAGGATCCTTCTCAGCCTCACTACGATGTGAAGCTCTTCAACCGATGGACTTTCGAGGATGTTTCGGTAATTCTTTTATTTCTTTTTTTCCTCGATCTGGCTGGATTTTTTTATTTAATGTTGTAATGTTTTGTGCGTGATAATCAGTGAACTTGTTTCTTTTTGTAATGATTTTAGACCTGTCATGTTATTTCTGATATGTTGTTATTTTTTTTTCCTGTAATCGTTTATGTTCTGGCTTTTCCTTGTTAGGAATATACTAGTTTATACTACAACTAGGAAGATTATCTCACTTTGGTTAGTCTTGCATGTGTTTACTTTGTGTTACTTCATTCCTACGCATCATTATTGATTTACCTCAACCTATAGGAAATCTGTTGCGCAGATGGGTTACTCATGATTGAAATCTTTTCTTATGCTAATGTACCAGAAAAATCTGGAAGAGGTTAAATAATTGCAGTGGATGAAAACAAATGTTTTCCTGAAACCTGAATATGGAAAGTAATGACCATTGATATATTTTTGAATTATCCTGTTGAATGAATGAACTTTTATGCTATGGAAAAGGAACTTTACATGTTAACATATTACACAATGTTCAATTTGCATTTGTATATTTTTGTGTACTTTGTAATTTGGTTATTGTTAGTCGGTTGGCCTTAAATGCAGGTCTACTGTCATAATGGTTGGGATTTATATGTGCTTGTACTTGGATAACATTAACATTCAGAGCAACACTCTGTCATTTTCTGAAACTTAGGTCTGAAATCTATGAATAATCACTTTTCATTGGCTGTGGTATTAGTTATTTGCAATTTTCGTTATTTAATGTTGACTTTTCTGCAAATCCTACAGGTCAATGACATTTCTTTGAGTGATTACATTGGAGTCCAAGCAGCCAAGCACGCCACGTATGTACCTCACACGGCAGGAAGGTACTCTGTCAAGCGCTTCAGGAAGGCCCAATGCCCAATTGTGGAGAGGCTTACAAACTCACTTATGATGCATGGCAGAAACAATGGAAAGAAATTGATGGCCGTAAGGATTGTCAAGCATGCTATGGAAATTATCCATCTTTTGACCGACCAGAACCCAATTCAAGTCATTGTTGATGCTGTGATCAACAGGTATATTAAAGGAGATTTTGTATTTGTGTGGTCTGCATTTTTTGAAGCACATTTTTCTATGCCTGACCTTTTTGCCTTAAAAATTTTATCTCATGTTGATTATAAAAGCTTGTGTTGAAAAAAAGTTTGACAGTTTGAATCAACGTACTTTTGTTAATATGTACTGGTTTTCTTTTGTTGCTACAGTGGTCCTCGAGAAGATGCTACCAGAATTGGTTCTGCTGGTGTTGTTAGACGTCAGGCTGTTGATATCAGTCCCTTGCGACGTGTGAATCAGGCAATTTATTTGCTTACTACTGGTGCACGTGAATCTGCATTCAGGAATATCAAAACAATTGCTGAATGCTTGGCTGATGAGCTCATCAATGCTGCAAAAGGTTCATCTAACAGGTAGGCAAAGCACTCTGCATTGTCATATTGCACAATTTCTCTTCCTAGTTGCAACATTCATTTTGTCACTTGGAAGCTTATTATATTTTCTTCTATTTGCAGCTATGCCATCAAGAAGAAGGATGAGATTGAAAGAGTTGCCAAGGCCAACCGTTGAAGATGTAATAGAGAAGCAGAGGAAAATTTTCTTGGTTTTCAGCAGTATTTTATGAGATCCCTGTTTTTACATTTGAACAACAAGAATGCTTTATTGGTTTCGTTTTTGTTAGACTGAATTGGATTTCCCCCTGTTGAAGTTTTGAATAGATAAATATTGATAAGGATGCATTTAGTGGCTTAAAAATTGCTCTTGTTGTGTTACTGCACTGGTGTTCAATATGACATGGATGAGCTAGCAAACTTAATATGTCTCCACGACTGCTTCTCTGGTGCTTTTTTGTGTAAATGTTGCGGCAACATTTCTCCTGTTGATTTTTCATTGATGTGTTGATTGAATGAATGCCTGCCTGTTCTGTTTTGGTTTGTCTGTGAGGCTTTTGGTCTCTGTTGCCCGGATGGTCTGGATATTAGGAATATTTTGTCATTGCCTCCTATTGTTTGCCTACATGATTTTACAGTTCTTTGTAATGAACAAACTATGGACAATGATATTAAGTTTAAGTTGTGAAAATATTAAAAAAAAACAAATGAAGAAATTCTATTTGTATTAATCAAAACATTCAAAACTTGACTTTTTCTTATGATAACGTGTAATGAACCATGGTGTATAAGAAAAATAAGCAATGATCCATTATCTAAGAGTACAATGAAATAAGGCAACAGTAGAACGCTTGAACGGTGACAGCGTTTCACGTACGCTGAGTTGTTCTTGCAAATGAAGCTTGTTTGGTCTGAAAAATGTGTTTGGTTTTTTATCTTACTCGACGAGGACGAACTGCAATTGCAGTAGGATTTCTCCAATCGGAGATCCAACTGTGTCAATCTTGCCGGTGCTCAACCAATGGATCGAAGAGGTGCGACCCGTAGACAAAGAGCAACCCAATCACAACGCTTCATCAAGGAGTAGCGACCCTGCAAACAACTCGCCCACGCTCTCAAAGTATAATACTTGCATCTCTTTAAAAATGAAAAATGATTTAAAGGGTGCATTTTGTTGCGTTAAATTCGTGGGGAAGAAAAAGGTTCCTTTGATTTTTCTTTTATATGACTATTTTGCTTGTTATGTTATCCATGAAGCGAAGGGATTAAGAAATAATGAAATTTGATTAGATTGTTAGTATTTGCATGGAAGTTTAGTTTTATTCTGAGGCTGTCTCGAAACATTCAAAGTCACCACCAAGCTGGATGTCGAGAAGTGGTTGTATTGACGAAATACTTGTAATGAATTCATTAGGCATTCCCGAAGTTTTTGTTGACTGAACAATAAGTTAAATGTGATTGATTGGGCATGGTAATGCAGTTGCTTCATTATCTTCCTGAAGTTTTTGGGCATCTGATTTGGTGAATATGTTTTTGGTAATTGGATGCCTTAAACATGAATCGGGTTCAGCTTCAATATTTGATATAGCAGCTTCAGTATTTTCTAAGAGTCGTAAACCGGGCCATACCAAAAGCTTATTCTTCTGCTTGATTAACTAAACCCGCTTGTCAAACACACCAATATCTTCTTTCCCTAAAACCCTCTGCTCTTCTTCTAACTAAACGGGAATCAGTTAAAAAAAAATGGAGGCGCTCAAACTAGACGACGATGGCAACAACCACAACAACAACAATGACGATCTCATAAACGACGACGTTGAGCTCGAAGAAGACGATGACCGACCAATGCTAAGCTCCCAAGCTTTGGCCGCCCTGCAAGAATTCCTGTCAAAACAAAACCAAACCACAGAGAATGAAGCAGAATCACATGCCGTAGCTTTAGTATCAGAAGACTGGAGGCTCAGCCAGTTCTGGTACGACGCCGTAACGGCGGAGACTATCGCCGAAGAAGTCGTTTCTCTCTGCGGCGATTCCGATTCTCGCGTCGCTTGTATTGCTTGTCCCACCCTATTCGCATACCTAAAGGTAATTAATCAAAAAAATTATCTATTTATTTACGTATTTTTATATTATGTTTTGGTTTTTATTTTTAATTTGTTTTTACAGAAAATTGGTCTTGATGTGCCGGCGAAGATACTGGAATACGACATGCGTTTTGAGCAATACGGAAGTGATTTCACGTTTTATGATTACAATAAACCGGAAGATCTGCCATTGGAGCTGAAGCATGGTTTCGATGTTGTAGTTGCGGATCCTCCTTACCTGGTAATAAATAATAACGGCTGCTGTTAGCTGTTATTGCAATACATGTATTAGAGATTGTTCATTATTGTTGTCTCTTTTTAGAAATTAATTAATAGTTATTAATTCAATTAAATTCTAATTCTATATTTAAGATAGTATTGAGATGGATATATTACATTGTTCTTCTATTTGTACATTTAACAATTTTAGGATTAAAATAATTTTATTAAAAATAATTTAAAAAAGAATGCAACTGCATCTAATAATTCTTCCTTGAAAAATTTAGACCAATCAATTTGATTTACGTACTTAAAAATTAACTATTTGGCGATATTTGGTATATAAAATTATCAGAATTCAAGTCTGCAAAATACTTTTCTATAAGACCTGCTTTACAATGTATAGTAAATGTACTTTGAAATAACAAGTCAAAAGCACTATTTCAATTTTAATTTTTGTTTTATGCAAACACCAATTAAAATATAATATGGAATGTTCCTGCACCCTTTGTAATTATGCAATTTTAGAAATGACACACTTATCAAATGAATATGTTGTCAAGTTAGAACTTCAAATGCCCCGGATACCACATACAAGAAAATATTGGATCCCTCAGGTTTCTTGCCTACCAAAGGTTGGAGGGTATATCTGAGTCCCTGGCTTTGAAGTCAGGTCTCATGCTACAGGATTTTTGTGTTATTGCCTTTCATGTTGTTGGGATCTGCATATCATGTTTTCAAATGTAATTACAAAATGGTGAGCTGATTGTTTATACTGATGTGTATGGTGGCAGAGCAAGGAGTGTTTGGAAAAAGTTACTCAAACAGTTTCTTTTCTCACTAAACCACTGGATTCAAAATTGCTTCTACTCACAGGTAGGCATTTATTCTTCATCTGTTCCTGTAAACATCAATATTTCTATCTCTTTATATATATGTTTACTTCTAAATTATTCATTGAATCTAGCAATTCTTTTATTAGTAATGATGCTGCATTATTTTTGCAAGATTAGTGGTTAGTTTGGGATTGTTGTGTTTTGAGCTAAAATGTTTAGTAAATACCTACTTTTACTTGATAACTAATATGTATTACCTATTTACATACTTATACTTAACATTTAGTGATTTTGTTCTCAATAGTTGTGGATTCATAGTTGCAACACAACATTACCGAACGGAATATAAAAAAGTAGTTAGAAAGAATGATTGGCCATTCAAACATTATCATTAATGATGTTTTATAAGAACAGAATATAGAATCAATATCTATATTTTTCCTGATAGCGATCTTATATCATCCTTCATAGCTGCTTACAGAGAGTATGATGGATTACATTGTGGGATTTGCAGGTGAGGTACAGAAGGAGAGGGCTGCTGAACTGTTAGGTTTACGGCCATGTGGCTTTAGACCTCAGCACTCAAGCAAACTTGGAAATGAGTTTAGATTGTTTACAAACTATGACCCTGGAATGAGACTAGGAGGGTGGGAGCAATAAAATTAGTTGCATTTTTAATTTCTCTCTACAACAAGCCAAAAGGTACCCTATGCTATGAACGTTGCAGTTTCTGTATTAATTTTACCTATATGTCTTTGAAGTAATTCCCCAAACAATCATATTTCCTTTCCTTGAATTAACAAAATGCAAAAATGAATGTTGCTATTGTTGAGGAATTTGATTGGATACATGGGAGTACTGTTTGGATCTCTTACATTTTTTTTTCTGCATTGAATGTAACACAGATTTGATGAGTTTTCATCCAAAACCCCGAGGATGGAGGGAGGCTTTCACTTGCAAGATGCAACGATGGAAAAGGGGAACTCTAGCTGCAGTAATTTATGTGCTTTCTTCAATGCTTATTATGAAAGTAAACTGTGAGAACCCATATGTTTCTTTCACTTAATCCTTGTTTCCCCCTTTAAGACAAAATTTTGAACTTTGTAAATTATCCTGATGTCATATTGTGCGTTGTTGTTAGATAATAATTGAAAGTTCTCCTTTTTTCCCTATACTTTTTTCTTCCTTTTAGAATTTTAACCAATTTTTTTGGAGTTTCTGACGTATAAATTTTGGGTTACATATAACTTGAGAGTTCAATTGGTTCTGTATAGTTGTTTTGGGACATTTTTACTAATTTAAGTTACAATTTTAACTGATTTGCTCTTGGCTAATTAAGTATAATAGATAAAATGGTTAAAATATTTAATGAATATTTAATTATTACTAATAATCCCTTATTTATATTTAGTAATTAGTGCATGATTGATTTGAAACAAAAGTTGAAATACATAGTAAAAAAATTTAAAATACAAATGAAAGACTTGAAACAATATATGTAAGAGTTGAAAAATATATGGGATGTGCTGCACACAATCTCAACATTCTAGTACTTAGTTTAGTATTTACTTTTCCAAATCTTATTATTATATTACCCATTTTCTGCATAATCTGGTTTAGATGTGACTGGATGTAGGACAAAAATAATAGATAGTGAAGAATAAGAAAAAGAAGAGGATAAATAGTATGAGGGATATTAATTTAGAAAAGCACTCTCTTTACGAATTTGTTTGAGGGAGATTAGTTTAGAAAAAAAGAGAAATTAATTTAAAAAGGCATTCTCTTGAAAAATTCATCCAAAAAGATTAATTGAAAAAAGAACTCTAGTAGAATTTATTGAGAAAGATTGAATTTGGTTCATCATTTTCAATCTAATATTTCTTTGCAAGTTTTTTCATGTATTATTATAAAAATCACTTTGCAAAAATGTTATTTGCTCTAATCACTATGAAAATTAATTGCTCTATTTTTATTACTATTTTCTCTTCTCTGTCTTATCTTTGTTTTTTTATTTTTTTATTTTTTTATTATCTTTATTGCTTTGAATGTTTGAAAGGGAAAACAAATGTTTCGTGGGTATTTTTATTCAGAAGTAATTTGTTTGGTTAATAGATTTTTGAGATTGGACTAAAATTTAAATTGGACTTCAATAAAACCCAATTTCCAAAATCTGGAGATTCTAAAGCATCCCCTGAGATGCCATATATGGTATACAACGATTGGTAGTTCCGCACGAACTTTGAAATGAAGTCATGGAGAATTAGTTTTACTTGTTCTGATGTAGAAAATGAGACCTAACATTGTTTCTGAGGTAAGCTCAGATCTAACACTTTAAGTCTGTTGAGTTTTGTAAATTTGAAGAATGTTGTATTATTCTTGAATCTTGATGCGAAATGAAACTTGGCTTTGTTTTAATCTTGTATGGATGTTGATAAAATGTGTGAGAGAGAGACGGTCATTGAATTTGTACCTTTTTATGTTTTGTTAGATATTTGGACTTGATTGAGGTCAGCATTTGAGCTTTCTGCTTCTTAATTTTAATGTTGAATTTATGGATTTGAGAAATTATTTTGAATATGCGGCGAAAGAGTTAATCATCAATTGCGTTTATGAATGAACGAAAAAGAGAAATCAAGGTGGTGATGTTTTCGATAATCTTCTTTATGTTTATATAATATTTGCTGTGGGGATTAGCTGCCTGTATTGTTTTTGGAAATGCCAAAGTTGGTTGCCATTATTATTATAATTATTTTTGACGATATGCAGCTGTTTGCAGCTGAGGAACTGATTGTTTCTTTTGCTTTCTATTGCCAGATTGGTTGAGAAGGGGGTTGTCATTTGGTGTAATTACTTGAACAGAATATCAATTTAGTCTAGCTTTTCAGCTTTATGTAATTGATACTTTGAAACTTCGTTGTGTTTATTGGTGCATAGGCAGTGTTGTCTGCCAGAGTGAACCGGTGGTGGGAAAGTATTTTGTTCTTTAGTTCTGCACTAGTGATTGTTTGTGGGACAATTTACTTGATCTGCCTCTTGATTGGATATGATTCCTTCTATGAAATATGCTTCTTGCCATCTGCAGTTATATCATGGTTTCAAGGTGCATTTATGCAGTCTGAGAAAATGTTACATTTATCATCATAAATATGTGGATACAAATATCTATGGTATGGGGCTTTGCCAATTTATTGGGAAAAGCTGGTCTGTGTTCTCCAGAGACAGATTTTGTTCCTGTTCTGATTGTAATACTTAACCATGTTAAGAATTCTGATTCATTAGGAATAACTCCAGATTTAAGCTTTATGCAATTCCTTACATTATAAATTGCATTGGTGGTTGCAATAATCTATCATTTATCTATTTTTCCTTGTAATTATGTTTGAGTTTTTTGCTCGTTATTTTGTTTATGCTGGATTTTTCATGTTCTATCTCCCATGTGTTTTGAATAAGCAGTTTTCTTGAGTAAATTATTCTTCTTAAGAGAGTGATTCGTTCTGTTCCATGGCATTAGTTGTACCCTTTTGTGTTGCAGTTTACAGGATTTATACCTCCATTGTTTTTCGTAGTTCATTGCTACATGTTCTGTTCAACATGTTGGCCTTTGTTCCTTTCGGTTCTGAACTGGAGAGAATTATGGGATCTATCTGCCTGTTGTACATCATAAATTTTGCTGGGTACAAGCAATGCTATTTTTCGTCTCCTAATTGCATTGGTGGTGGCCCACAATCCTCTTCATCTGCTTGAGCATCTCTTGGATGTACTGGTTGAACTGAGTTACAATTTCTTTGTTGTGCAGTGTGTTTGGTCTCTTCAACGTGCCTGTCAAGTGGTAAATTCAATAGCTTGCTCTTGGATTGTTTGATTCTCACTCTATCTCTTTCTTTTTTATTTTTTATTTTATTTTGTCATATTATTTTTTAACTTCTCAAGAGGTGGCATCTATTATGGAATGTTATGCTTCAGGTGTCCATTGATCTTATTGATACTGTTCCAGCTTCTTATGACTAATGTCTCATTAGTTGGAAACTTATGTGGCATTTTGTCGGGATTTGCATGTATGATTTCCCTATTTTCCTTCAAACCCCTGTTTTTCCTCTCATATAATATTCATCTCTGCTATATAATTCAAGGACGTCATTGAATATATATACTGCTGGATTTCCTTTTTTTTTCGGATACCTATGGCTTATTCAACTTTCTTATACCTGGAATATCCTTTCATTCTGCCATTGAGTCTTTATCTTGGCTTGTAAGTATTTCAGTTGAATTGGATTTGATGAATGATGGATTTGATTTCCTTTTCTTTATTGGATTGTTTGTATACTTTTCTTTTTAGTTGACTTGAAATAAATTGAGTTACTTGCTTTTGGTTCGAGGTAGGTGGAATTGTAAATATTTCCAATGGCTTTGCAGATCTGCAGGGTAATTGAGAAAATAAGAAGAAATCCTGTTATGGTACTTCACTTGGTTTTCCATTTTGATTTAGTACTTGTCACAGAAGGTTATACCAGTCCCCACTAGGATCCTTGCTGACCCATTAAAAGCTTAACAGCACTGAGTTTCTGGCTATATTCCTAGACATTCGCATGCATGCTCATAGACATCATATATGTAATTAACATCTGCTTCCTGACTTTGGATTGTTTTCATGATTCATTCTATGTTTTACTGTGTTTTGGGTTGCATCTTTTACCTTAACATGTCTTTTTGTGTTATCTCAATCTGCATCTTTTCTAACCCTGGTTTTGTTCTTGTCCCATAGCACTTTAAGAAGTCGTCATGGTTTTAATTGTGCTTACAAATTACAGTAACCATGCTAATGTTGCATGCTTTTCACAGAAAAGTTTGCTATTTTCAATTGCAATTTCAGTCCATTTGCATAAAAGATGGCCTAAGTTTATCTTGTGCACCGGGGGAATCATTCAGGTTACATACTGACTTATTCTGGCTGGAGCACAAATTCCAGGTAAACATTGACCTCTGTTACTAGTCTACTTTGTACCCCTAAAAGCTCTCTAACTTGATAACTTTAATTGAACAATGGATTGTTTTCTGGAAATATCTGGTGAAACCTTTCTTCATGGATGCCACAGAGGGAAATATCTACCCAGGTATTAAATGAATTAACTTTAACAGGATTTTCACTTTGTTAAACATGTTTGACAATGTGTTTATTATTACCCACTGTTGATCCAGCCAAAGTGGTTGCACTAATAGGGGATTATCTGGATATGATTTTAACCTTCAGCACCGTTTCTTGTGCAATTTGACCATTTTATACTGTGCAATTAAATCCAATCTTTTACTTTTGCTTGACTTTTTTACTTGAAGACGCAATCCTCAACTGTTGTGGGCTCAACAGCTTTTGCTTATGTTTCTTGAACTAATGGTGCCCTGGAATTTGTTATTGTAAGTTGTTTTGCATCAAAAGGTGAGTAGAATACAATAATCTGGAATGTGTGGCTTCTTGTTTTTTGTTGCCTATATTTTCTGGTGATACTTTTTGGAACAAGTAATGTTGGTCTGTTGTAGTTTGCTCTGTTCCTTTTGCTGTCCATCTATTCCTCAAACATAGGAAGGTCAAGTCTTTACTCAGAATGATATAAATTAATCATCTCCTTTTAATGACATGGCGCCAACACAAGAAAGTTGGTTCTCTGGGAGAGGAAGGACTCTTGGTTCCTGGCAAGGTCCTGCAAATGCAGATTCAAACCTACGGGCCAGACATCTTGACAATAGCAGTTCTGAGAACAGATCCCATATGGCAGCAGTTGATACAGAAGAGTGGCTATCAGATGAAAGGTATCACAAGAAATTTCAATCCACTTCAAAGATCAACTTGATTATTGGTATGTTAATAGCTTTTTTTAATGTTCTTAAACATTCTTCTACATGTGAAGGCCCAAATTTTAGAATATTTTGCCCTACATTTTGTGCTGCTTGTTGAGAAATCTACCAAGCGTATGAATGGCTTAATTGAGTTGTTCTTGTTCTTTTCTTCTCCCCTACTAATTTTTATGAACTTGTGGTATTTTTAAATATATGTTTATATTCTGAAACTCTTGGAATAATCTCTATAGATTTTGTTTCTCTAAATTATGATCATCCCATATTAAGCATTTGTTTCATCCTTCATTTGAAATTCTAGTCTTGGTCTCTATAACCATAGTACTATATACCAATTCTCTAATCATTTGATGAACTGGTAGTGCTTGCCATAATGCATTTATGTGAAAACGAGATTGAGGATGCATTGCTAATTCTCTGTCCTTGTTTCAGACACAGGTAGAAGTTGCTCTAGCAGCTGTCAGTGGTAATCTTAATGTGGCCGAGGAAATTCTAATGAGCAAGCAGGTATGTATTCCAGAGTCAATTTGGTCCTAGGATTATGTTGATTGGCCTTTCTTTCATTGACCTATTTAGTTTGTGAACTTTCTTCTTGTGGTTACTGCCTAGCATATCTGACATGATTACACGGAGTGGAAAAAGAAATATTTTGGACAAGAGCATTTGTACTAACTTCTGTTAAAAGAAAAAGAAAAACAGGAGTGATCTGTATACATGTTTTGACCTCAGGAACCATGAGCTGAAAGAAGAGAAGTTTAATCTAATCTTTGTTTTCAAAAGGAATCCAACTCCATAATCATAATATTTTTGGACATCTTTTGTGGGGAATCAACATCAAATTGGTGTTATCTAACAGCTTTAGACAACATGCATAAATAATTGCATTACAATCAAGCAAATATTTCTTTATCAAATTGGCAATAGCAAGCTTCGGGCTTGCTCTCAGTTTCCAGGTTGCCAGAAACTTTTAAATTACATTTATTTAGTGCCCATGGTGAAATTTCTTTACTGCATTTATGAAGCATCAATCTGTATGTGAAATGGAAAGGCAGATTAATATTGTATGAGGCAGTGAGAAAAGTGATTTTTCTAATTTGTGGTATTTAGTTTGAAATTGAAAAAATAACAATTTTCATGTTAAAAAAAGAGATGAAATCCTTGTTGAAGAAATATTTCAGCAGATGTTTATTTTGGAAGGCCCTTTGATGAGTTTGGCTACAAACAATATATCTTACCCATCTTGTATTTAAAATTTTTAATTTTTATATTAATTATTTTAATTTTTTTTTAATGTTGTATAGTATATTTTAATTTTTATATTAATTATTTTAAATTATAAATTATTTATGTTATTTATTTTAAATTTTACATTAAAAATATAAAATAAAGAGGAATTTAATTTTAGAAAAGAATATTAATAATATATCATTGTTCACATAAAATGAACAGTGATATTTAAAAGGAAAAAAATTGAAAATAATGAACCAAAATTTTCTTCAAAGTTCTGAAAATCTCTTAGTCAAAGCATAATCCAATCGCATGTGAACAGGCACGTTGAAGTTTTGTTTGTAGATAATCTGACAAAGAAAGGCCAACACAGGTTATAAAACAATGATGTCGCCATGAGACAACCCAAAAGGTTTTATGATAAAACAGAAACTGCAGGAGGATGATACAAATTGTGTACGGCGACTGGCTGAATATTCGCCAATGCAATGCAAGGTGCAGCCTTTATCTTCAACAAAAAAGACTTTTTATTTAAACTTTCAACATTGAGATTCGGCAACTATATCTGATGGTACTGATACAAAGTTACAAGCTAAATGTTTCAGATTGTAAATCTATTGTTTTAGGCAAGGGGTTCCACATAAACATAAGTTGAAAGTCGTGCGTACGTTAATTAATACCCTCACGGTATCAGCCACACCATGGTGCCAAATGCAGAATGCTAGGCATCTCCAGTTGTTCACTTAATGACTCAATAAGAGTTCCGAAAGCTCTGTGGCAATGGATGACTGAGGAAAAATCCATATGCTGTGGAGCAGAAATTCCTTCATTATTCATTGCAGATGCTGCATGAGTCGTAGCATCATTCTTGGCTCTTTTGTTAAGCAAACTCGAGGTATATTGGAGATGCACTCACCCTCGATCATTTATTCGTTTTCTTGTACATGGTCATTCTCCATTCCTCCATTTTTACAAAGGCTGAGGATCGGAACTCGACCCACAGAAAATTCTAGCTCTACTTGGAAGTCTTTCAGCGGTTTATAATAAATCACTTATTCTTAGTCTATCCTGCAAAAATGAACCAAATTTCATTCTCATCTTACATGGATTGCAAGCTTCTTTATGTGTGCGTGTGTGAGTGAATGAGAGAGAGAGAGAGAGATGCAAAGATTCTTCAGTCCAGCAGAAGCAACGTTAAGAGTTTAGAGTATCGATTGAATCAACCTTCAGATTACCACCGCATCTACGTGCAAAATGATCTTCCTCTCCGCACTTGTAGCATATAATGGAGGATTTCGTTCCAGCAGGGGCTGTGCATGGCTCCGTACATTCCTTTAATATAATTAGCCTCAACAAGATCAGTGACATAGCTCTACTGTTAATCTGCTTTAGCAATCATTCAGGCTTTACTGCAAAACAAGCAGAAAATATGACTTACAGGACCGAAATGGCCAGACTGCCCACAGTTGTAACAGGAAACTTGTTTTAGGACTTCATTCCATGAGTTGACACAACATAGATGACCAAAACTCTTGCAAAGGTAACATTGTATCTCCTGCTGATTATTAGAAGAGTTACTTCCCCAAACAGTAAGCAAGAACCACTTCAAATTTGGGCATTTGCAGTTTGCTAAAGGATTACAAATGAGGGGAAGAAAATAAATAAGACAAAAAGACAAATAAAACTGCATCCAAAATGGCATACTGACCTTGAGATCATTGGCGAGGTAATCACTATTACACGAAAACATATCATGTCCTGAATCCCCGCATCTTAAACAAATATTAGAACTATAATAGTTTCCTTGGTCGGTCTCTGTACAGTTATTGGCCCGTTGGTCTGTTGCTTTGCTGATAAAGCATTCCTGACCCTGCATGAAATACAAAGGTTGCCCTCAGAAGAATAACATATAATATTTTGGGATGAATTATTTTTTAACTAGGTGCCAAGGTTCAATGCAGAAAACTCTAAGAAATTAACAGTGCAATGAAATGCACTGTGCAAATTTACTTCTGCCATAAAACATTGTTAATTCCTTTAAATCTTATGTCAATGGAAATTTCACTGTTAATCCTGACAGCAGCTTAGGATTTCCTGGACATTCTTAAGCCAGGAAATGAGAGGACAATGAATTAGCACTCATCATTACATCATTAGCTCAGGTGAAGAATACCAAAGATTTGCCTTCTTGATAAGTGTCAAGTCTATGCTTCTCAATCTCTCCGTGTAGATCTTGTGAAGGAAGAGATCCAGTTCTATGTTTAACACAGATGCCACTCATCTGCCACAGTATCCATAGTAAAAAATATTTCTTCCTTTTCTTGGAAAAAAAAAGTACAACAGAATTTCTTTTATGGCTAACTGCAGTGAGTAAATGAAGAACTGGACACACTCACAGAAAGAGCTCTTGAAAAATATGCACCATAATTAGAAGCCTGACAGCAATGCAAAATATTCTGAGTCACAACAGAGAAAACTTGTAGAGTTCAAGCTACTACACCTTCCTGCAGTACTTCCAAATGTGCTTCAAACTACCGCAAAGGAAGCATGGTTTCTTCTGTTTTTGTGCTTTGCAGCACGCTGCTGTGTGACTTTCTTGTCCACAGTCTGAACATGTTTTCGAGTTCCAATCAAAAGGATCAAAATATCTTGGTTTCCGAAGAAGCATCCGGAGCACTGTATTATCTTTCGCGTCATTCCCTTCCTTGGTATCATCAATTGAATCTTTTGCTTTGATCACTTTTCTCTTCTTTCTCCTTCTCTTCCTCTTCTTCTCCCTTTCAACTGGCCTTACAGTCAATGTCTCCTCAACATTTCTGTTCACGCTCACTTCTGAAATTGGTTTATCATCCTCTGTGAGTGACGATAAAAGATCAATCACTTCAACAGGATTCACCCAATCATCTGCTTCTGTTGCTTTTGTAGTGTGCACGGCTTTATCTGTCTCTTCAACACTTCTGCCTAAGCTCACATCTGAAACTGATCCATCATCTTCTGATGAGGATGAAAAAAGATCAATCACTTCCAGTTCGGCAGAATTCACCCCATCTTCCACAACTGCTTGTGTTGTCTGCACAGCTTTACCTGTATCTTTAACCCTTCTCCCCAAGCTCACATCTGAAACTGATTCATCATCCTCTGAGGGTGACGAACAAATATCAATAACTTCAAAAGAATTTAGTCCATCATCCGCTGCTGTTGCTTTTGTTGTCTCCACAGCTTTCACTGAGCTTCCACCCTCATCTTCCTTTGCAGCATAAATAAGAATATTTTGGGGCTTATTCATTTCTGAAATCTGAACCATTTTCAAACCTTCATCTTCAGCAAGCTGCCTATTTCTCTCTTCTGCATCAACTTTGACATGCTCTTGGGCACACAACTCAATATTTCCCTTCCTCTTCTTTCTATTTCTCCTCTTCCTCCTAAGAAAAGCTTCTGCCTCTATCATAGCTTTTAGGTTCTCAAAGCCACTAAAATCAGATAGCTTTTGGTACTCATCAAACTTAGATTTTTTACTTCTCTCATTTCTTCTCCTTTTCTCTTTGCTTCCATTTCCTTCTTCTACTTCAACTCTATTCAGAGTTTCTTCTTTTCCTAACTGCTCTTTCTCCATTGCACCATTAACCTAAACCCACTATACATAATTAAAATCGAACCTCATAAAGCAGCAAACATTAAAATAACAAGCTTAATATATAAAAAAAATTATGTTCGGCACTAACAAAAAATTAATTGAAAGAAAATCAAGCAAAAGATTTGTTGAGAATTCAAAGACTCATAATTAATCTCTATGTACTAGCCGTCAAACATTTTCCTTAATTTCTCTCTCTCTTTCCGAAGAGCCAAACACAAGTCACACTAATAAAACTCCATACTTTTAAGGGTGTAACCACTTACAGTGATATTCACCTGGGCAGAAACCTCAGTCTCTAGCTTCTTCTTCTTTATATTTATGTTCTTTCTCCTCATAGAAGCTTCTGCTTCTATCATTGCTTTCAGGTTCTCAAAGCCAGTCAAGTCAGCTATCTCTCTATACCAGGACCCATTCTTTTTCTTCCTTTTCTTCTTTCTATTTCTGTTCTTCCTCCTGAGAAAAGCTTCTGCCAGTATCATAGATTTCAGGTTTTCAAAGCCACTCAGATCAGCAATCTCTCTGCGCTCATCAACCTTAGATCTTCTATTTCCCTCACTTTCTCTCATTTCCTCTTTGCTTCCATCTCCTCCTTCTCCTTCTTCACTGCATGTTTTGAATTCAACTGGATTTTCCGTCTTCAATTTCTTCTTTCCCCGTAAAATAACCGGGAAAACTGCCTGCCGTGCTCTTCTCGAGCTCTGCGTGCCAGAGGCCAACTTCAAATTTCCTAGAAAGTTACAAAAAATAGTTTTTTTTTCGGATAATTATATCCGACTCTCCATATTTGTACTTTTTTCCAAATGAGGACATAGTATTTCATTTTTATCAAGTAATAAGTAAAAATCCCGGGTAAAAAAATATAAAATAATCTTTAAAAAATATATATATATATATTTTAAATTTTATTTATTTTATTAATTTTAAAAAATAAGCGTAGACCAAAGAGTATCATCCAATTCAATAGAATTTAAGAGCTTATTTGATATGGATATACAAATTATGTACGTAATTGGTAATAGTAACATATTAGGGACTTCAATGTTATTACCGGCTATCCACTTTCGTACTGTGGGCTAACGGCGTAAAGATCAACTAACTTACTGTGTGGACCCTTTCGTGACAAAAGATTTGTGCTTTAATACTGTCAGTTCCACCTGTTTACACTTGGACCCCCTGTCCACAATTCACTTCATACTGTACAGGCCCAGTTTTTATTGGGCTCATATGGGCTTTCAAAACAATGGCCGGAGCTGGACACCCGAACGGATTATTTCTTTATTTTAATTTAAACCGGAAATTATCAAATAAAATATAAAAATAATTTGATGAAATATAATTACCAATTAATAATCAATTATCAAAAAAATCTCATTAGTTCAAAATCATATGTTATTATACTAAATAATGTATTTAATTATAATATTAAATTAATATTAATATTACGTGCATAAATTACATAATATATCGAGTTTTATTTATAATTAAAAATAAAATAAAATAATTATTATCGTTATACGATATTATTTTTGCATAACGATAAATAATGTTGTGTAATAGCGTCGTATTAACTGATTTTACAATTTTTTTTTAATTTGATGCTTTTGGGAAAATAATTAAGGAGAAGCAAGCAAGCTGTGATTATGCATAATCTAATTGTAAAATGCTTTATTCTGTCAACAAAGTGGAATGAGAAAAACGGTCTAACCCAAGAGGATCTATCTGTCTTGTTTGATTCGACCTCTTCCTTTTGTCTTGCCTTCTTCCCTGACCTTCCTTTCTCAGTCCATCTTATTTTCTTTTCTTTTCTCGGAATGTTTTAAAGTCTTGTAGGACCCAAATACAACTACCATTCAACTACTGTATCTGAATATTTCAATTGGAGTAATAACATCATAATCCCTAAATTTAGTTGAAATCACAAATTAAAACATAATTTACTTTCTTTTAAGGGAGTTCCTTTAAGATTTCGTTAATAATCTATCGATGGAATCTTGACAACATTGACCCACATAAAAATAAAATTCAGGGACCCATACGCTATTATAACATTTTCAATTGCTTTAGTGGGGAGGAAAATAATAGTAATGATAATAACGAAGAAAGGAGAAAGGTGTCGGATTCTTGAAACAGACTCAGCAAATCCAATTGGACAAGCTTTTGCTTCCTAGTTAATTAGTTATTACTCACCATCATTGTATTTTCATTGTGGTTGGCAGCAGGCGGAGGAAGTGTTGAAACTTTCTCATTTCTTTAATAATTGCAGGAAAATGGCAAGTTTAAGAGCAAACTGATGATGCTAAGTGAAGTAAAGACATTGAGAAAGTGAAGGAAAATGTGAAGAGGAAGTTATGATGATGATGATAGAAATGGAAGAAAGTTGTAGTGGAGAAGGTTGGATTGACTTTGAAGACAAGGGAAATCAAGTAAATTAGCCAAGTAAAGAGAAAAAGTTGGAAAATGGGTTCTTGATATACCTTTTTTTTTGGCTGTCGGGAATTACTTTTATTGTCAGGGTGTGTGACGAATGAGTTTCATTAATGTACAAAGCCTGAAGGGGAAAGTTTAGCAGACATGGCTGCAGAATTCAGATTGCTTGTTTTCATAGCTTGGTTTAGCTTCCAAGTTTACATCATCTCTGGTACTACTGACTCTGGCAACGGTATGCATGTTTTAGACTAGTATTCAATCTGTATGAATACTTAGAAATTTCATTCATACCTTCTTGAGATATTCGAGAATTTTCATTGACTGAAGATCATGTAATTTTGCAGCTGCTGCTCTACAATCTTTGAAGGATGCATGGCAAAATATACCACCAAGCTGGAAAAACTCGGGCGATCCATGTGGAAACTGGGAAGGAGTTACTTGCAACAATTCCAGGGTTACTGCATTGTGAGTGTTCTTCAATATTCCAGGGCCCTCATTTTGATTCAATCTTTTTCTTCTTCTGGACAATTTGAAGCTATGCTCATTCATCAGACATATCATGTTTTCAGGGGATTATCTACCATGGGACTCACCGGAAAACTCAGCGGAGACATTGGAGGCCTGACTGAATTGAGATCTTTGTCAGTTTCCTACCCAAATTTTCTTGAAAGTTTGCAGCATATTTCGGATTGAAAACATTTTGTGTTTCATTTTTGGTCTCTGAGAAATACAGTGTCTTATGTTAGTTGAAAATTTTATTTCATTCCAGGGACTTGTCATACAATGAAGGGCTAACAGGTTCCCTTTCTCCGCAGTTAGGGGATCTGCAGAAGTTGAATATCCTGTAAGATTTCAGGCGAACACAACTGTAGACAGAACTATTCTGTTTCTCTGATTTCTCCGATTTGATGAACTAGATAAATTTTTTGTTTTCCATGTTTCAGAATTCTAGCGGGTTGTAGTTTCACTGGCAATATTCCTGATGAACTCGGAAATTTGGCAGAACTATCCTTCTTGTAAGAATTTCTCCAACAATAACTTGATGAATCCAGACAGAAATTCTTTTTTTTTCCCTCATTTTTTGCTTCAATGTAAAATACTCTGATTTTCAGGGCACTGAATTCAAACAACTTCAGTGGAAGAATACCTCCTTCTTTGGGTAAACTCTCCAAGCTTTACTGGCTTGATCTGGCAGACAATCAGTTGACAGGGATCAATTCCAGTTTCAACACTAACCTCCTCAGGATTGGATCAGCTTAAAAATGCTAAACACTTGTGAGCATTTATAATTTCCAGGCCATTTTCGAACTGAAAACAAAGAATAATAAATAAATAATCCAAAATTTTCGTTAATTTTGCAGCCATTTCAACAAGAACCAGCTTTCTGGAACCATTTCCGAAAATCTTTTCAGCTCTGATATGGTACTGATTCATGTGTAAGTCGATGTCAAACTCATCATTCAATTTTCAATTTTATGAATCATTTCATGTCCTACCTCTTTCGGGTCTTCTATGTCAGATTATTTGACGGAAATCAACTCTCCGGGAATATCCCAGAGAGCTTAGGGCAAGTTCAGACCCTTGAGGTTCTGTGAGTAAAGTTTTCCCCCATACTCAAATTTTCTGCCTCCTTTTCGCAATTATTTTTGGTTCAGACAACTCAACTTACTTGAATTCAATTGAAAATTTTGTCAATATGCAACAGTCGGCTTGATAGAAATGCTTTGACAGGAGAGGTTCCAGCAAATCTCAATAACCTTACAAATGTCAATGAACTGTAAGCATTGGTTTTTCTTTATGCAAAAACACCCAGTGTTTTTATTGTTGCAGTGGGGATGATAAATCAAATTTCCCACTGTCGTAATTCAATGTTCTTTTTCAGGAATTTAGCACACAATGATCTAAAAGGCCCTTTTCCAGACTTGAGTCAAATGAATTCCCTCAATTATATGTGAGTTTCCATAACAATAGAGTCACCATTTTCAGTTAATTAGAGTAAATTATTGTTTTTCCATAGAAAAAAAATCTGATCAATGATTTAAGTTCACAGGGATCTTAGCAACAATTCATTTGAAGCATCAGAAGCACCACCTTGGTTTGCAACCTTACCATCACTCACCACTTTGTAAGTCAGCAACTGATAAATTGCCTGAAAAAATTTGATCCCTGAAATTACTTTTGAATCTCATTCTGGAGCTCTACACTCTCCGTGTTTTCCAGGATTGTCGAATTTGGATCACTTCGCGGCCGTGTTCCGCAAAAACTCTTTAGCTATTCGCAAATACAGCAAGTGTAAGTGCTTAGTAAAATTATGATTCTGGGGAAGAGAAGAGAAGGTATAATTTTCTCTTCTAAATCTTTTGCAGGAAACTTGGGAACAACGATTTCAATGGCACATTAGATTTAGGAAGCAGTGTTAGTCCACAGTTGCAACTTGTTGATTTGACGAACAACCAAATTTCAGCAATAACTCTGGATTCAGGGTACAAAAACTATACATTGATGTAAGACAATTTTCCAAATTCGACAATTTTTGATCTGGCAATGTAAATATATTACATTATCACTTTGTCATGGTTCTTACTTGTTCCGCGCTTCAGACTTATAGGAAACCCAGTATGTGCCGCAGCTCTGTCAAATACTAATTACTGTCAGCTTCAGCAACAAGCTACAAAACCCTATTCTACCAGCCTCGCTAATTGTGCAGGGAAATCATGTCCTCCTGATCAGAAGCTGAGCCCTCAGAGTTGCGAATGTGCCTATCCATACGAAGGAACTTTGTATTTCAGAGGACCTTCCTTCAGGGAATTGTCAAACGTCACATTGTTTCATTCCCTGGAAATGAGTCTCTGGGTGAAATTAGACCTCACTCCTGGTTCAATTTTTCTTCAGAATCCTTTCTTCAATATCGACGACTATCTTCAGGTTCAGCTTGCACTCTTTCCCTCCGGTGCAAAATCTTTTAACAGGTCAGAAGTTCAAAGAATAGGATTTCAACTGAGTAATCAAACCTACAAACCTCCTCATGAATTTGGTCCCTACTATTTCATTGCCTCTCCTTATGCTTTTCAAGGTAACTTAAATCTAAATATCTTCTTCTAGAAAATCAACAAATATTAAAACATCAAGAATTGAAATCTGACAAGAAAAAAATATACAAATATGTCTCAGATCGTCGTGGAGGAAATTCTATCAGTACTGGAGTAGCTGCCGGAATAGCAAGTGGAGGTGCGATTCTAGTTATAGGCCTGGTGGGATTAGCTGTGTATGCTATTCGGCAAAAGAAACGAGCAGAAAGAGCTATTGGATTGAGTAAACCATTTGGTAATTAAATAATTGTTCTTTCGATTAATTGAGTAGATAGAGATGCAAAAATCATTAAGTTTGCACGACTGTGTTGGTTAAATTCTCTCTTTTTCAGCATCCTGGGCGCCAAGTGGCAAAGACAGCGGCGGTGCACCTCAACTCAAGGGAGCAAGATGGTTTTCTTATGATGAACTTAAAAAGTGCACCAACAATTTCTCTGAAAGTAACGAGATAGGTTTTGGAGGCTATGGCAAGGTAAATGTTCTCCTTTTTGTTTGAAGAATGTGAAATTTGCATTAAGTTTCTGTTCGCTGATCATTTTCTGCTCTCGTCAGGTCTATAGAGGAATGCTTTCTGATGGACAAGTCGTGGCCATTAAAAGAGCTCAGCACGGATCAATGCAGGGAGGGCTTGAGTTCAAGACCGAGATCGAACTCCTTTCCCGAGTTCATCATAAGAATCTCGTTGGCCTTGTCGGATTTTGTTTTGAGCAAGGAGAACAGATGCTGGTTTATGAATTTATGGCCAATGGAACGCTTAGGGAGAGCCTTTCAGGTGTTTTGATCCTCAGTTTCACTGTTCTCTTACAAACAAGTTTTAACAATTGAACAAAGATTTCAGCTAGTTATAATTATAAATATGATGTGCAGGGAGATCTGGCATTCATCTTGATTGGAAACGAAGACTTCGCATTGCTCTTGGCTCCGCTAGAGGATTAGCTTACCTGCATGAACTTGCAAATCCCCCTATTATCCACAGAGATATCAAGTCTACCAACATTCTCTTGGACGAGAACTTAACAGCCAAAGTTGCAGATTTTGGTCTGTCTAAACTTGTATCAGACAGTTCAAAAGGTCATGTTTCAACTCAAGTCAAAGGCACACTTGTGAGTCAACTCAAATCTCCCTTTCTTTTTTTCGCATTGCCTTTTGATTTAACAAGATCTTTTGAATCCAAATCCAACTGAGTGTTTCATGCTGTTTACAAAATGATGTCCTGTTTGCAGGGTTATCTAGATCCTGAATACTATATGACTCAACAATTAACTGAGAAGAGTGATGTGTATAGTTTTGGAGTGGTAATGCTGGAACTTATAACGGCTAAGCAACCGATTGAGAAGGGAAAATATGTTGTCCGTGAAGTAAGAACCAGGATGGACAAGAGTGATGATGAGCATTATGGCTTGAGGGAGATGATGGATCCAAGCATTAGAAGCAATGTACTTATAGGATTTAGAAAGTTTCTGGAATTAGCAATGCAATGTGTTGAAGAATCAGCCGCAGACAGGCCAACAATGAGTGAGGTAGTTAAGGCCATTGAAATCCTTTTACAGAATGATGGGATGAACACAAACTCAACTTCAGCATCTTCTTCTGCTACAGATTTTGGTTCTTCTAAAGGTGTCATTAGACAAATCTATGGTGATAATGTACCTAACAAGAAGGATGTTAACAACAGTGACACCTTTGATTACAGCGGTGGATATACTCTTTCGGCTAAAGTTGAACCCAAGTAGCCCAAGAGATCTTTCTCCTCTTTCTTTGGGTTCTAAGTTTTAGATAAGTTGAGTGCACTACAAGTGAAATGTTATGTTTACAATGAGTGATTTTCAAGAGAAGGAAATTCTTTTGCTATAAGATAAAAGATCACATTAAAATCCTCATCTAGTTTACTTCCTCCAATTCCAAATATAGGTTTTTTTTTCTTAGGTAATGGAGAGTCCTAGGTGAGATGAGTGTTGAGTCTTTGGTGGGATAAGTGCATCTGCACGCCCATCTAATAAAACCTCTCCAAAAGCACATTTATTTTGAAATAGATCAATTGTGGTTGTGATTACAGTAATGAGAGAAAAAGTTACAACCTATATCATGGTTGTTTTGAATGGCGACTGTCCCATTGGAACAATCCCGTCCAAGGCTTTATCTAGATAGTGACTGTGCTTGTATGAACGCAGAGGAAGATGTGCTATGTATTTCCTATGCATCTGCTTTCAAGTGGTTAGTTTTAAAAGCTACTCAACCATAAGTGGAGAAGAAAAATGTTATGAAAGTTTCTATTAACTCTTAAAGCATCAGAGATCCAAAGTTACCAACCGAAATTACAAAAAATGAAACTTAACTGCACAAACAAACATTACTCTATTTTCCCTGTCACAAACCTTCAGTTAGCCACAGTTCCATAGTTTTACGACTTAATGGTTCTCCATTGGTGTCTTCACAATAACTATCGGACACACAGCATGGTGAGCACAGTACACACACACACACACAATGCCCTGATAGCAATAAACACACACACGTGCGCGCGTGCACATATATAAACACATTGAACAAACAAATATACTGCAAAAAGGATTGTTAGCAAGCAATAATCTAAATTCTAGGCCTTATGCCACTAAATGTTTACATCATTGCATGTGTATCAGTGTATGGAATTAAGGGCCAAAATCAATCTGATGCTCACAACATAATGATGTTTAGATGATTTTGATTATCACCTTTTGATCTTGTTGGAGGCCGCGGCTTCCAACAAGAAGGATATCAATGTGCATTTGTTCAGCAGCCTGACAAATCTCGTCCTTGGGATCCCCATTGAGAATCAGAGTTTCAGCTTTCACCTGCACAAATTTGAATGTTTTGAACTGAGTGATTGTTATCTAAATGCACAAGTATGCCATACAACAAACACCAAGAAGTGAATTCACCATCTTATCCTTGCACATCTGCCATGCCCGGGAAAGCAAGACGGCAGAATTCTCCTCCTGGGCTTTCCTCACAGATTCCACCACTGAAGATATTGCATAAAATGCTGTCACAAAACCAATTAATCCTTGCATTTTAGTCTTATTTATTTATTTTATATATATGTTAGTTATTATTAATATACTAATTTTTATTTATTTTATTATTATCGACATTTACTTGCTTGCGCCTTCAGGTCCAGCAGGGAAAGCATGGTGCTGAAACGGGTGCTGAGCGTGAACGAGCGTGACGATGCCTCCGCCGTCACTGGCTTCCGGTGTTAAGCCGGTAACACCACAAAGATTATCAAGCGCCCATTTAAGAGCGTAGAAACTCTCAGCACTATCGTCAATCGCCACCAAACCTTCATCTTCTTCTTCCTCGTCATCGCCTCCCGCTCTTCTCCTAATTCCGTCGTCGTCGTCGTCTGCTGCATCGCCAACCCTGCACCCGGAATCGCCGCCATCGGGGAACTTCAGTTATCTCAAAACACAGCACAGCACAGCAGAAAATTGCTTGGAATCTAAATTCCCTTCTTCTTTAGATATGGATTATGGTGATGGATTTAATTAATTAATAAATTAATGTTTCGTACGTGGAAGTTTGCAAGGTAGGACGAAATTTCGGGTGGACATATGGCAGACATGCAAGGGAAAAGCTCCAGTTGCTGCATGCACAAGTTTGTAACATCATACGTCATGAAAAATCATTTTATGTTTATCGCTAAAATACATTATTTGTATTTAATATTTTTAATATATAATTTTAATTATAAATTAAAAAACTTAAAATAATTACTATAAATTTTAAAAATAAAATAATATAACAAATTTAAAATATATAAATTTAAAAATTAAAACAGAATTAAAAATATAAAAATAATATTATCAATATCAAATAACTTTATGTTAATACAATAACAATGTAATAAAATATTATTTTTATAAAATTAAAAAATTATATATCAATAATAAATAAAATAATTCAAAAATTCATTACTTTTCTCTTATTTATTATCATTAATTTATAACTTCTTTTTAAATCTCGTTAATAGTGTAATATCGTTCAAATTTGTTAAAACATTCATAATATTTAAGATAATTTATTTTTTAAATTTGAATATAATATATTAAATATAAGAGAAATTAAAAATTTTTAATTTTTATATTAATTATTTTAAATTTTATATTTGTATTTTAAAATTTTTTATATTAATTATTTTTTTAATTTTTATATTTTAAAATTTTATTTTATTTATCTTAAATTTTATATTAATTATTTTAAATTATTTTTATTTAATATAAAATAAATTTAATTAATTTTAATTAAATTTTTTTTCTTTTTTTCACCGGTAAACATGGAAGTTACCCTTGTCAAATAAAAAGTATTATCCCATCAATATTAAACTAAAATGTCTGGCGACAATGTAGCAACAAACTATGCCTTTTCAACTCATTCAACACCATTTTGTTCCAAAATATATCTTGGCAACATGTTTTTTATTGACCTTCGTTGGGAGATGACAGATTGATATCGAACCTTCAAAGCGTGTTAGTCAGGTAAAGGCACCACAGAATATATATATATATATATATATATATATATATATATATATATATTTAAATTTCGAAATGAAAAAAGAAAATTTGTTGGGATAATAACATTTGGGTCCCTAATTTTGTACAATTTATATTTAAATTCCATTGTTTCTGACACCTTAATTGAAAAGACTGAAATAACCTCTTGCGTTAGTTTAAGCACCGGTTGATACTGTAAGGGTAATTTGATTATTTCAAAAATGTTATGGGTACGTACGTGGCACAAATCGATATACTAGTTGAAAAAATGTTACTGAACTAGATGTTATTAACCAAAACTAAATAAATGACATGAATGAAAGCGGAAACTGCAAGCTAGTCCGAGGAAAGCACGAGATTGTGTCACCGACCTCATTCTGTCACCACGGGCACGTGATCTTGTGAAGCCGCCACGTCACAATACCACTGGTCATTCTCTAGCGGACGGGGACAAGTTATCCAATCCTATTTCCTCCAATTACCCTCCACTTTCTTCAAATTGACAAATACGTCCGTCCGCCAAGTTAATGTTTCGCTCCTCTTCCTCCTCTCTGAGCCAGTTCTTTCGGAAGTGTCCCTCTTTACAGTGTCCGCTTCTCCTTTTCTGTTCTCTTGTTTTATGCAAATTTACAACGGTTCCATTTCTGCAAAGCTCTCCGTTTTCGACTTTCCGATTGCGCGATCGGACCGTTCGCATAGCTTCCCTCATGACTATGATGACTCCTCCACCGTTAGATGTAAGCATCACTCTCTCACTGCTTTTATTATCTTTGTATCTGTATGTTCATTTATGCTATAATTTCTTTCACTGCTTTTAGTAAAAGTTTCGATCCACGAGGGCTTTGCGGATTGGATTGAGTTTTGACGAAATTCTATGTTGATGTCAGTGATTGATATCTAGGGTTCTTGATTCTGTGAATTGGTATTTGTTTTGGAATTTGATTTAACAAGCCACGTTTTTTTTTATTTTGAATTTTGTAGCAAGAAGAGGAGGAGATGCTCGTACCGCGTTCAGATTTAGTTGAGGGTCCTCAGCCAATGGAAGGTTCGTTTCAACAATTGAATTTATATTTGTTTGTTTAATTTTGTGTTTCCTGAAGTATTTAATGCTTTAGAGTTGATCTGAAACATGTTTTTGTGTTGATTAATTGGTTTTGGTGTTAGGGTTTAGAGTTTTTGCTTTGATTTAATAAATTTTTGGTATGTTAGTGGTGGCACAAGCGGAGCCAGCTAATATGGTGGAGAATCAGCAAGTGGAGGATCCTCCGTCAATGAAATTCACATGGACTATTGAGAATTTCTCCAGATTGAACACCAAGAAACATTATTCTGATGTATTTGTCGTTGGTGGTTACAAATGGTAATATAGTGATCAATACATTGCCTCATTGATTCAATTGATACTTGTGTTGCAATTGAGTTTGAATGTGGTTTTTTGTTGGTTTTGGCAGGCGGATACTTATTTTCCCAAAGGGAAACAATGTGGACCACTTGTCCATGTATTTGGATGTTGCAGATTCTGCTACTTTGCCGTATGGATGGAGTAGATATGCACAGTTTAGTTTGGCTGTGGTTAATCAAATCCACTCTAAATACTCAATCAGAAAGGGTATCTTCTTAAATCATTGCTGGAGTTTCAGTATTAGTGTTATGTGTTTTAGTTGCTGGCTACTAAAGGAAACAGCCGTTTATTTAATGAAATTCATTTATTCTTGCATTGTTCTAGTATATGCCTTTTCTTTCCTTGGCCTTTTGGCAGGAAATAATCACGAGCTTTCTGTTCCCAGCAGAGTAGTGTTGGGAATTTTTACCTAACTGTGTATTCTTCATTTTTTTTCCTTATAGCAAAGAAATGGATGTGTATTAATATACTGGGTTATTTCACTCGTATATTTCTTTTTGAATATGGGGCCTGGTTGTCTCTCTTGTTTTACGATGGTGCAAACACCCAAAAAAAGGAGTTTTCTCTTTATCATATGTGATGTAAATAAATGTGGTAACATTCTTTGCTGTTTAGAGGATGATAGGTTGGGTCCAGGTGTTACTTTAAATAGCTTCATTTACTGAAACAATGTTAAAGTATAATGAAAACCATACTCTACTTATATGTTGTCTGTTTAAGGAAGTCTTGTACTTTTTGCTGTGTAAAGTAAGAGCAATTATTTTGTTGACAAGGAAAAAGGGGTTTCTATCTCAGTTATTCATATCAGATACTGGGTTTATTTTACCTTGATATAATAATAATAATTAATTTCTTCTGGATTGCGCAGACACACAACATCAATTCAATGCAAGAGAGAGTGATTGGGGTTTCACATCGTTTATGCCTCTTAGTGATCTTTATGACCCTAGCAGAGGGTATTTTGTGAATGATACTATTGTTGTTGAGGCTGAGGTTGCTGTACGAAAGGTCCTGGATTATTGGTCATATGACTCAAAAAAGGAGACTGGTTATGTTGGACTTAAGAATCAAGGAGCTACGTGTTACATGAATTCTCTCTTACAGACTCTGTACCATATACCTTACTTCAGAAAAGTGAGGATGTAGTCTCATGTTTTCAGCCCTTAGTAACCTAAATATATTGTAAATGTTTTGTAAAAAGTGAAACGCCTCATTTTGGAAAATATGTTTCAGGCCGTGTACCACATGCCAACAACTGAAAATGATTTGCCCACTGGAAGCATTCCTTTAGCCCTGCAGAGTTTGTTTTATAAGCTTCAGTATAATGACACCAGTGTTGCAACAAAGGAATTGACCAAATCTTTTGGATGGGACACATATGATTCTTTCATGCAACATGATGTGCAAGAACTCAATAGGGTTCTCTCTGAGAAACTCGAGGACAAAATGAAGGTATCGATGGTCTGACAAGCTTTGGCCTTTTTTCTGGTGCAAGTGGGTGCATGCATGCAATCCTGTTTTGATTTTTGTTCTGTTGGTCCAGGGAACTGTCGTGGAGGGGACAATACAACAGTTATTTGAGGGTCACCACATGAATTACATTGAATGCATAAATGTGGACTACAAATCTACAAGGAAGGAATCATTTTATGGTAGTTATAAAACTTTTTAAAGTTTAACTTTCTTGGGATTGAGGTTTTGTTTTTATTTATAGTGTGTGATACAGAGAACTTCTCGTTACATTGCAGACCTCCAGCTTGATGTCAAAGGCTGTAAGGATGTCTATGCTTCTTTTGACAAGTATGTGGAAGTGGAACGTCTGGAGGGCGATAATAAATACCATGCTGAAGAACATGGTTTGCAGGTTAGTTTATGGAGTAGATTGGTAGCTGGTATTTGCTTTTGCCTCAGCAACTTGGTTTATGTTTCAATCACCCATTCTCTACCTTCTATAATGCATACCTGAGGCTTAAATGTGTGACTAGTTATCTCTTTTCTGGCATATTGCCTTACATTTATATGTAAAACTAATTTGTACTGGGTTTCTCCTCTCAAAGTTAAAGCTAACTAATCTGCTAGCGCTGATAGGCATATTTTCTTGTTAATCAAGACTGTCGTGATTACATGTCCATATGTTTGAGTGGCCGCATGCATGCTTGTTTTCTGGCCATCTGAGTGTCAGCTCTATTTTCCTTAGAAATCAGCCATATAAAAGTAAAACTCCAAAAGTAAATTATTGATATTGGTCTGAGAGATTAATTCTAGAGATAAACTGAAAGAAGAATGAGAACTTCCTTAAGCTGAGGTCTGTGATAATATTTATGTTGAGAATATGTGATTAAATTGTCCTGCATTCTTGTGCACTAATGTAATTCTTATTCGGCATCATTCCTTCAAATAAGTTAGTTTTAGCCATTGTTGTAAAAAGTTTTCCAGGCATGAGTTCAAGACAGTTCCCTATTCATATGCTGTTAATTTTGGTTATGTCAGGATGCCAAGAAGGGTGTCTTGTTTATTGACTTCCCCCCTGTGCTTCAGCTTCAATTGAAGCGGTTTGAATATGATTTTATGCGGGATGTGATGGTCAAGGTCAGTGTTAAAGAGCTTTTTTGCTTAATTATTTGTATGATCAGATTGCATGTCTTGCCCAGTCCTTTGCATCTTGTAATTATCAAGCATACGGATTGAATATCTTAAAAAATGAAAAATAGAGTTCAATTGAGAGTCAGAATTGAAGTACAAGAGTTAACAGGAAAAAAATTGACAGAAAGTACTTCCAGCTTTTCTGCTTTCCAATGTTCCTGCTCTGTGGTCTATGTGAAAACTCTTGCTTAGAGGATGTGCTGGGGCTCTTATGTGGAATCATGAAATGGAGATTCTTGTTACATGGGTTGTAGGTAGGCTTAGATCTGTCTGTGTATGTTCCCTTGGATTGTTGTTTCATGTTCATCTCTTTTTGTAGCTGCTATTGTTGTTTCTTGATCTACACAATTGTGGTTGTTAGATTTCAATTCTTAGACTTTTGTGCCTGCTCCAGCTTTTTAGGTTAATAAATAATTGTATATCAATGTTTAATCTGTCACTTGAGTTAAGTTGATTAAGAGATCTTGTATTCCACTCTTTTTGTTCTATCAGTAAATCATAACGCACAGCTTGTGGGATCTCCATTTGGATCCACATGACAGGTCCCTTAATTAAATTTGATCGTTTGAATGAGGGGATCCATTAAAGTTTAGAGAACATTTTTGGGGACTTATCTATTAGCAAAATATTTTAGGGTTAGTCGCTTGCCAATATGTGGTCCTTCTTAACCAATCTTCTGATAATATGAAATTGTTGAGTTCAAGTAAGAAATTATTTATATTTATGGAAAACTACTTCAAGCATCATCTTATTTTGTATTTCTATATTAATTTTTTTTTAATGTTTTGTAGATAAACGACCGCTATGAATTTCCTCTACAACTTGACCTTGATAGAGAGAATGGGAAGTATCTGTCACCTGATGCAGATAGGAGTGTTCGCAACCTTTACACGCTTCATAGGTACTAGCCTTTGTAGTTTGTTTCTTTTGGGGAGGTTGTGTAATTTTTCTTTTAACATGTGAAGATTTTTGCATAGTAGTTGTTGGTTGACTAAAAGAATAAAAGCAATTTCTCTTGTTTAATTTTGCTCATCTGATCATATAACTTCTATGTCCATGTTTGGTGTATTATGAGATGTTTGCTTTTTCTTGCGTTATTCTGTTACAGTGTTTTGGTTCATAGCGGAGGGGTGCATGGTGGGCATTATTATGCTTTTATCAGGCCAACACTCTCTGATCAGTGGTAAGCACCAACATGCCTCGACATTTTAAACTGATTTTTTTGTCTGTATTCATTTCTTGCACTCTCTTTCTCCTGTTTCTATTTGCATGCCATCCAGCAAGATGCTTGTTAACTACTTTTGATGCTTTTAATCGTTGTGCCTAAGGTTGGCTTGGAATGTTTTAAGATGTGTCTATGTTTTAATTATTACTTGTTTTTAATGTTGTTAAATATGTTATGTGCTGATACATGTTTAAATTTTAACTAGAAATATACATGTTCAATGAGAGAGATTTTCCTCAAGTGTCTTTCGTATCCCAGATATCAAGGTTTTGATTCTGATTTGTTACAGTTTTTATGTATGATGGATTTGTACTGTGAGATTTCATCGATAGCTCTAATAGCTAATCTTAGAGAACCCACTATAATGGAATTGATTGACTGCATATACATGGAAGTATATCTGTGTGCCCATATGAATTCTTGAGGGTGGTGAAAACTCTGTATTACTGTTTGAGAGGGAAAAAGAAATTGTTCAATGAGCTTCCAACAGAAAAACTAGGAGTATGCATCATCTGGAAAATGATGCTATTATAGATTGAGATTTTCTGCTTTTATAATATTTTTATTAGATGATGTTTCAAGTAACTTTAATCTTTAATATTTTTTTGATCGAATTACCAGTTTTGTTTCTGAAATTTGTGTAGAGCCATGTTTGTCAATGTGTATACTTATTACATGTAAATCTCTTAGCTCATCAGTAAGTGGTTCTTTATTTTAGGTACAAATTTGATGATGAACGGGTCACTAAAGAAGATATGAAGAGGGCTTTGGAAGAGCAGTATGGTGGCGAAGAAGAGGTTAGTGAAGTTTTCATATCTTACATCTATCTTTTGTTTACTTGGATATAACCGTGAACTTACCTTGTTGCTTTATTATTCTATGTCTGACAGTTGCCACAGACCAATCCTGGTTTCAATAACACTCCTTTTAAGTTCACAAAATACTCAAATGCATATATGCTTGTGTATATACGTGAAAGTGACAAGGACAAAATAATATGTAATGTTGATGAGAAGGACATTGCTGAGCACTTGAGGGTAATCTCTTGTTCCTTTTTAGTTGGTACAGACTCTTCTAGTTTTATCTTTGTGTTTTTCCTAATTCATATGAATTTGGACATTGTCTAAAATTTATTGAACACATCAATCCAGATTAGGTTAAAGAAAGAACAGGAAGAGAAGGAGGATAAGAGAAGATATAAAGCACAAGCCCATCTTTACACCATCATCAAGGTTAATGATTTCTCATTTTATGTTCCCTTTATGCTTTACCGTTTAGTTAGGATTAGCATAGATTGGTGTCTCAAATGAAAATTATAGCTAAATCAATTGATTGATGAATCTAGGTTGCACGTGATGAAGACCTTGCTGAGCAGATTGGAAGGGATATATATTTTGACCTTGTAGATCATGACAAAGTTCGTAGCTTCCGTGTTCAGAAACAGACAACCTTTACAGCTTTTAAGGTGTGTTTCATTTCTTTTCTAATGGATGTTTATTTTTATGGTTGTGGACAATGTAGTTCATTGGATGCTGCATGATTAAATGCATGGTATTTTTCATAGCATTGTCATTAATTTTCATTTTTCTTTCAAAAAGTCTTACAGATCTAACTTTGGTTTGGTTTGCAGGAGGAAGTTGCCAAAGAGTTTGGTATACCAGTTCAACTTCAGCGTTTTTGGATTTGGGCAAAGCGACAAAACCATACATATCGTCCCAATCGACCATTGCTACCCCAGGAAGAAGCACAAACTGTAAGTAGTTTGTTCTTTAAAATATTCCTGGAAATTATTTTTCTATTTCTAATAGTTGTAATGTATTGGTATGTGCAATGATCTTGGATTTTATTTATATGTATATTGTTTGAAAGATTGCATTTTTTCCTTGTAATGTTTAGGGTAAGACCTTGGGTATCATGATGGATATTTGAGTATATGATACCTTTTGTTTTCAGCTGGTCAAGGAATTTTGTGACAGGTGTCTGCTAGAAATATGTTGTGGGGGGTTTTTACTTTTGAATTGGCATTGTCCATTCCAGGAATTTAGTTTAATTATGTAAATCTTCCATTAAATACTAGTTATATTTGGCATCTAGACAAAAACTTCCTATTATGTTGGTATTATATTCTTTATTTGCATGTTTTGCCATTCTCTTTTTCTGCTGATGCTGTAAACAACTGATAAGAGCTTCATATGTTCAATGGATGGTCTTACAAGCTTACCTTTTTTTGAAAACTTGCCAAAGAGTTGTGTTTTGCTCCGACCTTTTTTTTGCATTGATTGATTATTGCCTTTGGTGTTTCAAAATCGGCTTTGGAATCAAACTTAGCCTGGTCATCATTAAACACATTATTATTCAGAAGTGTTGGAGCTTAAATGCTTTTACTGGGTCCTTACTAAATAGTTTTAACTTTTAGGTCAAGTGGCAGTTAATACCATTTGACCATGCCTTCTTTGGTACTTTTGTCTGTGGATAGTGCAGAACTTTTTGGACAATCTATAGACTGTAAAAATGTTAATTAATGCGTCCAAATGCAGTAAAACTTGTTAAGTGCAAGCTAATGTTTCCCACTTGGGCACTTGTGTAGGTTGGGCAATTGAGAGAGGTTTCGAATAAGATGCACACTGCTGAACTGAGATTGTTCTTGGAAGTGGAGTTTGGGCCGGTAATGTTGTCTTAAGAAGATCTTAATGTATTGATACTACTGCATGCAATACAGTAAAATCATTTTTCAAATTTGCATATGACCTTCTGTGGTTTTATTTTAGGATCTACATCCTATCCCTCCACCTGACAAATCCAAAGATGACATTCTGCTTTTCTTCAAGCTTTATGATCCTGAGAAAGGAGAACTCCGGTATTTAAATAGATCTTGTCCGTATATTTTTGTATCTGTTCCTTTGGCCCTCTCACATGGTAGTTTCTTCCATATTTCCAGTTATGTCGGCAGGCTCTTTTTGAAGAGTTCCAGTAAGCCAATAGAAATTTTAGGGAAGCTAAATCAATTGGCGGGCTTTGATCCCAGTGAAGAAATAGAACTTTATGAGGTTTGTACTTCATTAAATGTTTGTTTTTTTTCTTCTCTTCATGGTGTATACAATGTTTATAATTTCAATGTGATAACTTTGGTGAAACTGCTCTATCTGTATGTAATTCTCAGGAAATCAAGTTTGAGCCGTGTGTTATGTGTGAACATCTTGATAAGAGGACCTCATTTCGGTTAAGTCAGGTATGTTTTGTATTATTTCATGCTCGATTTGGTGTCTGTTGGGATTTGATATGGTAGCAAAATTACCCCGTTGCTTTGCTTGCAGATTGAAGATGGAGACATCATCTGCTTTCAGAAATCTCCTCCACTTGAGAGTGAGGAAGAATGCCGATATCCGGATGTGCCTTCATTTTTGGAATATGTGCACAATCGGCAGGTGCAAAACATGAGGCAACTTTCAATTAATGGTGTTAACAAAATATGAAATGTTTCTTGTTAGTTTGTTGTAACCTGTAATAGACGAGTTCCAGAGGGATGGCATGTGTTAAGAGGAAAATTTGAAGTATTTACAGATTAATTGTTTGTTAGAATCAGTTGAAAATATAAAACTATTCCAATTGCATTTTATTTTATGTTTTAAATATGGACTTGAATTTTCAAGGTTCATCAAGAATGCACTTTTGACACCGCAGTCACCTATGACTTTGTTTTCCTTTATACCTAGTGGAGGATGTGTTTGTTTCATTAGATCGTTTAACCTTTTGATACCATAGTAAGGTGCCCACCTCTAGCGTCAACAATAAGAGGGCCATCATGTTCTGACTGCAGAAAGTTCACTTGCCCTTTAGAAACTCAGACATAGGAGTGACGAATTCTCAGTAGTACCTTCTTTGTATATCTTTATGCATTTTGAACTCCGAATCTTTCTCTCATGTTATTTTCTGGCATAAGCATTAATTGTGAAACCATAATAGAATAAACTTTGCCTTTCTCTTATATTTCAAATTTTTAAACGCTGTCTTGCTTTCTTTGAACTTGAAACTCAAATTTTTGTGTGATTTGATGCTTATAGATTGTTCGTTTTCGATCTTTGGAGAAACCAAAAGAGGATGATTTTTGTCTAGAGTTGTAAGTATTTCCATTTCAAATCATTCATCCATTCTTTAGGGAATCCTTTACTGTGGTTATCATCATTGTTACCATTGTGGTTGTTTGGTATCTTTAAGACTTTAAACCCTTCTATAATTTCAAGGTCTAAGCTACACTGTTATGATGACGTTGTGGAAAGAGTGGCTCAAAAAATTGGCTTGGATGATCCATCCAAAATCAGGCTTACTCCTCACAACTGCTACTCTCAGCAACCTAAGCCTCAACCCATTAAATATCGAGGAGTAGAGCATTTATCAGATATGTTAGTCCATTACAATCAGGTAACTGATTAATCTAGCTCTTCCTATGTTTATTCTTGTTACACAAATACACTTTTGGTAGTATTTTCAATGTTTTTATTTTGTGTTTACAGACCTCTGACATCTTGTACTATGAAGTTTTGGATATTCCTCTGCCAGAATTGCAGGGTTTAAAAAATCTGAAAGTTGCATTCCACCATGCTACAAAGGATGAAGTATGTGCAAAAATAATGTCTGACAGCTTTTCTCTTTTGTTTGTAATTATGAGTAAGTTCTATTCTTCTGGTTCTAAATTAAACAAATTGTTTTCAGGTGGTAATTCACAATATTAGATTGCCTAAACAGAGCACTGTAGGAGATGTGATTAATGAACTTAAAACAAAGGTAAGTTTTGATAGCTTCTGTTCCCTTATACTGAGATTTCTTATTTTATAATAATGGAATTATTCATGCATTTTTGTTGGTAATAGCGTTTTCTCTGTGAGAATATCTTTTCTTGATGGGTTAATTCCCAGTTTACCTTTTTAAAGCAAATTTATCATATTTTTCATTAATTTTTTTTTATATCTTATATACAATCTTAATTGCCAGTTGACACTTGACATAGAGAACTTTCATTTTTTGTGCATGATTGAAGGCAAAATTATCAAAGTAGTTCTATTTGCTGTCAATTGGCATGTGCCTTCATCTTATTAAAGAAGTAAATTCACATGCAAGTAGTATTAGGGAGTTGGCATGCTATATAAGTTTTATGTAATGTGACATGTAAATACGATATTTACAGCAAGCGTTTTTATGCATAATTGGGGTCGTAACTGAATATATATGCAGTATATATTTGTTACTTGACCTTCTACCCCTTGTTTCAACATACGGTACATTTTATTAAGTTACTTGGGACTTATGCATTCTGCACTGTGAAACAGGTGGAGTTGTCTCATCCAAATGCGGAACTTAGATTGCTTGAAGTTTTTTATCACAAGATATATAAGGTAGTTGTCTCATCATTGCATTTTTTGGTATATGGATTAAATGTTAGGTGATGATTTATATGTTTTCTGCAACAATGAATATGCATGTAAATGATCCCCAATGGGGCAAATACCCTTGTTTGATAACTAATAATTGTGCTATTTCATCCATGCAGATCTTTCCACCCAACGAGAAAATTGAGAATATAAATGACCAGTACTGGACCCTCCGCGCAGAGGAGGCAAGTTTGATTTTCTGTTTTTTATTTTTTCTTTTTGTGGTCATTGTGGTGTAATGTTTGTGATGTCGTTAATCATCTAGTTGATAGTCTTAAGCATTTTGTTGGAGTGTTTTCTTCAAATTGGCGTGCATGCTGCATATATAGTTGATTTTGGTTTTAATGATTGGATTGATGTACAATTGTGGTGGTGGCGTGTGTACTGACTTTGTTGATGTCGACTCAGATCCCCGATGAAGAGAAGAACCTCGGTCCCAATGATCGCTTGATTCATGTTTACCACTTTACAAAAGAGTCTGCTCAGAATCAGATGGTACTGAAATTTCTTTTTTTAGATTTTTATTTGCTGTGATTCAAAAACATATTACAAGAACTTCTGAGATTCTTGCTAAATTGTCTCATTCAACAGCAAGTACAAAATTTTGGGGAACCCTTTTTCTTGGTTATCCGTGAAGGCGAAACATTAGCTGAAGTTAAAGTGCGTGTACAAAAGAAATTACAAGTTCCTGATGAGGAATTCTTTAAGGTACCCTTTTTTGTGCCTTATAATTTCCTATTACTTTCACTAGTAAATTCTGTCTTACAATTCAAGTTCAACGTTGTTACTGCTTACCTTGTAATATATTTGTCATCTTATCTGGTTGGTCAGTGGAAGTTTGCTTTCTTGTCACTGGGTCATCCAGAGTACCTGCAGGATTCTGACATTGTATTTAATCGTTTTCAGGTTTGTTTGTAGTTTTTTTCCCCTTTAGGCTTAGAACTGCCCTGATGTGAGTTCTACATTTTTGTTTTTATTTTCAATATATCCTGAGTTGAAACTCTATCTTGCTTTATTTTCTTCAAGAGAAGAGACGTTTATGGTGCTTGGGAACAGTACCTTGGGTTGGAGCATTCTGATAATGCTCCTAAGAGAGCTTATTCAGTAAATCAGGTAATGTACTTCTTTGCTTGGACTCATTATACATTGTAATATTAGTCAAATTAACAGCTTTATCAGTGTTCAATGATTGGGCTACTAGTTCTGCTATTGTCAATAACCCTATAGGTCTGCTTCATTTGTAAATCTGTCTTGAACTGCAGAACCGTCACACATATGAGAAGCCTGTCAAAATATACAATTAAAGCAAGAGCTGATGATCCACTGATGCAATAGCTTAAGAAGGAAATCCATCAATTCCTGGATGGCATCGTGTAATTGGACATGATTGATAGTTGAATGGTGCATTTGAAGGTACAACCAATGAGGCTCTAATTGAGGTGTTTCTGTAGGTTTCCATTGTTGGTTTGTAGGCTATATTTATTTCTTTAACGTGGATGGCAAGGCGAGAGGTCTTATATTAGAGATATGTAGCATGTTCTAATTATCAACGCACCCTATGTGATCTATCTCTTCTGTTTATTTCCCACCTTAAGGAAAAGACGCCTCCTTGCTTCAAGAGGTTGGTGGTTAATCTGTATACAGCTCCAGTGTAATTTAGCAGTATATAAATATATAAAGATTTTGACGGGGATGTATGTTGGGTATAGTTGCAGTTTGATAGTTTGTTTCTTTCCTTTTTGTTCATTTTGTCATGCGTTCTGTCTCTTCCGAGTCTCATTTGATGATGTCTTTCAGGGGTGCGTTTGTAAAATGGTTGTTTTGAATCTTACAATTTCTGGACCTCGGATATGTAAAAGGACTGTACTGCGTGGCAGTCCTGATTGCTATTTAACCCCTCCGCTCCAGCTTAATTTCAGGTGTTCATCTTCTTCTAGGGGATATGCTACGCTCCCACGTTGGTGTTTTGATGGCTGACCTTTAGTTTGCAGGTTGGTATATTACGATTTGTGTTAATTAGCGGCTGTCACACTCAAACACATTAAAGGAAGAAATATGATACACAGGTGCATACTCGTTAGCGTTTCTTTTTGAATGATGTTCTGCAGTGGCAGCATGGACATAAAATAAATTGTAGAATGAATTAATTCCAAGTGATTTAGTAGCAACCAAGTTAATAGAGGGAAAATGTGATTTGTGATGTTCAACGAGTTAATTAGTCGGCCTGAGACATGAAGCTGAGCGTTCATGTATAGGGGTGGCGGTAAATGATAAAATTGATGGCTGTCAATAAAATGCGCGTTGGTTATTTGATCAACTTTCCCGATTGAGACGGGATGGCGAGTTCATAATCCAACAAAAAAGCCATATCCAATTTACAGTGAACGGTGGGATATACGCCCATCAATAGCTAGATTCAAACGCATTAGCAGCAGCTGGTAAAACCCTAGCTTTAGAGCGCTGAAGGAGCCAAAACAACATAAAACAATTTCAAACGGGAATGAAAAATTAGCCTTTAAAGATTGATGGTGATACCATTAGCATGTCTTGGTATTTGAGATGCCATTTTAACCCGCATTTATTGTGATTATGAGGGTATTTGTTGAGTTGCTTCAGCTGTGCTTCCCTAGTAATCATCATACATGCAATGTACGTCTAATTGATAACAGGTAATTTATATTATGGGAAGGAAGTGGTTGAATATACATGGCTAAGTTCAAGGAATCAATTTCATCTTGGTGGAAGTGGCTGTATCCTTTGGTTTTCTCCTTTTGGCTTAAGTTTTGAGCCTATCTTCTCAACAGCAGCCGGTAGATCCTGCAAGTCAAGTCAACAAAGCACCAATAAAATAAAGGATGTGCAACAGATTTTAGAAAAATAGAAATTTAAACAAATGGAAAACTTGAACATTTCTCAGAGGAAATCCAATTATTTTGTTGAAATTATATAAATTTCTTTCAAGTGGGGTTATTGTTCAGATGGGTGTCTTGAGGTTTCGATTTCCCTGGAGTTTCAAGACATATTTAGGTTTTCTATCTCGTGACAGATGATCCACAATATCTATTTCTTCTGAAAATGCATCACTTGAAAACATAAAGAACTTCGTACCTCCCATGGCGCTGGGCTCTTCACGTAGGAAGGCAGACTTTCATAATCATCTTTCCATACCTTCATTCGCATTAAATATTTTTCCCAAACATTTTACCATGTCAAAATTTAAAATTAACTCTCAAGTAATATTATAATATTGTTAAATATTTAATTATTTTATGTTTAAAATTAAATAAAAATATAATAATCTCAAACTCAATGATAGTATCTGTATTTCCATATCATATAATTTATTTTGAAGTAGCCAAATATAATTAATATTTCATGATATATGCAAGATCATCATCAATTGTTAAAGGGTAATCGCATTCAAGATTATTGGAATCTTTAAAAATTATAAACAAAGAAATAATTTATAAATTCAATTAAGATTTCGTTTAACCAATATATTGATCTTTATTTTTTTTAATATTTAATATTCTTAAAATATTTTAATATAATATTTTTCAGTCAGTCGTAATATGTGCTTTTCTAGCACTATCTCTCACAAACCTTATCAATATAATTTTTTTTCCACAATATTATTAAAAATTTTAATATAATATTTCGTTTACCAATTTTATGCATCATAATTGCGCCAATTATTAGTAGAATAACAACATTTGGTTCCCAATATTTTCATAAAACAACAGGTAATGATATAATTTATAATTTTTTTTAAACATTGAAAAATTCTATTTTTTTAAAAATCAATTAAATTGATTATCATTCATTGGAAAAAAAAGAAAAAAAAGGTTGAGCAATCAAACTCTAATTGAGTGTATTCTGTTAATAAAATAAATGGTTTGATCGTAACATTTGTACTTTTAAATTATGGTTAACATCAAGGAGTTGAATAGTCTTTTATCTGTGCTAATCAAATAATGATCTTCTTGTGTACCTGCTACCAACGTGCAAGCCATGATACATAGGTGAAAATGAAACTCAAATTAAAAATGGCAGTGCTAGTTTGGTTTCCTCCTATAAAAACCCAACAGAGTTTGCATCATTTCCATCAACACTCACAATCCAAACACCAACAAATATTAAAACTTTGAGCTTGTGATTGAGATTTCAGATATTTCGATTATGGCCTCGGCAAAAAACAGCTCTTCTGCTATCCATTACCTTGTGTTGTTCATGTTGCTGACGACATCTGTCCCATCATCATCAGCAACTTGTTATAAGGATACCCTCAAGCTTGAGGCATGTGCTAATGTATTGAACTTAGTACGCGTCAGACTCGGCGATCCACCAAAACCTTGCTGCGATCTCATCGAAGATTTGGTGAAACTGGAAGCTCGTGCTTGCCTCTGCACTACCCTCAATGTTGATCTCTTGCGTCTCCTCAAACTCAATATTCCACTTGATATTAATTTGCTAGTGAGCAAATGCACCAACCACGCCATCCGATGCCCTAAATAAATTATTCTCCAATATCTCCAACCTCCTGCATGCTTTTTGATGACTTTTGGTCTTTCATAAATTTCTTGTGTGTAATGCTTGGCATATTTGTTACTTGATTCCTATTCACTTATTCTAATTGTTTGTCTGTTTGTTCGTTTTTCTTTCTCGAGTGGTCGACCCCAATGGTCTAGGATATGTTAAGACTTATCTAAATCAAAGTCTTAATCTTACTGTATCACCAGTTTGGAGTGATCTATTTTCAATAAGAGAGTTATCTATTTGAATGAATGATATCTATTCTCATAATTATTCTCTTTAACATTGAAATGTTTTTTTATGGTAGAGATGGAGATTTTTTGTTTTATTTATTATCTTTTTATTAGTAATTTTAAAAAATTAAATAAAATTTTTTGATTATTCAATTTTAATAAAATGTTCGTTCTTTTTTTTTGTTATCAAATGATTATATATTCTCAGCATCCTCTCAATCTCTTCTTTTTTTATTTATTAATTATATTTCCCTTCATCATTTTTCTCAATTACTTTTGCTTTATTCTTACTTTTTTTTTGGGTTTTGATTATGTTTTTAATCATAGAAATAACTTATTAATTTACATCAATTATGTATAATATAATAAACACGTAAAATGAATTTTATAATTTAACAATGAGTTGTTAATAATATAAAAGTACTCACTATATATTACTTATTAGTTTTAATTTTTATATATTTTTATTATCCAATTAAAAAGGGCATTGACTTATTATTTTCATGTAGCATAATAATAATAATAGGTTGAGAAAAAAAAGATTTTTGACAAAAAAAAATTGTAACGTTGCTCCTAAACAATAACGGTTGCTTTTTAAGGAAATATTTAGTTTTAGTTTTGGCATTAGCTACCGTATATATTAATTGTATCATAGTTTTGGTAATTAAATGCACATGGTAGCTCTTTTATCTAGTAAGAAAATCTAACCAAATTGACACATCAAAAATCAAAATGTCATTACTTATTTGTTACGTCAATAAAGATTGAATTTTCAAATTATTACATACAAAAATTTATAAATTAAGATAACATGATAATTAACATAAATTCTTAGTAAAAGAAATTGAAGAATAAGTTTAATTTATTTTAGTTATTACATTGTAATTAAGTCATGTTAAATTGATTTTTCAAATTATGGGCAATTTTGAATGTTCAATGATTAATACTACATTGTTGTTTGGAATAATTATTTATTCTTTAAGATTATTACTATGTCTTTGAATTTGTGTGTTAGCAATAATTTGTCAGCAAAAGTATTTTTTTATTGAAATCAAAATATTTTTATATTCTCAAGCATGCTTAGAGTTTTCTAGTACTTCTTTTTTATTTTTTTCATATTTCTATAATTAAACTCTAGGCAAAATATGTGCTTTTGAAATTATATTCATCTCTTTTATCACTGTCGACAAATTGAATTTCATGTACTCCATTAAAAGTAAATTATGTAGAAAACTTATTAGAAGAAGTAGCGAAGCTATATTTTCAATCTGGAAAAAAAGATTATAGTAATGCATACCGGGTATTAATAGCCAATGTGTCGTACATACTTTACCGATATATCTCTTACATTAAGGATAACTAAATCAAAACAATAACTTTTGCAATTATACCTTTTTTAAGTTATAACCTTTTTATAGTATTAAAAATAATTTAATTTTAATATTATAACTATAAAAAAGTTTTACTGTTTTTAATCGGAAGTCATTTTTACATATTCATGTGATTTAAAATTTAAATTTAACGAGTATACTTATTAAACAATAATGTAAATTATCAAATTCAAATCTTAAAATATACAAATTTCTGTGCTTAGTAATTATCATTGTTAACACAAAAGAAAATATTAAAAAAATGCAGCTCAAACAATGTTGCAGTGCTGTGGCAGGTTTTCTTCAGTTTGACCCAGAATTTTTGGCTACATAATTTTCCAGCAATCAAGATTGCCCATCAGGCAGATCATTCAGAATCTAACTGTAAGTTGTATCTGGAATCAATGTTTTCAAAAACCCTGATGTTTTGTGATGTCAAGGCTAAATTCATAAATGATGTCTGCCTTGTTTTAAGACTTCCCTGTTTGCAATTTACGTTTGCCATGCCATATTTGTTGAGGATTAAGGTTCTTTCTTAGTCTTTTGTATTTTTAATTTTAAAGAATTTAACGGCACATAAATATAAAAAATTAACGAAAAATTTAAATTTTATTTTAATTGAATTTATTTTTATTTTTTTAATCTTTTATCAAATAAAAGATAATCAATGATACAAAATATTAGAAGAAAATCGTACTTCATTTATCAATATTTTTTTTAAATAATAAATTTTATACAAAATTTAATTATACATATTTATTTTTTTATTTTATTTTCTGTGATATTTTATAACATCATTACTCTTCTTAAAAATGTTATTAAAGGAGAGCGAGTGGTAAAAAAATTAAAAATTAAATCTCAAGTAAAATTTAATATTTGATTAAATAAATTATTTTAATCTAAAATTCAATAGCAATGTCTACATTTTCACAACAAATAATTTATTTTGAGCTAGTTGTGAAATGCATGTGATGAGAACCTTACAATTGAAGCAGCCAAATGAAATTAATATTTCATCAGCTATCCATGGAATATATGCAAGATCGTTATAAATTATTAAAGGGTGATCGCACTCAAGATTCTTAAATTCTAAAAAAATTACAAACAATGACATAATTAACCATTTTCTTCGGTGGACGACCCCTACTGTGTCATCAAATTCGCTTACCAATTGAAAGGTGATACCCTGAAAATCAACTTATCAAAGTACTTGGTTTGAGTCAGGGATGTAACATTCATCATCATTAATTCTACTAATAAATTTTTAATCTAATTTCATGGATCAAAATAGTTTCTCGTGTAAAAGAAGAATACGAAAGTTGTATCTTTTAGTTATAAATTTATTAAATCATGAAGGATGAAATGAGGATGCTAGATTTTTTTTCAGCCAGTTGAGTCCTTTCCAAAATAAAGAGGAAAACAGATGAATAGAGTCCGTGGGAACTCTTCAGTCACGGACTTAAACATGTAATATGATAATTATTGATTGATCTTCATATCTCATCCAACATTTAACAATCTTATAAATTTTAATACAATATTTTTCAGCCAGTTGTGGCATGTATTTTTCCAACAGTATCACATCCTAACCCCGACGTGGAAAGCTTATGATTGGAGTAGCAGCCAGCTTGTTCTCCAGAGCAGCAATCAAATGATATCATTGGTGGATTATGGAGAAGACATTTCTTGGATTGTTAATGGTTTTATGCATCGCGATCACTATGAATTATTGGTGGGATAATAACATTTTGCTCCTGATTTTTCATAAAATCTCATGTAATAATATAATTTACTATTTCCTTCAATTATATGTGTGTGCGCGATTTGAATTCTAAACTTTTTTATACCATCTACAAGGACTTCACTGATTGAATTAACTAGCATTCATAAATAAATAAATAAAAATTAAAAGTTGAGCAATCATCATACTCATAGTTAAGAGTATTCCGTTCAATAAAATTAATGGTTTGATTGTAGCCAACACCCCTAGTAATCAAACAATGATCTCTCGTATAACTGCTACCAACGTGCAAGCCATGATCTATACATGAAAATGAAACCCCAAATTTAAAATGGCAGTGCTAGTTTGGTTTCCTCCTATAAAAACCCAACAAACTTTGCATCAACACTCACAATAACACTCTCTCCAAACACCAACGAATATCGAAACTTTCAGCTTGTGATTGAGATTATGGCTTCAGCAAAAACAGCTCTTCTGCTATCCCTTAACCTTGTATTGTTCACGTTGCTGACGACATCTGTCCCATCATCATCGGCAACTTGTTATAAGGATACCCTTAAGCTTGAGGCATGTGCTAATGCATTGAACTTAGTGCGCGTCAGACTCGGCGATCCACCAAAACCTTGCTGCGATCTCATCGAAGATTTGGTGAAACTGGAAGCTCGTGCTTGCCTCTGCACTACCCTCAATGTCGATCTCTTGCGTCTCCTCAAACTCAATATTCCACTTGATATTAATTTGCTATTGAGCAAATGCACTAACCATGCCATCCAATGCCCTAAATAAATTATTCTCCAATGTCTCCAACCTCATGCAGCTTTTCAATGACTTTTGGTCTTTTATAAATATGTCATATTTGTTATTCCATTCTCTAGTTTGTTCGTTTTATTTTTATTGTTTGTATTCTTTTATTTTTCTTAAAAAGAGTTAGACAAATTTAAAATACATTAAAATTAGTATAAATTAAATTCTATTTTAATTGTATTGTAAATTTAAAATAATTTATTTTTATATTGTATTTGTAATTCAAAATAATATAATATAATTTATGGTGTTTTAAATTTATATTAAATTATTTTTTTTTGCTATTCTTAATTAATAGATTATTCTCTAAATATAATCGATCAAAATAGTTAATTAATTTTTTATCGATTAAATTAATTAAATTATTAAAATAAAAAATAAAAATAAAAAAAATAGTTAATTAAATTTTTATTTTAAAAAAAACTTTGTTTCTTTTAAATAGTTGCTTCAAGAATTAGTTTGGTAAAAATTAATTGATAGACCATTATAAATATGCTTTATAAATTATCGATAAACCTTTAACTCATATTTAAATAAATAATAATTAAAAAAATTAACTTTGTATACTATCGTATAAAAAAATATACAAATTCAAATATACTATCGTATAAAAAAATAATAAAATAATGAGCGAGTGTCATTTTAATGAAGATTAATATTTACACTTTGAATATTAATTTATATTAATATTAATCAACAACTAAACTATAATGCAATATATATAATAAATTAAATTATTATATTTTTAAAATTAAACAAAAGATAAAACAATCTCAAACTCAGAAACAATGTCCATAACAAATAATTAATTTTGAGCTAGTTGTAACATGCAGTGGCTTCCGACGTAGGAACCTTATAATTGAAGTAGACAAATGAAATTAATATTTCGTCAGACATCCATGGATTATATGCACGATCATTATCAATCATTAAAGGGTAATCACATTAAAGATTCTCGAATTCTTTCAAAATTACAAACAAAGACATAATTTACCATTTTCGTCACTGTACCTTGAAGTGGGAAGCATATAATCTAAGTAGCCGGATGCTTGAAGCAATCAAATTATATCATTAATGGATTATGGAGACGACATATCTTGGTTTGAATGAGTGATGGGATAATGACATTTAGTTCCCTAACTGTTCATAAAATCACAAGTAAAAATATAATTTAAAATTTTCTTTCTTGAATCATCATGTGAGTAAGATTTAAATTCTAAACTTTTTATACTACTTAGAACAATTTCACTAGTTGAATCAACTAGCATTCATAAAAAAAAATAAAAAATCATGATGCTAAAAAGAACTAATAATGAGAGAAGATATCATTCATTTTGAATAAACATCTCTGTTATTGAAAATAGATCACTCTAGGCCTTGTGATTTATACTTTGATTTAGACTGATCTTAATGTATTTTAGATCATTGGAAAAAAATACAAACAGTAAGAACAAATGAATGGGAATGAGATAACAAATATGCCAAGCATAAAACAAAAGAAATTTATAAAGATGAAAAATCATCAAAAACCATGCAGGAGGTTGGAGATGGAGAATTAATTTATTTGGGGCATCGGATGGCATGGTTGGTGCATTTGCCCAACAGCAAATTAATATCAAGTGGAATATTGAGTTTGAGGAGACGCAACAGATCAACATTGAGGGTAGTGCAGAGGCAAGCACGTGATTCCAGTTTCACCAAATCTTCGATGAGATCGCAGCAAGGTTTTGGTGGATCGCCGAGTCTGACGCGTACTAAGTTCAATACATTAACACATGCCTCAAGCTCAAGGGCATCCTTATAACAAGTTGGTGATGATGATGGGACAGATGTCAGCAATGTGAACAATACAAGGTTGAGGGATAGCAGAAGAGCTGTTTTTGCTGAAGCCATACAAGGTTTGGAAGAGGTATTTTTGGAAAAGCACATGTCACAACTAGGTGAAAAATATTATATTAAAATTTTTAAGAATATTAAATGTTGGGACAAATATAAAAATCAACTAAAAATATTATAGTGCCAGGCGTAACCCAAGAATATGACTCAGATTGTTATCGTTATAATTGATAATTAGTGAACGAGCAGATTGTAAATTTATTCTATTGTACAAAAGAACCTCGAGAAAGTCACAAGGAAGGAAGGAGTACATGAAAGAGATTTCGGTTTCACCAATGAATTGAAAGAAATCCTTCAATAATTAGACTTCTTAATTACTTCCTACGTGCATACATTTTTCCAGTATCCCAACTGATTTGGTTCCCACAACATCTCTTGATTTCCAAGATTTGTATAATTAAGATGTACCTTAGCGATAATGATTCCTTAAAAGTTATTTTAGTTCATATCTATTCTCGATCATATTGAACCAAACTCATTAACATTCTATTAATTATTATAATTTTTATACTAAATTTTATAAATAATTTTATAATTTTAAAACAAGATTATATCATCAATTAATTTTTATTTAAATAATCCTTAAAACTACTTGTATTTAAAAGAAACAGAGTTGCCTCCTATTTAAATAAGAACTTAATAATCGATCATATTTATAGAATAATCAATTTAATTGATAAAAAATTAATTTAATACTTTGATCAATTATATTTAGAGAATAATTAATTAATTAATAGATAAAAAAATAATTTAATATAAATTTAAAACACCACAAATTATATTATATTATTTTAATTACAAAAAGAAATGTATAATAAATATATCTCTTATTACAAATACATCACTCTAAGCTTGCGATACAATAAGCCAAAGATTTTGATTTAAACTGATCTTAATGGATCTTAGACCATTGGTGTCTAACACTCAGAAAGAAAGGGAGAAAAAAAAATACAAGCAATAACAAAACAAACGAGAATGGAAAAACAAATATGGCAAGCATAACACACAAGAAATTTATAAAGACAAAAAAATCAAGAAAAAGCATGCAGGAGGTTGGAGATATTGGAGAATAATTTATTTAGGGCATCGGATGGCGTGGTTGGTGCATTTGCTCAATAGCAAATTAATATCAAGTGGAATATTGAGTTTGAGGAGACGCAAGAGATCGACATTGAGGGTAGTGCAGAGGCAAGCACGAGCTTCCAGTTTCACCAAATGTTCGATGAGATCGCAGCAAGGTTTTGGTGGATCGCCGAGTCTGACGCGCACTAAGTTCAATGCATTAGCACATGCCTCAAGCTTAAGGGTATCCTTATAACAAGTTGCCGATGATGATGGGACAGATGTCGTCAGCAACGTGAACAATACAAGGTTAAGGGATAGCAGAAGAGCTGTTTTTGCTGAAGCCATAATCTCAATCACAAGCTGAAAGTTTCGCTATTCGTTGGTGTTTGGAGAGAGTGTTATTGTGAGTGTTGATGCAAAGTTTGTTGGGTTTTTATAGGAGAAAACCAAACTAGCACTGCCATTCTAAATTTGGGGTTTCATTTTCATGTATAGATCATGGCTTGCACGTTGGTAGCAGTTATACGAGAGATCATTGTTTGATTACTAGGGGTGTTGAAATTACAAATGTTCCAATCAAACCATTAATTTTATTAAACGTAATACTCTTAACTATGAGTATGATGATTGCTCAACTTTTCAATTTTTTTTATTTATTTATGAATGCTAGGTAATTCAATCAGTGAAGTCCTTGTAGATGGTATAAAAAGTTTAGAATTCAAATCGCACACACACATATAATTGAAGGAAATAGTAAATTATATTATTACATGAGATTTTATGAAAATATCAGGAGCAAAATGTTATTATCCCACCAACAATTCATAGTGATCCCGATGCATAAAACCATTAACAATCCAAGAAATGTCTTCTCCATAATCCACCAATGATATCATTTGATTGCTGCTCTGGAGAACAAGCTGGCTGCTACTCCAATTATAAGCTTTCCACGTCGCGGTTAGGATGTGATACTGCTGGAAAAATACATGCCACAACTGGCTGAAAATTATTGCATTAAAATTTATAAAATTATTAAATGTCGGATGAAATATAAAGATCAATCAATAATTATCATATTACATGTTTAAGTCCGTGACTGAAGAGTTCCCACGGACTCTGTTCATATGTTTTCCCTTTTTTATTTTAGAAAGGACTCAAAAGAATATATATATATATACACATTATATGATTGAGTCTGCAACTTGAGTCCTCACGGATTCATAATAATTTATTTTTTTATTTTTTTAAAAAGATGATTAGATTAAACTGAAATTGACACACGCACAATTACATCAATAATAAAATAATAATAATATTATTATTATTTTAATAAATAATTCTTTATTAATTTTTCTCAATAAATTTAATTATGTATTTATTTAATACATGAAGATAAAAAAAATTAACATACGATGCAATGTTTAATTATATAATATTTAATAAAAATAATTAAAATTTTTAATTACACTTGTGCTTCTTAGTATAAATTATTTCTTTTTATTATGACAAAAAAAGCAAAAAATTTATAACTTATTTTGAATTTCTAATTTTAAGAAATTTATGTGTGAATAGAAAATAAAAAAAATTTTAATTTTTGTCCCAATGAAAAGTTTTCGATTAATATCTATTACTTCTTCATGTTTTAACGATATGGAATTTCATCTAATTTAAAAAAAAATACTTTGTCTTCCAATCGTTAGTATCCACCGATAACTTCAAGAATAAAGAGGTTAAATTAGTTATTTTGGTGCTTAAATATTAAAAATATCGTTCTTTTATTAAATATTATAAAGACAATCAATTATTATTTTACTAGACATTCGAAGGAAAAAAGAAAAATAATATCCCACAACCAGAAACTCGCCGGCATGGCCACCAAAGGCCTCGCGTGGTTGTGTTTCGCGGCCTTGCGTGGCCACTGCCGACTGTCTAGTGGCTAGCAATCTTCTACCACAATGTTTATAAATTATTTGTAAAGAAAATATTACATTTTATCAATTTATAAACATAATAATTATAGATAAAATGTGGGACAAATTTGTCTTTTCATCAAATTTACTTAATGTAGGAGTAGCATAATATTTTACATGGTCAAAGGTTGTGTACAGTTATTAAATTAATAATGGTAGTATGAAGATCACTTCAGATTTGTCATAAAATAAGATTAAAACTTTGATTTAAACTGGTTTTAATGTATCTTGAATCATTAATGTCAAACATTGTAGAAAAGTAAATAAAAAATAAAAATAACGAATGCCAATGGAATAACAAATATGCCGAGCATTGCAAACAACAAATTTATGAAGGCAAAAAATTTTTTTTAAAAAAAAATCATCATAAAGCATGAAAGAGGTAGGAGATAGAGATAGAGAAATTAGTTGGAAATGGGAAATGAATGCATTTGGGGCAGCAGATGCCAGCATTTGCTCGATAGAAAATTAACATCAAGTGGAATCCATTGATGTGATTGAGCGGGTGTCAAACTTCTGTTTTCATATTACTCTCTTTAGCATTGTAAAATTTGTCTACATCCTTCAAAAACACGTTTTGATAGTAATAAAACCCCACAAATCCCATTACATTATTTTCAATTACAAACAGAATAAGAAATAAGATGAAGAGAACCAATTACATCCACAAAAGAAATTGCCATGCTGAAAGGATAATTAATGGGAGTAGATATCATTCATTCAGGATAGATATCTCTCTTATTGAAAATAGATCACTCCACACTGGCGATACAGATAAAAGAATGGTAATGGAATAACAAATACGGCAATCATAACACACAAGAAATTTATTAAGACAAAAAAAACTAAAAGCATGTAGGAGGTTGGAGATGGAGAATCAATTTATTTGGGGCATCGGATGGCATGGTTGGTGCATTTGCCCAGTAGCAGATTAATATCAAGTGGAATATTGAGTTTGAGGAGACGCAAGAGATCAACATTGAGGGTAGTGCAGAGGCAAGCACGAGCTTCCAGTTTCACCAAATCTTCGATGAGATCGCAGCAAGGTTTTGGTGGATTGCCGAGTCTGACGCGTACTAAGTTCAATGCATTCGCACATGCCTCAAGCTTAAGGGTATCCTTAAAACAAGTTGCTGATGATGATGGAACCGATGTCACCAATGTGACCAACACAAGGTTAAGGGATAGCAGAAGAGCTGTTTTAGCTGAAGCCATAATCTCAGTCACAAGCTGAAAGTTTTAATATTTTTGGTGTTTGGAGATAATAGTATTTTGAGTGCTGATACAAATGATGCAAACTCTGTTGGGTTTTTATAGAAGGAAGCCAAACTAGCTCTGCCATTTTTAATTTGGGTTTCAGTTCCATGTTATAGATCATGGCTACCACGTTGGTGGCTTTGTGTTCTTAGCTGTGTGTTATCAGCGTATGCGAGATCATTATTTGATTAGTATGGGGAAACGATTATTCAAGTCCTTAACATTTACCAAAATTCCCAAGTAGAAACCTTACAATCAAACCATTTATTTTATTAATGGAATACACTTAATGAATGCTTGTCAATTCAATTAGTGAAATTCTTCTAGGTGGTGTAAAAAGTTAGGAATTTCAATGGTGAACACACAACCATTGAAGAAAATTGTAAATTATATTAATACTTGTGATTTTATCAACATTTAGAGAGCCAAATGTCATTATCCCATTAATACTTAAACTAATACATGTTGCTTCAAAATGGAAAGGATCCTCCTTCAATTTTTTATATCCTTAATTTTTGAGGAATACAGTGATATATAAACATAAAAAATAATAAAAAAATTCAAATTTTATTTTGACTAAATTTTATTTTTATTTTTTAAAATTTTCTAACGAGTAAAAATTAGTTCAGTGATACAAAAGATTAGGATAGCTGGAGAAAGATCGGCCGGCTACTTCAATTAGAAGCTTCCCATGTAGCGATACGGTGAAGAAAATGGTAAATTATGTCTTTGTTTGTAATGTTTAAAGATTTGAAGAATCTTGAATGTGATGACACTTCAATGATTGATAATGATCGTGCATGCATTCCATGGATATCTGATGAAATATTAAATTTCATTCGGCTTCTTTAATTACAAGGTTCCCACGTGGGAAACCACATGCATGTTACAACTAACTCAAAATATATTATATGATATGGAAATATAGACATTGTTACTGAGTTTGAGATTATTATATTTTTATTTAATTTTAAATATAAATGATTAAATATTTAATAAAAATTAAAATATTTCTCGAGAGCTGTTGGTAGAATATTACGAGAAAGTATTTAATGCGAGTTTAAGTTCAAAAAGTAATTAGCTTTAGTCTCTTCTGGTTCAGTTTCAGGTGAGCTCCCCTTTAAGAGCTCTGGCTGCCCTTTGAATGGCTCCAGCAGTTCTCCAGATCTCATGCTGAGTCAACACCTGCCAGTCTCTTGTATGGAATATTAAGCTCTGATTCTGGGTTTTTACAATTGTCTATGTGTACAGTTTCTAATGCAACTGGATAATCATTGAACAAGACAAAAGTCTGGGACCAAGTTTGGCATTTGTAGACCATTAGTGAACATATAAATTGCTGCAAATGAGAAGAAGACCCCGATTTTATCAGTGTGTTTTGAAGACATTGATTCAGAATACAGCTTAGAATTAGGTTCTAAATGATCCGCTTGATGGACAATCTTAATTGCTGTAAATAATGTTGTAAGAAGTTATAACTAAGTCTGTTCTTCACATGATAAATCCAGTTTTAATAATGGTTATATTAATCACTGAACATGCAAAATCGTGATACAATGCCAGGATTCAAACTTAATATTTCCTCAAAAGCTAGCCTCTATTGTTTAGGTGCATAAAAATTCATTGTTCTTTGATTGCATGAAAATTATAAAATGAAATTACAAAGCTAAAAAGAATAATTAATAGGAGTAGATATCACCATTTGGAATAGACATCTGTCTTGTTTAAAAAAACCCCTTCAGGTCTGCAATGCAATAAGATTAAAATTTTAATTTAGACTGATCTTAATGTATCATACACCATTGGTGACACTCGAGAAAGAAAAGAAAAAAAATACAAACAATAAGAATAAAACGAATGGGAGTGGAATAACAAATATAACAAGCCTAACATGCAAGAAATTCATGAAGACGAAAAAAAAACATCACAAAGCATGCAGGAAGGTTGGAGATGGAGAATTGATTTATTTGGGGCAGCGGATGGCATGGTTGGTGCATTTGCCCAGTAGCAGATTAATATCAAGTGGAATATTGAGTTTGAGGAGACGCAAGAGATCGAAATTGAGGGTAGTGCAGAGGCAAGCACGAGCTTCCAGTTTCACCAAATCTTCGATGAGATCGCAGCAAGGTTTTGGCGGATCGCCGAGTCTGACGCGTACTAAGTTCAATACATTAGCACATGCCTCAAGCTTGAGGGTATCCTTATAACAAGTTGCTGATGATGATGGCACAGATATCAGCAACATGAACAACACAAGGTTAAGGGATAGCAGAAGAGCTGTTTTTGCCGAGGCCATAATCGAAATATCTGAAATCTCAATCACAAGCTCAAAGTTTAAATATTTGTTGGTTTTGGATTGTGAGTGCCGATGCAAATGATGCAAACTCTGTTGGGTTTTTATGGAAGGAAACCAGACTAGCTCTGCCATTTTCAATTTGGGTTTCAGCTTCACATATAGATCATGGCTTCCACGTTGGTAGCTGCATGTTCTTAGGGCATACGAGATCATTATTTGATTAGTAGAGGTAACAGATTATTCATGTCCTTGACATTTATCAAATTCCTTCTAGGTGGTATAGCAAGTTTAGAATTTAAACCGCACACACATCGTGATTGAGAAAATTGTGAATTATGTTATTACTTGTAATTTATGAAAATTTTGGGAGGCAAATGTCATTATCCCACTAATAATTCACATGATCATGACGCATAAAACCAGCAATGACAAAGACCGACAGTCTCCCTAATCCACTCTCCATAATCCACCAAGGATTTCTTTTGACTGCTGCACTGGAGAGCGAGTGGCCAGCTACATCCACTATGAGATTCCCATGTTAGGGCTTGGGAGGGGGTTGGAAATGCAGATGTTACAACAACTAGCCGAAGATTATTAAAATTAAAATTTTAAAAAAGTTTAAATAGTGGGAAGAAAATAAAGATCACTTAATAATTTATCCCCTTCCTTTATGTAATAAGCTTATTTCAAGGGTGAACCACGTCTTGTCTGTAATTCTTTAAGAATTCAAGAATCTTGAATGTGATTGCCCTTTGATAATGATCGTGCATATAATCCATAGAAATCTGATGTACTTCAATTATAAGATTCCCACGACGGGAGGAGATATTGTTGGAAACCACGTGCATGTTACAACTAGCTGAGTATTAAGACAAATTTAACTGTAACACGTCTAGCGGATGTGTTTACAGGAACTTTAATGTTATAGTCATGCTTTGAGATCATATTACATAGAACAAGGGAGACAATTGTTTTTTATGTACAAGGCAAAAGTCCTTTTCTCATTTATGATCTGTATGTTAGTCTTCTCTGGTTCAGTTTCAGGTGAGCTCCCCTTTAAGGGCACTGGCTGCCCTTTGAATGGCTCTGGCGGTTCTCCAGATCTCATGCTGAATTATCACCTGCCCCTCTCCACGGCTCAGTTTTGTTGATTGAGAAATAGCATCCGCTATTCCCGGAAAGAAGCTCAGTTTGCTTTCGTAGTCACTAGGAGGTCCATAAACCTACAAATAAATAGTGTTATTGTCACTAGAGTTTCTAACTTCCAAGCACGACGACGAACTAGAAAGCTTCCAAAAGCAGGTGGTCGTATAGTTTCATTCTCATTTCAACAGTATCATCCTTCTCCAGGAAGCTAATAGGTATGTCAATCCAGGGCAAAATTTCCTTGATAGTGTTTGGTTGATCAACTTAAATATATTGTCTGGGGTCATAACTCAATATGTTATTAACTCAACATGTTATCAACTCAATACGTTTATTAACGCACGTCTGACCTCATTGACTTTATTTGGACCCCCATGAAAAGCCCATCAAGATTTTTGCAGAACATTAAACCACTTAAATACCCTCTTGTTTGCGCCCATATATTCAAGCTTAAGCTTTTAAGTCAAGTCGTAATTCAACAATTTTGAAACAGAAATTCAGAAATTTTAAACATCATTATGTTTTCTTAAATAAAGGGTAAGGAAAGCACTTACAAGATGTTTGAACCACTGCCTTCCTTTAAGCCCATCTGCATCCAGGAAGCCTCTTTCAGCAAGCATCAACCGATCATTCAAGGCGCGCATTTTCCAGCCAATAGAATTGCCCTTAGTCTCTTCCTTTCTTAGTATCTGCATTCAAACACAATCCAAGCCTCAATATTAACAGACGAAGAAATGATAATGTAAAAGTGACCACAAGGCGGAAGCATGGAAAACTTTGAACCATCTTTACTCTCATATATTCCAACATTGTTTTCCAAATTTCACCTTTGCTTCAGCTTCAATTTCTTCAGCTGCACAAGTAAGTTCTTTAATTGCTGTGGTCAAAGGATCTAAAGATAAGCTCCCATCCAACAAGTTGCTCAAAATATCTTTATGTTCCTGTCCAGGAGGAATAGGTCTATAATATTAAGTTCATAACACCACAAAAACCTTTACACAGATATTAATCAACTGTCTGTAGATATCAGTGTAGTAAACAAAGAACTTGAAAAGTCTTAGCATAACTATGAGAACCTAGACATATACCCGTAATTGATCTGCATAAGAGAGATAACTGAAAGGTATGATTGAATCATCGGCCAAGCGAAGGGCTAGAAGGCCCCAAACTCCAGCAACTAAAACAACATAAAACAAAGTAAAAAGAAATGGTTAAGAAATGATTGAGTCAATAGTTTATTGGTAAGTTGAACAAAAATCTTATACGACTGCAGGTCGAAGGAACGAAAGCTAACCAGCGACATGCCGCTGAAACAATGGATCTGCATTGTTTATCATCCAGGTGTATGAATCAAAGGCAGTATGATAGACGGGGAAATCTGATAAATAAGAAGATCCTTATATTACTGACCACATAGATTCAAAAACTTTATTTTTTCATTCAAATTAAATGACAAGACCCAAATAACAAGAATGAATAGAATAACACAACACTTATTAACAAAATCACAAGAGATCCTATAATGTGCAATAAGTATGACATGAAGTTACATAAACTCTAAAAGAAATGACAATGAGAATAAATAGGAGACTTCTTGAATCCCTAAATTTGAACCAAAAACTTTCTGTTAGAGGCTGTGGGGTATTGAGAGCCAAACCTCTTCCATAGTATATATCAATGGAAGGGATCCCTGCATGTTGCACAAAAGGAGCAAAATCTGAATCCACTCCGCTCAGTCTTTGGATCTGCAAACCAAACAAGACTACATCATCACATATACCAGAAACGTTTCATATCTCCAAGAAGACAACACCAGAAAGCATAAAAGTTTGACACTGGCTCATCGGCTACTCTGGCAACCCCTAGAGGGATCTGTTTCTCTTATGCTAGTGAATTAATAGGAAGTCCCCACAAAAATGACTGCACATTAAGGAAACCTTACATTGACGACTTTGTTTGGAGCTGCCCACTGCTCGTATATAGTTCCACCCTCTGAGTCAGGATCTTTGACCTGAAATTTAGGTCAATATTAGTTGATCTGAAGGCCAGATGTTAAACCAGTTCAACACTGAAGAGATTGATCAAAACATTATGAAGCTGTAATCAATTTTTTCCTCCCCAATTTAACTTACCATTTTTGTGACCTCAATAAGAAGATCATCCAGTGGAGGGCTTGCCCCAGCAAAGAATCCTGGCCCTTGAACTGCACAATCTACATTGAGATAAGCCACAGCTTTGGCACCCAAATTCACAAGGTTTTCTTCAACCCACTCGGTGGATCCAATCTAAAAGCACAAGACACCGATACGGAAACATTATTCAAAGAGTTCAATGAATAGAAGTATCCCATTAAAAAGTACCTGTTTGATTCAAACCGAATAGATATTTGAATCTTGATGGAAAGATTTTATAACATAGAGATGGTAACATGAAGGAGATCCCACAACTCCCTCTTCCTCCTTGGCATCAAAAAGGCAATGCTTTTGTTCTTTAGAACAATTAAGTTGTGCATCACTGAGCTATCAACTGCATGACAGTTCGGATCAGTGTAGCAGCCTTTCATCTTAAAGTAAAATATGAAAATTACTAAAGGGTCTCTCCTTTTCCAATTGAACAATGAAAACAACCTCTCTAGATCAAACACTAAATGCCAACGCATGGTAAGAACCAACTAAAAAGGATCTGAATCTTCAAGGCAGTGAAGACCAAGCAGAACACTCTATGCATAGATGTTATTCTCCCTAAACCTGTCACACTGCTAACGAAGTAGTAAAATGTTCCTATGCGACCTTGTTCTGAGCAAATTACTACAGATTTATTGTTTACAGATTCACATTCCAAGTATATACACCACATTTCACCCCAGTGATCATTGAAAGACAGAGTATTACCCACCATCCCAAATTCTTCTGCATCCCAGCTGCAGAAAATAATTGTTCTTCGAGGGCTCCACCCATGGCGCATCAAAAGAGCATACCGTCTGGCAATATCAAGTAGAGATGCAGTCCCACTGTTAGGGTCAACAGCTCCATATGTCCATGCATCTCTATGGTTTCCAAGAAGCACATAGCGGTCAGGCTCTTCTAACCCTTTGATGACTGCAAAAACATTATGAATTGTTGCCACCTTTTTCTCCCCCTGGAAGAAAGATATGGAAAAAAATTCAAAATCATGGAATATATGAGGATTTTGGAAAGAGCTCACCAAAAGAACTAGCTTTGAAGAAACATATCTCATTTCCTTTTTCTTTTTTTTTAACTATTTCCTTTTTCCAATCCTTTAATAGGAAACAATATAAAGAAACCAAGTTTAAAGTCAACAAAACACTTGTTTGGCAGCTAAAGTATTAAGAACAAGTGATATAGATTCATCAACCCAAAAATCTGACCCTACAATTTAATCCTATTATCCAATTCAATAAATCTCTCCACCTACCAGGTTCCTAGTCTTATTATCCTTGAGTTAAAACTCCCATATTTCATTACACCACACATAATCATAGCAAAAACAAGCAGGAGCTGCGAGCCAACGTCCCACAACACAACAAACAAGCTTCGGAACTTACACCTGAGAATTTCTTGTGTCTCCTAATATGCTTCAATTGATGCTTCTAACGAACATTCCACATTAATTATCATCTCGAATCCATGGATTATAGTCACATTTGCTAGGCTTGATGATATATACACTTGTCAAATTGGAAAATTTTGTCCCAAAAAAGGCACTTCCGAATATTCAAACAGTTAAATGATACCCTAACTATAATACAATAATTATAATTTCTTAAAATGCTTGCAGCAAAGTTGCTCATCGTACAATTTACAAAGCCTAACAAAATCCAAATTCGTCCAATGACTGTAAGGACACCAAACAGCCACCACCAACAAGTTGATGTATCGAAGGAAGACCAAATTCATAAGAAACAAACCTTCTAAATACTGCATTAAAAAATAACATGCAACATATCAAAGAACCAACCAAACAACCAACCTGGTAAGTCAAATTCACCATGGTCGGTCCAGGGCCAACCCGCTCGCCGTTAACCCGACCTAGATCATTCGGAAACTGTGGCACAAAGCCATCCCCAAGAGATCCCAAAATTATCTGAGAATTCTCAAAAGACAACGGCAAAGATGGAATTTTGGGAAATCTCTTCAAAACTTCATTGTCTTCCAAATCTAAGCTCTCTCCTCCTTGAACCCCAGCCCACCCTGGGCTCAGTGGGTCCCCCATTCCTCTCATAACTGTCCCTCTCTCAACCCCACCACCTCTTAACCTATCATACTCGGCGTACAAAAGCACTCCCAATGCACCTTTAGACTCTGCTAAAAATATAACACCACTCCTCGATAAAAAGCTTCCCTTTCTTGCTATCACTATACACCCGCTAACGTTCACTCCCACAGCCTCCAGCGCGTGATAGTCTTCTTCCCTACCGTAGTTCACGAACACCAGCTTACCGTAAGCCGACCCGGATGGCGCGTACGCATGATAAGGCGGAACTACGTCCGACAACGCATTTCTAGAGATACCATTTTCCGTCAAAGGGAGGTTAACAACAGTTCCGTTGCTAAAATGCACCAGGAGCGAGGTGAGCGTGGGATAAGACAAAAGGGCTTCGTACTTAACAGTATGAGTTTGAAGGTTAAGCTGTTCGAAGTGCGACTGAACGTAATGGATTGTATCCAAGGCGGGTTTCGTTCCAGCGAGGTGAGGATGCAGCGTGAGGGCGCGAAGGTAGGAGGAGACGGTGTAGTTGGAAGACAACGAGAGGAACGTTTCGAGGGCAGTTTGGGGATTTCGAGGTGTGAGTGTAGGATCAGCAGGGTGAGGGTGATATACGGTATAGAATCCCAGAATGCAGAGGATAAGAAGGAAGACAAAAGCGACCAGGGGGGGCGGCGGCGATTTTGATGATGCGGCGGTGGCGTTGGAGGCAGTGAGTTTCTTGAAAGGTTGGGTCATTTCTAGAGAGGGAAAGGGAGAAAGTTCGCGTTTTCGGGGTGTTTATAGAAGGGGAGTTAGGGTTTTGAATTTGACTGTTGGATTTCTGAGCAGCTCACAGAGGAAGGAGGGAGAGTTTAGTGGAAGCACAGGGTGGTGACTGAACTGTACTGAAGAGTTTCGGGGGAAGTTACAATTATCAAGTTTCAACTTTTAAAGTTTGGAAGGATTTTAACATTGAAGTCCCTATATTTCTATATATTTATTAAATAGTGACATACTTTTGTCACTTTTTTAATAAATAAATTTTTACTCTTTATTTTCTCCGTTGGCCGGCAATGATAGACAATATAAAATTCAATAACCTAAAATTTAACCATAACATGTGGTCAACAACTAATAGGAACATTTAAAATAAAAATATAATTATTAAATTATAATATATTAAATTTTATATATTTTTTCTACTAATTTTTTAATTATTAAATTATCACATTCTCAATAATTAAATTAAATTAAAAAATAAATTAAATACACAGATACTATGCTATCATAATTAATATAATAAAAATTATTTATTTATTTATAATAAAATAAAATCTTATTAATTTGATAATAGCGGTGAGATTTTTTTTTATTTTTTTTATTCATCACTAACGAATAAATTTATCTTATTTTTTATTAATCGTATGATATCACTATATTAATTATACCGATACGATAAAATTATTCAACTACAAAAATTTATTAAAATTACACGTATAAATAAGAAATTAAAATTAATATATATATATATATATATGCAATTATGTAAAAATATATATATAAAGTTTTGCTTATCTTAGGCGATTTATAGGAAGTAAACATATTGTAGCATATAACACCAATTGGAGGTGGGAATTCATGCTTGGAAAGGGTGGAATTTTAAAGTTAAGAAAGCATGGGGAATGTGTTGGTTGGAATAGGCCGAGATTCATTGTTACTTAATTATCACAGTAAAATTTTTGATATAATTAAATGATTCACTATTATAAAATATTTTTTATATACACTATAATATATAAATTCTAACTTCTAACGTTAATGGTTATGTTTAAGATTAGGTAAAAATAAAAAACTATGATAAAAAAATTTATTATATAAAAAAATTATTTACGATCGAAGATAAAATTAATTAATAATTACGTCAATCTGCATAAATTTATTATAACAACATAAATAATAAAAATAATTATTAATAATTAATTAAGTAAAAATTAATTTTAAAATAATATATCAGTTACATTGAGCGGTAAATTCTTATTTTTTATGGTTATAATAATAAAATACTTTAAAGTTACAAAATAAAAATAATTTACTTGTAGTATTATTGTTATATGTATCATAATTATTTTACTATATATATATATATTCTACTAAATTTAAAAAATTGAAAGATTTAAAGCTTATGCAATGAAGTAACATGTGATTGGACAATTAGTATCATACGATATAAAATTGTTGATAAGTAAGATCAAGGGTTACAAATTAGAATCATTAAATAAATGAAATAATTAATAAATTTCAAACTCACGTATAAAATATAAATAATAAACCGCAAATTCAGAGAGAATATAGAATACTCATGCAACAAAGGCATGAATACATGGGGAGAAAAATACAATTGAACAGGACGTTTGGGATGCAATTGTTATAAATAAATAAATTATACGTTCATTTGTAAAACACAAGAAAGGAAGGATCTAAATGTAATTATGTCCTTGTTTGCTTCTAGATTTGGTGGTCTTTTTTAGATCTTCAATTTGATTCGACGAAAGGAGATAAAATCAAGAACAGACGTGGATTCCACGTCAAAATCAATAAATCATTGGTACGACACCGCAGCTTACATAAAATTGTAACGGGATAATTATATTCGAGTCCCAAACTTTTCATTATTTATTGTAACGGCGTATAATACTAAATACTAAATTTATATTTAATTTATGCTAGTCAATGTACCACGTCATGCTTTTTAACTCTTCTCTTTTGTTATAATTATTATTTTTATTATGATTAATTTATTTTAAAATGAAATATATAAATAAATAAAATATATAATACGTACGATCAAATGACATAACACAAATGTTAAATATATTTTTACATATTAAATATTAAAAAATAAAATAAAATTACGTACATTTTATTTTTGGGCAATTGTATTTTTATATTATCTATAAAAATAAATTTTTTTTACTTTATTTATTAAAAAGATTAAGAAATTTTCTTTTAAAAATAAAAAATAAAAAAGTTGTTTGTCATGGCCTTGTTTAGGAAAATGACAGTCAACTCCACAAACACCAACAAATAATTCAATCATACATTATTTTCTTTTACAGAAGGAAAAGTTATAGGGATCACGGCACTGTCACCTCATGATTTTCAAGGTCCAATTGCTCTGCTCCATATTTTAACAAGGAAAAGTATGAGGTATAGAAACATAAACAATTATATAATGGGTTTTTGCCAGGGAGCCCAATAAGATCAGTATCAAGCCCATACCCCAATATCAACAGGCCATAGACCATCAATTGCTCAAGGAGAAGAGTTGTTGCATCTTCAATTTCTCACATAGAAGATTGAGGTCTGTCTTCTGTTCCATCCTTTGGGAACCAAGCAAAGTAATAATTCTTAAGCCTGGAATTTCTTTCTTCATCAAACTCCTGCTACGGAGTTGAAAGTACCATAAGCGGCAAAGAGCAGTCCACAAGATAATATGAAGAAATCCAGGGCCCTCTGCCCAAAATTCAAAGATGATCCTAGCAGTATTAAGTGAAATGAAGCTGGCAAAACAAAAGAGATCAGTGCACATACGGTGCTGCCCACAAGTGATGCGAATTTGCCAAATCCTGGCACAAATGATGCCAAGATTGCCAACGTGACTATCAAAATTGCCCGACTGATGTATATGGCAAACTTCCCTAATCTTCTTGTTGAATTGTTGTTGCAAGAAATGCTAGGGAGCTTCTGAAGCAATAAGCTCTCCTTCAACTTCCCCTCCACAATCTCATGTACCGGGTGCACCATGATCGGGAATGTAAATAGCAGCCCCAAACACAACCCCATCTGCCAGTAAATCAACACAAGTTTTAGTCCAGCAGCAGCATATTGTTTATAAATCTCAGCATTGAAACTGGTATTCAGATGACCAAATGTGCAGTATTAATGGCAGACTTTGAACAAATTTACTAAATTGTCTTAGGAATCTCAAACATCCAAAAGGATTAATCAAAGAAACAAGAGATTTAGAACATTCAGATGCGTGGAATTGGTCTAATTCTATAACTGATCCTACTTTAGTCCAACTGAACAGTGAGAACAACCGTGCGTTTTGTGTTTGGAACAAGAACTGTTAACTTCGGACTCTGTTAACACCAACCGAACACATGTTAAGGAGACTTATTATACCAAAAGTCAATGAATGAATTTGACTTCATCAATATATCAAGCAATAAATATTTTTTCAGTTCTGCAAACTTTCAGCACCAAAAGTTTCTTTCATTAACTTTATGCTTCATTCTTCAAATTCTTGAACAAACAAAAGTCAAGATGGATATAGCAATGTGCAATTACGTGTAAAAATCAGACCAAAGGCAAAAATTATACTCAAAAGCAGTAGCAAATTACCTGAACACCAATGGAAGACCAATCGTGAGGCAAGTTGAGTGTTACAATGTCCCTAGTTTGATCACCATAAGCCATGTAACCAAAGAAACCAAACAAAATATACACAAGAGTTATCCCAGTGAAAGCCCAAGCCAACAGCTTGGAAAACCTTCCTCTTTGTCTCATGGATGCTTCCAAAGCCAAAGTCATCCCAAATCCTTCAAAACAGAACACTGCCATTCCCCCCGCAAAAGGCAAACCTCCAATATTAGAAGTCACTGCTTTTCTATCAGAAAAAGAAAATTCACCACCTAAAATCTTCTGTACATCTTCTTTAACAACTAATACCATGGCTAACATATTGCAGATATCAGCAAAAATGCTGAATGGTGCTAAAGCTGCGAGGGAATTGATCCAAGATAAAGCAATCTGAATTGGGACAACTAGGAATATGAAGGAAGAGTAATTGAGATTGGAGTACGTTTCGAATATTGAATGGAGGTTTTGGCCAATGAAAACTAGATATGCAACAGATCCTCCACATTGGGAAATGAAAATGAGGAATTCTGTGAGATAGCGGCCAGTTTTTCCCATGCATTTACTTCCTAAATCTCCATATGTTGTCTCTGTTGACGTTTCTTCAGATGCTAACTTGTCTCTGCACTGAACCTGTCCACCGAGAAGAAAGAAACTAATTTTTGGGTTTTCAAATAAAAGCATGTTCTAAATCATTTTTTGGATTGGAAAACAAAAACATGTTTTGAAAACGGCAACAAACCCCTCTAATGCTATTTTTGTTAACAGAAAAATCTTGAAAGCGGAAAAAAAGCTAAAAGAAATCTGCATCTGGGTTTGTGAAAACACAGAAATATTCATAATAGAAATCAGATACAAGTACTTTTTAAAAATGTTTTCTATCACAGAAACATGTTTTGAAAACGATAAGAAACCCATCTCTAATAATATTTTTGTGAACAAACTGAATCACTGGAAGTAGAAAACAACGGAAAACTGAATCTTGTTAGTGCAAACAGGGAGAATTGTTCATCTAAAAGATAAAAAAAAAGAGAGAGAGAGAGAAATATAACAAGAGAGAGAACAGACTGACAAGAAGAAGCATGCAGTAATACGTGGAGATTCCGGCAATAATAACGCCAAGAGATCCGGCGAGCCAACCGGCAACACGAAAAGCAAAAGGAAGACCTAAAACACCAGTACCAACTATCGATACAATAATATTCCCCAGCGTTTGAGCCGCTGATGCTGTTCCTCTTCCTCTTTCTTCTTCTGAAGACTGCAGTAAAGGGACTTCAGTGTTTTTCTGATCACGTTCTTCTTCCATGCTGTTTTCTTCCTCTCTTTCACCGAACTCGAGAAAATCTGCTCCCAAATCTCCATTTCTCTGCGTGTCTTTTATCTCGGAGCTGAGTTGGGCGGCACGTGGAAGTGAACTGTGTCTGACGCGTCAATGTGAAAAGAGTTAAAGAGTCAGAGTTAGAGTTAGAATTTAGTTCCTCAAGTTCCATGAACGAATAGATATGCATATGAGTCGGTAATCAATTCATAGCCACTCTTTTATGCTATTTGTGTGGTACCTTCCAGGCAGTTTCCAAGGCAGTTTCTACATCAATTTTCCTTCTTTGTTCTGAATATCATAATTATGTGTAAAGGTAAAGTATCAATATTAATCTCGGGATAATAATGAAATAAAAAATTAAAAAAAGTAAAATAAGGAACTGAATAATCTTCTACCTGTGTCTGGTTTCATGATTCTGGCCTTCCTTCAACTAGTTTTTGTTCTGTTTTGATCCTATCCAGACAATTCTAATATTTATGTTAAAAATAATCAAATACTCTTTTACTTTACACATAAAAATAAAATTAAAAATACAAATAATAATTAAATAAAGAGATTGAATTATAAAGAAAGTGAAGGTTAAATTATTTTAAGTTAATTTTTTAAAGGTATTTTGTTTTTTCCTAAATCATTTATCATGTTCATGAAATTAATAAATAAAGTGTTCAGTACTTGGAATTTGTGTGCTTTAAAGGCATATCTATGCCATTTCCTCTATGCGGAATGTGAACTGATTTGTAGCTAGATCAAATCAGCATGTCAAAAATAGCAATTACAGTCTCAGTGCACCATCTTCGTCAGGCTGCTGGACAAAGGACTACATATGTTCGCAGGGCAATAAAATCATAAATGTATATTGGCAAGGAGAACAGATTTAGAACAAGTTGATACCTGATTCGCCGTCATGATTTGCAACCATCTTCTTATATTTACAGCAGGCAAAAGACTGTATAATACAGTATGCAACCACCGGTATGCTGGCAGCCAGGTGGTATTTTTTCAAACCAACAGAGTCAAAATTTTATTTGCATTGTTTTTACATTGTTCTGGTGGCGCCGTTCTAATTTGCCAAAATGGCCTAGATGCTAGGAAATTTTAAAAGGCCTCGAAACAGTATGGCTGGCAAACACATTCAATAGCATGCATGAGCTTTCTCCGGGGCCCAACTGCATCTGCACCCATATCCTTAAGCTTCTTCATGGTTAGATTCACCATCTGAAATTTATTGACACTCTTACCCTTAAAAAGTCGAATGAATTGTCCTAGTCCCAACGACACTAGCCACCTGCTCAAGCCACCAGCTTTTTGTAGTTTCCTCTCGAGATTTAATGCCCTCAATCTTTGATTTAGCAAAACACTCCGATCAATTGAACCACTGATGCCATGCAACGATCTTGGTCGTCTGATTGTTCTTGTTCTTGATGCGCCTGATACCCCAAGTATATTATATGGCTTTGGGGCTGTTACTTGATCTAGATTTTCTGGTTCCAACCTAGAATATATCATTGTTGGCCTGGATAAGGGGGAACTACACAGAAGAGGAGTTCTCCTAGCGGTCTCGATACTTCTATTAGGAACCAATGACGTGGACTTTTCTAGTTCATGAACTGAAGACTTCTTGGGATGTGCCTGATTTGATTGTTCTGATTGTTTGTTAAGTGTATTTCCTGGCATGGCTTGCAGTTGACTCGGTCCCAGATTTGGCATTGTGGATTTGGTAGTCGAAGGTAGAGGAGGAATGAGAATGGTGACTTTCTGCTTTTTAACTATAATCCAACTTTCATCTTCATTCCACTCGCTATTTGAGTTGTTTTCAGGCATGGCCTTCACATGCCTTTGCTTTGGTTTGACCATCAGGTGCGGACCTGCTTGTTATTATGTATTGGGCAGTCGGCTGAAAATGTTAAATCTTTTAAAACAAATGTCTCCAGGATCACAGGCAAGATTGAAAAAAGAAACTGCAATTTACAATGCTATATGAATACATTGCTCCTCAACTAATGAGCCATTTCATTCATACATGACATGTCAACACAACCAGACACCACACCAATGAATATTAAGTGGTTTAGGAGCACCAATAAAGAATCCATTTAACTACCTTTAATACTTGTGTGAATGCTCAACCTATATGGAAAAAAAAACACAACCGAAAAAAGGATCCTAGGATTAGACTTAACAAAATGTTTAAAACTAGTATTCAGATGCATTGGAGCAGCTTCCAAACCAATTAAACATGTCACCTTTGATATCATTCTCAAAAGAATCAAACCCTCCTTTGAGGATGTCATTTATGCTATATATGTATGCGAATGACAAAATCACGAAAATAAGTCAGATGACAGCTTAGACATTAACTCAAGTGGTAAATAGATGAGCTAAAAGTAATTAAATGTTAAATTTCGTTTGGATTTACTATGAAATCCAATGCGCTATGAAATCTAACATGCAACAAAACATAAAATTTGTGACCTACAAGATATGTACCCTCTAACATTCAGCATTAAAACACAGTGCAAACATTTCAGAAAGTAGTTTTTCAGAGAAGGGGAAACGGAAAAAAAACGATGCAGACGGGTAAATAAGATGGAACGCAGGAAAATCGTGGGTATTAAGCTAGCAATGCTCTTCAAATTACATCAATTCGTTAGTTTGTCTTACCCAAACCTCAAGAACTACAACAGAACGTTGAAAATTTATCATATATGCAGACACCCATTTTCCCAATTGGTTGGAATTAAGCCTTGTCGAGTTGCATTGACACAAAAAATCTAATTTTCCCAAGATTTTTATAAACAAAATTATGCAGGAAATGACATTAGAATTACAGCCAGTAATAGCTACAAAGAGGAAAAAAAAAGAACGGTGAAACTGAGGAGCTCGAAACTACAAACGCAGATGAGAAAAAATGAAATCCTAATATTATTCAACTCCGAAATGAAAACTAAAGAATGGAAATTATTGAATTGCGTACCTGAGCAGAGAAATGACGAACAATCTCGAGACCGATAGCATTTTGAGCAGACCTCGGAACTCCATTATTAAATCTTAAGGTGACCCGAAAAGAAAAGCGGGTCGGATTGGAACCAGAAAGAACCCACCCACAATATTGTTTTATTTATTAATGGGAGAAAAACGGATAATTTCCTATTTTAATATTAATATAGATTATATATATATAATTAATATAACCAAATTTACTTTTATCAATTAAATAAAAATTATTAATATAAAATAATAATTAATTAATTAATTAATCATAATTTTTAAATTATTAGTTTAAAATTTTAACACAATATTAAGAAAAAAATTAATTTTTTAATTTATTAAATAAATATATTTTCACAATACGTGTAAAAATAGCATGTTTTTAATAAGATAACGCAACTGTAAAAACGTCACACGTAGCGTCATGCGAAAGTCTTGGCACTACTGCTGCTGCTACTTGTGAAAACTGCGCGGGATGCTTCTGTTGTTTCAATCAAGCCTCAAGGCATAACAGATAAACTTTCTCTGATCTGGGTATTCACTTTCTCAAGTCTCTCTGCTCGTCGGAAGGAAAACTCCACCGGTTTTTCTTTAACTGGTATGTGTCCTTTTTCCTTTTTTTTGAACTGACAAAGATGAAAGATTGGTGTTTTTTACGCTGTTTGGCGGGGTGGGAAAACCAGAGAATTTATGTGTTTGTTTCTTGGTAATGTTTCAGTGAATTTTTGTTGATTTGGCAATTGGGTTTCAGCAGAGTTTTTGTTTTATTTGGAAAACAATGTGCTTGCTTGTTTGCTTGTACGGCTTAAATAACAGATTTGATTTAGGATTTGATGAATATAATTTTGAGAAGATGAAGTTTGGTGAGACATCTGCGGAGTGTCTACCTGGAGATCAGTGTTGAAGAAGGCATCTCAGCAAACGAAGAGGGCATTGTCGGGAATGCCTTATGCACAAACATTGTACCAGAAAAAGACAACAAAGGCAGGACAGTTATGCACAAGGAAGAGGAGAATTTGTTTGATAACGATTTGGACCTCACCACCTTTACAAACTGCAGTAATGAAGCTGAATGGAAAGCTAATAGTTAACCTCAACAGAATTAAATCCAAGGGCAGCAATTGTTTCTTTCTTTTTACACTTGTTTGGCCTAGATCAGTAGATGTTTATTCTTTCTTGCTCTCCAATTTATCGCGATGTATATATTTTCACACTGTTTTCATTCTTGAGGAGAGGAACAATACAAATACAAAAGCCATTGTTGCTTAGTTCTCTTCTCCACATTTTCAAGTATCAGAAGAGATTTTTGGATATAGTCTCTCATGTTGATTATAAAAGACTGAAGAATGGCTTGAAGAGCTGCAGGAGTTGTAAAGCATTGCATGACTCTGCATGCAAAACTGAGCAACAAAGGGAGGAAAACCACTCAAATTCTCATTTATTTCAATGCCAGTCTTCATGTCAACGTAAGGTGTTATTTTGGTTCCTTGAATTCTTTGGTTTTGTTGCTGAATTCTGGCTATGAATTGAAAAAGAACTGTGCCAAATGACAATTTTGGGTTGTAATGAAACACTGGAGAGTTTAATGCTAGTTTGGAATTGGGTTTATGTGGCTATAAAGCTAATGCTGTTGTGGAACTCATACAAGTGAAAGAGTAAGTGGTCCTTCTAAAAATTTGCGTTTACCAAACACTGTTAGTTGCTGTGATTTCATTTTTCAAAGTTAAGCACAGGCATAGCAATACCTAGGACTGATGCAAGGGTAGTGTGCTACCAATGTATTCTTTTGTGGTCCAGTAAAATATTTTAAATATTTGACCACGGATGTCTCCTTCACATCAAAGGGTTTTACTGCTTAAATTTTATGTCCATTATCCTTTGGTTTCTTGTATTTGGCGTTGTTTCTTAATATCTTTGCTAGTGGATCGCAAAGTATGTGTTGTGCATATGCCAATGTTTCAAAAATGGTCAGCAAGCCCTGATAGAAGAAGGAAGGATGCTGATTGAATACATTACAATGAATGCTTTTGCTATTCGTAAAATCCTCAAGAAATATGATGAAGTACACAACTTTTGGTCCATTTTTTCCATTTATCATCACTGATTCAGTTTACATTATCTTTATATAATGCTGATGATATCTGAATTTTACATTGATTAGGTCTATTCATCTGTGAATGGAAAGAACTTCAAATCCAAGATGAGGACTGAACATATAGAGCTTTTGCTATCACCTTGGCTTGTAGAACTGGGAGCTTTTTACTTGAATTTCAATGGATTAGATTGTGAAGAATCGAGGGAGTTTTCTGGTCATTTCTCCTTTGATTTAAATGCTTCTCAACCTGTGATGACACTGGCACTTCCAAATTCCATAAAGCTAGAATATAATCTGACTGTTTATGACCTCATTCCAATACATTCAAGGGTGAAGAAATGATGGGATTTATTATTTCTTGTTTGTTTATTGTGGTGAACTGATAGGATATCTTTTTTAATATGTATGTTTTGAGCTGCAGTCATCTCTTCTGCAAGTCATGTGCGTGCCCAGCTGCTTCTGTTTGGGTAGTTCAAGGCTTTAAATTTGCCAGTCCAGAGTCAAATTTTTCCATTTGCCGAGAGGTTTGTGGTTACCCTTAGAACACCTCCTTCTATTTTCTACAAACACCTCCTTCTATATATAAATTTTATGGCCTTAAGCCTCTTCTTATCGTGAAATGCTTACCACAATTGTTTTTTTTATAAATGTATACTATTTCACGACTCTGGTTGGTTAATTAGGATGCCATCAATTCTCTTGATCTTTTGATGATAAAGCAGAATGATCTCTTGAAACTCTTGCCACTCATAAAACATCATGTTTCTGGCTGTGATCACAAGGATGTTTATATCTGATCATTTAGATTGTTTCCAGTATCTCAAGCATAATGTTAGAAACTAGATTATCTGCCATTTATTCGATCTTAATTTTGGTCCTCAAATGTGCAGGCGGGAACATATGCAAGTGCAGTTCACTTGCTTGAACTAGACTTATTACTAAAAAGAAGGTAAAGAAACTGAAAGCTAACTTCATTCTCTTTATAAAATTCAATCATCCCCAACTAGTCAACGTTTTCCAGGTTCAAAGAACATTGGAAGGAAAGATTAATGGCCAAACGTGCTGAGATGGTGAAGCAATCTGAGGATCACTGAGATTTACAAACCAAATATATGTTGGGTATTGATTATCAGGCTCTCTTCTTTAAGACATACCATTAAACCATTCAACTGGTACTTCAGTCGTGGTCAGACACGATCCCCAAACTTCTGCTAATGATCTGCATAGGTCAAATTTCAGGTAGACATTTCATTGTTAATACAAATCAGAAGAAGTTTTTAATTAGGGATAGCAAAATGTAAATGTTGCTAGAAGCTTAGTTTTATGTGCACCTTCCATCCCTGATGAATTTTCAAGTTCTAACCGTTTAGTAAAAATTATCCTAGAGTTATTTAATATTGGACAATTAATTAATTTAAGAAAAATAAATAAAAAATAAAATTATAACATCGGGATCTCTAATTTTTACTTACACTTCTGCATGTAAGGACATAATTTGTTTATTCCTATCAAATAAATCACTCACCCCCTATGAAAATAAGGAGGTTATGATGGTTGATTTTGAGATAGTCAAGTTATTACTTCACCTAAAAACTAAGTTAATAGGTAAGGTTTGAGATAATAATATTAAATTATAACAGAGTTTCTCACGTAAAAAAAATTAATATTAAATAAATCTGTTACGTGAATTAAATTGAATAAATTATTATAAATATGTGATAAATAAAAATAAATATTAATATAAATTATCCTGATTTGGTGGCATTTATGTTTTTTACATCTTGCTTTTTACATTTTATTCTCCATGTAGAGATGGAAGTTCAAGGCCTTCAAATTCTATTTATGCTAGGTTTTTTGTTTTCTTTCATTTTTTTTTACACCCTCTTATATCTTTGCGATAATTTATATATTGAGATTCACATGATGGGGATGTTTAAAATTGGAGTGGCTACCATTTCTTTTGGGAACATTTTAATCAATTGTTGATGAAGTATCTGTACATTGGACAGATGAGGACCATTTGCACTTTCTCAATGTCAACATTTCCATTTCCTGGCCTTTATGCCACAGTAAATCTTGTTTGTTCTTAATATTATCACAATTGAACCTTATTTCTTAGTTACTCTATACAGGCGAATTCCTGAGAGAGCAGAAGAAGAAACAAAAAGAAAAAAGATAGTTATGACCTGGAAACAACAATAGTTATATCATTTGCAATGTACTATTAGGTGCTTGGAGTCTCTCATGATTTTGATGCTTTTAGATTATGGATTTGTTGATCCTATATTATAGAGAAGTTTCCTCTAATGGAGTATTATGATCTCTGTCAACCACTCCTTATATGATACTTTCTTCTGACATATACTTCTCTATCATTTTCATTTTTAATCAATCAATTAGCTCTCACACTCTGCATACACTAAATCGATCTCTACTTTTATTTTATTCTCCCTTTCTTTTCAACATCTCTTTTTCCTTTTTCATCTTTGAAATCTATGCAGTCAGAATCCCATTGATTCCCCACAATATTTGTGTATAATTGAGTCTGATAATGTTATAGGTTGCAATGTGTAACTTCCCCACAGTTAAGGCTGCAGCAGATGTTATTGCTACTTTGCAGTCTGGCGTACATGTAGAACTTAATCTGTAAACTTAATTAACCTATTTAATTCCTAAGAAGTTTTTAAACTTTTTGATAATACTTAATAGGTGTTGAGGGTGGAGCTTTTGGATGAAGTGCAAGTGAGGGCTGTCAATCTCACTAATAGGAAGAACTCCAACATTGATGTTTGAAATATTAGGCACTGGTGAGGTGAGTTCTCTTTTCACTTCTAACACATTTTTTATAATAAACCTATTGCTGGTCCAGTGGAGAAGAACTTTTTCATGCAGACCTTTTTTTTGAATGTTTTCTTACATATGTTATGGATTGAGAATGTCTCATACATTTACAGGATTGAAGGAGCAATCTGACATTTCATTCTGTTTTGCCCCCTGATTATTTATCATGAATAAATGCATTAATTCCAATAATGAGCCATTTCAGATGTTGTCTCATTTTTACCTGTGCATTAAACTGATTATTTAACACATTCTGTTTACACCTTAGTGGCAGAGTCACAGGAGCATGTATTTGTTAAAAAAATTGCTTATGAGCACAATAGTTCTAATTTTGTTTTTGTGGAAGATCCTGATGCAAAAAGGAACTTTAGAAGGTCGAGGAATTTGATTTCCCCCAGAACTACTTGTGTTCTACTTTCTTTTCATTTGAAATGAGGGTTTGTGGCTCTTGCATTCACCCATGCTGAATGCAATTTTAGTTTTCTTTTCCTGTTGTAGGGGCTTGTCCTCTGTATTTAAATTTATCGTAGATGGTATAATATTGAAATATGAAATTAATGTTCTCAAACTGCTTTACTGAAATTGAATGGAGGTCTTGCAGGTGCTTTCAAGTGTACATAAATGAGTTTTTAGTAGAATCATTAAAACAGGATGAGTCAATATCAAATTATCTTTTACATAAAATGTACAGGTGGTATATTTGTTTTTGATTTTGTTCCAATTACAACCCTTTTTTGTGATCATGATATATTTAACCACTCTGCTGCTCCTGCTCACGTGTTGCTATTTTGGTTGGCTTATATTACTGGCCAAACTTCTTTGTTTCTTTTAGATGTTTCTCAGTCTGCATCAGATTTATGAGTTGTAATTCTCTCTGCATTTTATGATGTTTGCAGATAAGGAAGGAAGCACTCTGGGCTTGTTTTGCAATGGCACCTAGTTTTGATGCAATCTGTTCTTTAACATTAACAAACTTACTCATATACCGGAATTTTTATGTGAATTTTTGACTAGTTGAACCTGCTTTAATTACCTTAAAACCAGTTTCTTAATATTGTTTCAAAATTCGTTGAAAATCACCAATTTTATTCCAAGTCAAATCTCCTTTGATGATCAGTGGATTTGACATGATGTAATCCATTCACATTTGTCAAGCAGAATTTGGAGACTGTTATAGGCAGAATCATTTTCTTACTCGCTTTTGTATATTGCCCCTTCCTTAAGCTGCAGCCTTTTCTTTTTCTTTCTCCTTTTTCTTTGATTTTCTTTTTGGCTTCTGGAGAGACTTGTGCAGAAGAGACTTATGCCAGAAATAATCAAGAAACAAGGCATTTTTTTAGCATTTTTCTTTCCAGTTCTTCCATTCATCTAGGGTGTTACAAAGATTTCAAAATAATTAATCTCAGTTGTTTCTTTCTTTATATTTATCTTCATTTTCCTTGATATTTTGGGAAAATTATGATGTTGTTCTTGGTAATTTCCAGAACCGGTAATTACTAATTGGTGATTAGTGAATTATGAATATTAATTCCTGGGCTAAGTTACTCTTCCTTTTTCTTCCTTATTTTGCTTGAGGTTCCTCTATGCCGATCTTTCCTCGTTTGTCCAGGATGTATGTGTCCTGCTATCTCCCCTGGCAGAATTGATTTTGAAGTCGAAAAAAGAGCTAGATGCATCACCACCGGTTTGGGGCATCCAGAGTGATGATTAGTTTCCCTGTGGAATAGTTTGTAGGTTAGAATCAATTAGGTTTCGTTGTCAGCATGGGATAGTTGAAGTGATGTTTGTGTTTCCTATGCTGTACTTTGGTTCTAAACAGCACTATTGTTGCTCTTGCTGGTGATGGTAACTTCCACATGGCAATTCTATTTGATTGTAGCAAAGAAGAGCAGCGGCTGGAAACAGAAATGCCAAACCAATTCATGGTCCATACTGCCTTATTGATGGAAGGTATGTATGAAATCCAATTAGTATTACACAATGAATAATTGAAGCTTCTCTCTTAAGATGTGCAATTTTTGTTAGGAGAGAATACATCTAGTTTAACTATTATGTATCAGTAAATAAGAGTTTTGTAGTGAAGAAAAGTGCTACCACAATGCTAAACTAATTTTGGTGCTAAAACTGGTATCTCTGATTTTAATAATGAGCAGGAATATGTACTGGTGAACGTGGTATTGGCACTGGGAACATGAAGGTACATATTTTCCATCTTATCTGTAATATTCTACCGCGTTTTCGTGTGGGGTAGTGCCAACCAATACAATTATATTCTCATGCGGTACAGTTCCATTGCTGGTCCAAGGACATTTCATTTTTACACTAGTATGATAGCTGTAAATGCATAACTTTTATTAATGACAACTAATTTTTTACATTTTGGGTATTATTCAGAAGTTGTATGCTCCTGATGCTCTGTAGTCTGAGAGAATACCAAAATGTAAGATGCTTTGTGCTCCAGCAAGCACTATTTATTCTCCTCTCAACATGTTATCACTGTTATACTGACATTCGATTTATGTTCCCAGTATCTAGAAAAGGAGTTTGGAATTGAACCACTGAAGACAATGAAAGAAGCATTGAAGACAATGAAAAAAATAATCAAAGCAGCAATAGACCTCAACAACATCATTAATCCTAATTCCACCACATAGTTGTTTCTGAATTTTGCTGTGACAATCCAACATATCTCCCGCCGCCTGATATTGCACACACACTCTTCTGTGAAAGTAGTAGCAATGGATTGCAAGATCTTCAGCCTGTCTGTAGCATTTTGAGTAAGTAATCCTCCAGATCTGCTTTGCTACAAAAGGGAAAAATGGGCCAGACCTGGCTAGTGGCTATCTTTTCACATCATTAGTCACAAAGATTCCTATTTGGTGTTTGAAATAATTGCTTGCTCACTATTATGCAACCCAAATCAATTTAATGTTGCATACAAAATTTACTTGCTATGTTGATTTCCTTCGAGTTTTTGTTTCTAAGAGAAGGGTTTTCACACCTTGATGCTCTTTGCTCAAATTACAAATTTTACATTTTATATTAAAAATTCTTGTGAGCTTGTTCGAGGAAATGTTTCAATACAGTGGCTACAAGTGGTACGGGTATAAAGTTTTTCATCACAATTTTTAACCTGTAATTGAAACTTCTTAAACTGTAGAATGCTTTTTCTCTGTGAAGATCACAGGTAGGAAAAATTAACGAAACATTTGAGATATATATCAAAAAACTTAGTACTTGCATCCTTAAGAGTCACTGTATTGTAGACCTACTCGTTCGGCACTAAACCTAGTCTAAAGGCTACTGCCTAGGGGACACTGTTCTGCACATTGAACAAAAATGAAGTTACACCACATTCGAGCACTAATAGAAGCGATAAATTGACACAGGAATGCAAGACCCAGCAAGAGTTGGGGTAAATTACACGTCCTTGTCGAGAATACAGCAGCTTGGAAAAAGTAGTTTGTTTGCATATTAAAAGACAATTGCTGAAAAGCTTGATTTAATACTAGGAATCAAATTTTTGGCCTCTAAATCTTATTAGAAAACGATAGATTCTATTTGTGAGATTACTTGCTTTGATCATCTAATTGCAAATTACAATTTGCAAAAGAGTTTTAGCCTATTGTTCGTGGCACTTCTGAAGCTGCGTGCCAAATGGGCATATTATTTGACAATGCCATTCCGTCCCTATCAATTCAATACATGTCCCTATAATAATACTTAGAATGACATGTTCTACTAAAGTTTGTAATTTGTTTTGGGGTACGATTACAATACCGATTTTTGTTATAATGTTTGTAACATGTGATTTATAACGTAAAATAAAAATTTATATTTATACATCGTAATATTTGAACATCTATAAATTCGTAATAATTTTATGGCGAGTTATAAATTTCATTTTATAAATCGATTTTTCATAGCTAGGATCAAAGAAACAATTTGAATTTACACATAACCATGATTACCTGGTACAAAATCATTGACCAAATCAAAGTGGGAATAGAGATATTACCCATTAGAGGCTAACCAAATTGCAAGAAGTTGCTCTCAATTTCAAATGTTAGTATGAAAATATGAATGTAGGGAATCCAATGAAGCATGTGCCAATTGAAAGAACCATACTTTTAGCAAGTTCGGGCAACGTGAGGTATGTTAAATAACCGAGGGAGAATCAATTGATTGCAAATGTTTCCTGAAATTGAAAATGTTTTTGGCAAACTTTATCAACACATTTCCAATTTAGTTTCTATTTGAAGTAACTCAACTCTATGATCTTTGAAAAAAAAATATCAAAATCAATAACTTTTTGTTGGTCTAGATTCTCATGAGTATGTCTAAATATCTTTTTTTTTCAAGAATAAAATTAAAGTTTTTTATTGAATTATGATTTACGTCTGTCTGTCGATAATATATTTATTAAAGAATACAATATGAGGTCATTTTATAAAATAATTTATTGCATAAATTTGCATATTAGGGGATACTAACAACTAAATTTAATCATAAATTTGAATTTATGCATATCTTAATTTCAATTGAATGTTGGGAGGAGAGGGCAAGACTTGTGCAACACTCATTTCATTGTACCCTAGTGTAATTTATACATGTAACTCTCACTTACGAATTATCATGTACATGTATTTAGAAAGTATTCATATGTCTTTGAAGATAACATTCTTTAGGTATTTATATTTATTAAGAATTTTTTCTTGTAAATATCAAATAAAAAATAAAAAAATTAATAAATTAATTATGCAAAATTTATATTAAAATAAAGCTCTCGGAATTGAGAGTATTGACTTAGATTTTGGAAAAGTGGTCGGTTATTTTTGATAAAATTATTTTTTAAAATTTAATAAAAGAATTAATTTTTTTTTATAAAAAAAAAGAATTAAATAATTTTGTAAAATAAAATATTAAATAAGTATTGTTCAATTCAACAGATAAATAAATCTCTTGAAATGATATGGAAGTTGGAGTTCAAATTTCCTTTACACATAATTAAAGAGAGGTTTTTAATATCAAAATCAAAACATTTTTTTTAAAAAAAATATATTTTAAAATATAATAAAATTTGTATTAACGATAAATCTTATATAATTTATGAGTATATTTTACGTTAAAATGATTTTTCAATTTTGATTATTGTAAAATAAGATTATAAATATTAAATATAGATACTCGAGTGTATGGTGAATATTAGTCGCTAAAAATAAATTAACATTTATAAATATTTAAATTGTGTTACCCTTAAAATTAAGTAGAAATAGATTACTGATATAATAATTTTATTTGTACCCGAAATTTAAGATTTCTCAAATTATTACTCATTTTATTTATAATTTTGTTTACAAAACATTAGCATGGCCACCAATCTCATTTATGGCCTACATTCAAAACAAAAAGATTAAAATATATATATATATATATATATATATATACACACACACACACACATACATACACAATGACGTTAATGAACACAAATGCCACCTAGTACTGATTTACAAATACACCACCAATCTTTAACAATATCTCCAATTTACCCTCTCTCTCCTCGTCTATATATCAATCACACCCCACGGCCTCCATCACCAACAAAACAGAAAAGAAAATTACTAACAGAGATTGCAAATGGGTTCTCTTCCTCGTGTTGTCGAAGACATGGGCGGCGTACTCCAACTGTACAGCGATGGCACCGTTTTGAGGTCCAACAAGATCAAATTTCATATGCCTTTAGAAAATGACGATTCTGTCTTGTTCAAAGATTGTCAATACGACGAAAAACATAACCTCCGTCTTCGTCTTTATAAACCCATAACGGAGAAATCATCTGCCAAGTTTCCTGTCGTTGTATTCATCCATGGAGGAGGTTTCTGCGTCGGTTCACGAGCATGGCCAAACTCTCACAACTGTTGCCTGCGTCTGGCGTCTGTGCTCAACGCTTTTATCGTTGCCCTAGACTACAGGTTGGCGCCGGAACATCGGCTCCCCGCGGCCATGGAGGATGCTTTTAGGGCGATGAAATGGCTACAAGCTCAGGCTCTGACAGAAAATGGCGATGCATGTTTCAGCGAGGTTGAGTTTGACAAAGTCTTTGTACTTGGGGATTCGTCAGGGGGAAATATTGCTCATCATCTCGCCGTTCAGCTCAGCACCGGAAATGGTTCGAGTGAATTGGCGCCGGTTCGGGTTCGAGGTTATCTGCTATTGGCGCCATTTTTTGGTGGCGAAGTGAGGTCGAAATCTGAGGCAGGGCCGAGCGAAGCCTTGCTGAATCTTGAATTACTCGACAGGTAACAAACACCAACGTTCTATTAATATAGACTTGACAATATTTGAGTCCATATATTTTTATCAATTTACAACAAACAACATAATATTTTGTTTCATAACAAATAGATCCTCAATCCCCAACCAAAATTCAATTGTCAAAAAATCTAATCATAACAAACGAATAAAATCATGTCTCTAATCACAAAACTAGGACAAAAATGAAAAATTAGAGATTCGAATGCTACTAATTATGCCATTCAATATCTGATTTGACACATCAATTTTGTGCTAAATTATTGGAAATGGACACGTCGAATTCCCAAAAGAAAATAGAAATTGTGGTAATGGTACATGCATAAAGTTGGTTGGTTCCACTATGCAACGTGACCTCACTCTCAAGAAAATTAAATTCCCACTAAACGTAAAACACGAGTGACCATATGTAAATGATTAGTCTGCATCTTATTGTTTTTGTACCATTATATTCTTTCTTGATTTGACCATTCGTTTACATGTGCTTCTACAACTTCTCTATAGATAGTGATGGCTAGCCATCTTGAATTTTTTGTGGAATATTTACTATTTTCAAACAATAATTATCCATATTTAGTTAGATAAAAGAGAAATTTAATACCAAAATCAATCTAATTATCAATTGTTTTATTTATTTATTTATTTTTGGTGGGTTGGGGGCAATAAATTAAATAAAATTATGTATATATTGAGGGGGTTCATGTCACTAGAAAGTCGTACACCACAATGGGGAAAACTATTTCATTGCCTTCCTCTAACTCCTCCCAAATGATCGAATCCATCGCCCCACCTCGCATGTGCATACTTTCCTACAAACAAAACATACGAATATGTATGTATATATATATATATATATATATATATATATATAGGTATACACACACACACATATATATATATATATGGTGGAGCATGTTATTGGGGGAGTGGTTAGAAGGCAAGAAAACTATCTTTATCAATAATAATAAAAGAGAAGTTATGGAATAGCCATTTTCGTCCTTCTAGGTATTGTGATTTGACTTTTGAATTAGCTAGGCCAGTCACCCTTAATTTCAGTTCATATTGTTGAAATAAAAAATTAACCATATTTCAAAGACTAAAAGTTGTAGGAAAAAATATCGGTCAAGCATATGGAATTAAATTTAAACACTTGGCTTTTCTTGAATTGTCTTGTTTTTCCATGAACAAAAGTATGCCACGTTTCTGAAATGTTTCCCTTTTGCTAGGAGTGATGATTAATTGTTTCATTTCTTTTTTTAATGATTGATTCGTTAAGGTTCGTGTAGATTTTGCATAATTTTTTTTTCCATCCTGTTATCCACTTTAACAAGAATTATATATGTAGAGAGAGAGAGAGAGAGAGAGAGGGATCATGGATTATAGGGAAAGAAATATAGCCACGTTTAATGGATACTTACATCATTCACTTCTCTGATATATCTCATCACTTCTAGCATCAAAAGTAAGTGATGTAATAACCCAAAAGTTAACTCCATTCATAATCATGATTGTTTTTGAGTTAGTGCCTAATCCATGATAATATGAGATAGTGCTTTAGCCAATATATACTATACTTCCCCTTGTCTTGTATAAGAATAACGTTGTAGGCCAATTTGAGGAGATTACCAGAGATTTTCATGTCTAATAATCCAATAATAAGAACTTTCTAGCTAAATCAAATATAGTTCCTAGGTGCTCCATTCTAGTTTTTGATGTGATTGAATTCATTTTAATAGGTTATCTTCAAAGATTTTACGAATTAATTTAGTTAGTATTGATTCTGTTATTTATTTATTTGAGCTAGCTTTGTCACTAAAATAACTTTTTCGTTGGCAGATTTTGGAGGCTATCATTACCCACTGGAGAAAGTAGAGACCACCCATATGCAAATCCCTTTGGCCCCGATAGCCCTAGCCTTGAAGTAGTGAGGCTTGATCCGATTTTGGTCTTTGCTGGTGAAAATGAATTGTTGAAAGATAGGGCTGAAGATTATGCAAAAAGATTGAAAGAAATGGGAAAAAATATCGAGTACATCGAGTTTGAAGGAAAACAACATGGGTTTTTCACCAATGAGCCATTCTCAGATGCTGCCAATGAATTTCTGCAAATCGTCAGGAGATTCATTTCGGAAAACTCGAACTAGTCGAGAGGTTTCTTGTAGTTAACTCTCATATTAAGCTGCTTGGAATTGCCATGTATTAGTTATGATAACATGCATGTTATTTTAAATTATGATCAATATTTATTCAGTATTTGTAAGTTATTGTTTTCAGAAACCTTACGGCATATCTATGATGTTAATCTATGTATTATGGTAGATTAATTACATAATTTAGCTTGTGTTCTATATTGAATATAGATTTTTTTTCCTCAAATTATTCTTGATGACTGCTGACCTGTAATACTTGGCCTGGAAAAGACAATTTTCAAGAGAGTGCAATGCATTCGAAGGCAGCAAAATCCTTCAATAATGGTGGATTAGACCCCATAATCCAAGGCAGCAACTATAAATTAATTTATTAACTCAACATTTGATTAAAAGTTACATCATTAGGGGAGAAATATTTTTAATGCTTTCTTATGCTAGACCTTTTAAAAAAGATTTGGTGGGTCCAAAATTGGCTTGATGCACCAAGTACATTGAACATTAAAAATTATGCACATATAATATACCAAGCAGGTAACACACTCCGCTTACCTTCGTCGGCTCCTCTTAGTCCCTCATTGTGAGACGTGCATTTGTATATGTGTAGGTAAGGATGGCGGCGGCAGTGGCGACCACAACGACAAATCCAGTGCGGGCACAATAGGCCCCGCATCTAACTCAGCCGCATTTTGACGTAAAATTATTCAATCGCTGGACTTTCGAAGATGTTCAGTTTTTTTTTGTCATTATTATTATTTTAATTGCTTTAGTACTCTTTATAGAGGATCTTGGAGGACTGCTCTTTGTAATATTACCAATTTACGATATCAGCAATGTCGTTTCTGTGTTCATAAGTTTTTGTATACTGTTGAACTTAGCAATTAATCATTATTTAATATTGATCTTAGCGTCTGTGAATCTTGTAAGTGAGTGACGTTGCGTTGAATGATTACATTGGAGCACAAGCAGCGAAGAATGCAACATATGTACCTCATACAGCTGAGATGTATGCAGTGAAGCGCTTCAGGAAAGCACAGTGCCCAATTGTGGGGAGGCTTACAAACTAACTGATGATGCACGGCAGAAACAACGGCAAAAAGATGTTGGCTGTCAGGATTGTCAAGCATGCCATGCAAATTATTCATCTTCTCACTGATCAGAACACAATTCAAGTCATCGTTGATGCTGTCATTAATAGGTATCACATATAAAATTTCAACCTTTAATTTTCTATATGAAGAATCGATTATGCCTTTTGTAAATAAAATTGAATTTGCTTAGGTAACTTTTGTTGCTACAGTGGTCCGCGTGAAGATGCGACCCGAATCGGCTCAGCTGGAGTTGTTAGGCGTCAGCCTGTTGATATTTCTACCTTGCGCCGTGTGAATCAGGCCATTTATCTACTAACAACTGGTGCTCGTGAGTCTACATTCAGAAACATTAGGACAGTTGATGAATGTTGGGCTGATGAACTTATCAATGCTGCTAAGGGTTCATCTAATATGTAAATTAATTAGTTGCCTTGATCACTCAACTCTTTTCTTTCGTTTAAGTATTTTATTTGATGCGTAAACAAAAGAGTAATGTAATCAAACATGAGAATGATAATTTCTTCATTGTATTTTTCCAGCTTTTAATAAGTAAATATACATATTATAGATATAGCCATTCTCTCCCGCGAATGTCTGCTTTCTATAAAATACAAGTTTGTAGAATGACGATATGTATAATTATTTACTTTTTAAGATGACTGACTGTATGCCCTTGCTTTTTTATTTCAGCTATGCCATCGAGAAGAAGGCAAACCGTTGAAGATTTGATAGAGATGAAGATGGCAGCAGTCTTCTTGGTTTTGATCAGTAATTCATGAGATTTTTGCTTCTAGTCTTTTGGACATTTAGTGAATGTTTTGTTGGTTTATGAGAATTAGTAGTCTTCTACAACCAACTCTTTCTTGTTCCCCTCATTCTGCATTCCAAGCAAACCTTATGAGAATTAACTCAAAATAATCTTTTTTTATTTTTCTTCTTTATTTATCAATGCAATAGTATGGAAGAGTTTATTGTGTACACACTTCAACTCAATAATCTACAATTGTTGTTGAAGTTGTAAAATGAGCCACTGATGTTTTGGTTGGTGGTTGTTCAAGTGGGCATGGGTAAATTTCTACTGTGTCCTTTTAGTGCATCGATGTGTGAAGTATTCAGATTTCAGAACATTTAGTTTAAAACTTGAGAAAGGTAAGAAAATCCGATTACTATATATTTGCAACTATGCTTTTCTCAACTTAGTAGATTCCAAAATTCTTTAACCAAGAAAGGGAATCTCAAAGTACTTGGGCAATAAACCTATTCTATGGTTACTGTCTATCATAAGCAAACCTATATATAAACTCATGCAAACTTCTATATAAATTGATATGGCAATATTGCTTATGCAAATTAAAATAGACTTCTATATATAATCTTATATAAATTGGTGTGTTTATGTATTGAAATGGTCATCTACTTTTAGATATCAAACTTTTGATTCGAAAAAAAATTACAAAACGCACAATATATCAATAGAAAATTAATTTCGAACTCTTTAATGTGTCAAGATCAAAAACTTCTATTTCAATATATTTTGAGATTGTTTTAATATATATATATATACACATACATATATCTTAGTTAAGGGTATTTTTATTTTTTTATTTTATAGTTTAGGATTAGTAGAAATATATTATTTTCTTACTTTCAATAAAGTGCTTGAAATATTTAAAATTTATTTTTTTCAAATTTTGATCAGTTAATCATTTTTATATTTAAGGGTAATCATTTTTTAACTAAATTACACAACTTCAATGCATATATATATATTGATACAAACTTTTATACGACAATAAAATCTTTATATATAATCTAACATAAACTTGTATATTAATTGATATGATTATACATATGCAAATGACTATCATAAGCTTTTACATGTAACGTCTATATAAACTAATATGGTAGTATAAATTAACATGATAATATTATGTTAGTCGCTACATGTTTATATATTCACAAGATTAAACAAAATAATTTATACAAAATAATATAATTTTATTTTGTACATAAAAAGCATCGTATATATAATTTTATGCTCCTAGTATTATTGTACCACCGTGAACAAAGTCACTCATCGTTAAAGAGTACTCACTAGAGTGGAAAGCCCTAGATTGGTAGAGATAAAGAGTCGGAACAAATATTTACAAGTCCCACTCAAATATACAGTGGAGATTTAAAAAGTAATTTGTTTGATTATAACAAAGTTAAAAATTTTCAACAAAGTTTTTATAACTAGGATTGAAAATTTGACCCCAAAAATTTCATTCGAAAATAATAAGTCACGTGTCATAGATTAATTGAGTATTGACTTAAAATGATTAAGATTTTATGTCCGAGTATTGTTACAACACATATAAATTAATGTGTTAATAAAATAATTAATATATATTCTATATTTTTGTAATAATAAAATAAATTATAAAAAATATAACAATGATATAATATTATTATATTAATTTATAAATCTAAAATGTGTACTCTTAATATTAGTATTCATGTTTTGGTCTGAACCAATTTTCTGGCTCTGATGGTGGAAGCACTTATGGGGGCTATCCTTTATTTGAGAACGTACACCTTCAAATGAGCATTAACATAGTGCCCATCCTATCAAATTGAATTGATGTCAAATGATTCTGGGACCCTAGAAAGTTATCGTGTCATTTTTGCAAGTGATGTGATTCTTTTATTTCGAATAACACCATCGATTTACCTTATAAATGTCAGAGTTAAGGTTTCTATACAATTTCATCGTTTTCATATCTGTATTGGCGAGGGTTTCAACCAAGAATTAAGGGTCCACTTTGTGAAAATCTAAGAAATCAGGAACCCTAATGTCATTATACCTTCTATACAGTGGATTTTCATTCTATTTCTGTCTTTGATTCTTTGTTGATTATATATATATATATATATATATATATATATATATATATTATATATAATTTTCTCTAAGTTCTTGGAAACTTGAGACATCAATTTTGTGCTAAATTATTTGAAATCAACTTGTGGATTTGGCAAAAGAGATTGAATTTCGTACATGCATAAATAAGGTGGTTGGTTCCACTATGCAACGTGGCCTCACTTTCATGAAAATTAATTATGATTCCACTACTTTAAATCACGAGCGACACTCTCAATGATTAGCTTACATTTTCTTAGAATTATTATTCTTCCTTGAGAGAGACCTTCCATTTGAATGCGCAACTAGAATTTCTTCTAGCTGCACATTATCATAATTTGCAAATAATAATTTGTAATTTGACCATGAATTGATCATCCTCATCCTCAAACCATGTTAAATTTATGACAAAAATCTAGAAATTAACCATAATCACAAAGGCCAAAAGTTAGGGGACAATTTACAGGTCAAAATGAAGAATATGGACTTAAAAATAAACCACTTTGGCTTCTTATGGCTCGTTTTCTTTCTTTCCAAAAACCATTTTTTAATGATTTATTTTATGGTTAATCATGTAGTATGCATTAAAGACAAATACATACAAGGTGAAAAACACTTGCACATCTCCATCCACTTTACTACGAATTAGGTATTGGATTAGCCAAAAGTTTAATTGCCTTACATGATTATCTTTTCTGAAATATATCTCAATCAATCAAAAGGAAATGATATGATGACCCAAAAGTTAACTCCGTTCATTATCACGATTACTTTTAAGATAGTGCTTAATCCAATATTTACGAGATAGAGCATGCTTTATCCAATATTTATCTTCCCATTGTCTCAAATAAGTTAACATATCTGAATTTCTGCAAATCGTCGGGAATTCATTTTCGGAAATTCCAACTTTTTAAATATTCATAGAACTACCTGGTATCACTTCAACAATAGCACTCACAGGGCAGTAGTGATAAACCCTAAATTGAGAGAGAGAGAGAGAGAGAGAGAGAGAGGAATAAATACAGACAAAACAAGGGTAGAGACATATTACAAGTCCGTGTCGAGAATAGAGTGGTGGAGCTTTAAAAAGTAGTTTGTTTGCATATAAAATGAATGAATAAATAAATAAAAGCTGAAAAGTCTGAAGATTGATTGGTTACTAGGAATCATATTTTGATCTGTTAATCTGACTTGAAAATTATATAATTCAATAGGAAGATGATTGATTTGATCTTCAATTTGCAATTGCCTAGGAATTGAGGAGCTTTAGCCGCTTTTCTTGGTTATTGCCGTCTTAGCACTTCAGCAAGGTATGCAGCACTTGAGAATGGACAATTTAATTTAAATGGACATTTTAAAATTTTGCCCATCCTATCAATTCAATAGAAAGAGACATTTTAAATATCACATTTTTCATTTCACAACATATTGATATAATTCTTTTAATAGAATTCTCAAATTCAATTACAAAACTTGTATGAGTCCAATAACAGCAAAATAGATCATAAAATCAACAATATTTTGCATATTATCTTCCTTTTAATCAAAATAAATGTCAATTCAATTGATTGTTTCACGACATTGGAAAAAGACAAGCTTTCTCAAAATATTTTTGTTATATTCTCATAGCCATCGGTATGTAATTTATTTTGAGATGCTAAAGAAGAACCTAAACATTAAATAATGACGTTATTGAACAGAAAGCTCCACCGAGTGTAAATTACAAGTCCAACCACCCCCCTCTAATCTTGAACAGCATCTGCACTTTACCCACCCCTTCTCGCCTATATAACAGTCACAATCCCTTCACCTAACAGAACCAAAATCGCTCGAGAAAAAGAAAATAACAGAGATTTGAAATGGGTTCTCTTCCTTTTGTCGTTGAAGACATAGGCGGCGTCCTTCAACTGTACAGCGACGGCACCGTTTTCAGGTCAAAACATATTAAGTTTCATGCGACTTTACAAAATGACGACTCTGTCTTCTTCAAAGACTGTCAATATGACAAAAACCATAACCTCCATCTTCGTCTTTACAAACCCAGATCAAGCATTTCCCCTGCAAAACTCCCAATAGTCATATTCATCCATGGCGGAGGCTTTTGCGTAGGCTCACGCGCGTGGCCGAACTCTCACAACTGTTGTCTGCGCCTGGCGTCTGGGCTTAGAGCCCTCGTTGTTGCCCTAGACTACAGATTAGCGCCGGAACATCGGCTTCCTGCAGCCATTGATGATGCTTTTACTGCCATGAAATGGCTGCAAGCGCAGGCTCTGAGCACAAACGGCGATGCATGGTTCAGTGAGGTTGAGTTTGACAAAGTTTTTGTTCTTGGGGATTCGTCAGGGGGAACTATGGCTCATCATCTGGCGGTTCAGCTCTGCAGCGGCGGTTGTTTCACTGAGCTGGCGCCGGTTAGGATTCGAGGTTATGTGCTGTTGGCGCCATTTTTCGGTGGCGAAGTGAGGACGAAGTCCGAGGCAGGGCCGAGTGAAGCTGTGTTAAATCTGGAATTACTCGACAGGTACGGGTTTAGCCTACTCTATTCATTTAATTTCTGTCTTTTTTACTCTTCGCTCAATTAATTCGCTGTGCTGAGTCTCTGTGTCTCTCCCTGTTTTCTTCCTCCTCCATTTTTTTGGGCTGTGTTGCTTGAAATCGACACGTCGCCTTTCACAAAAGAGATTGGGAAGTTGTGCTTTTCATTCGAACATGCATAAAAGCTGCTTAATTTCCTCCAGGATTGGACATGTAACACTATGCACTTGACCTCAATCTCATTATAATTCTTAAAAATGAATTATTTGTATAACAAAAAACATAATGAAAAACGACAAAAGAAATTTAAATTAAAAATTAAAAATTTTTCTCTGTGTCAATCTCATCATGACATCTATATATCATTAAAAAGCTGCACACCATATTCATAGGAAAATTGTTCAATGGCTGCCTGTGAATTGGGTGGTCACGACTAATTGTAGCGACTTGTCATGCCTGCAAAATTAAAAATCAATACTTTTAAGAAAAACTTTACTTGGAACTAGATAGTGGGCAGCAAGAAGACAAGAACAATTAGCCAACTAGTAAACAAAATTTTAAAAAAGTTAATGAAAGGGCCCATTTCTCTACTTCTATAATTTGCAATTTGACTATGATTCTAAAATCCTGTTTAACTGATGACCAAAACCTCTTAACTTAATCACAAAGGCCAAAAGTTGTGGATAATTTATGGGAACAAAAGCTTTAAAACATTTATGAATTGAATCAACTAATAATGATGATGTGATTTACTTACAAGTTTTGGTTAAACGCATGGCAGATTTTGGAGGCTAGCATTACCAATTGGAGAAACAAGAGACCACCCATATGCAAATCCCTTCGGCCCCAACAGCCCTAGCCTTGTAGCCGTGAGCCTTGATCCGATATTGGTCGTTGCAGGCGAAAACGAATTGCTGAAAGATAGGGCCAAAGATTACGCAAACAGATTAAAAAAAATGGGAAAAAATATCGAATACGTCGAGTTTCAAGGAAAACAACATGGGTTTTTCACCAAAGAGTCATTCTCAAAAGCTGCCAACCAATTCCTGCAAATCGTCGGGAAATTCATTACGGAAAACTCGAATTAGTCGAGAACAACCTTAGTACTGCACTAAGGTGCTTGGAAGTGGATGTATGAACTTTGTGAATTAATTGGGGGATATATTTATTTAATATTTAAATAATCTCTCTTTCATGATATCAATAAAAAATATAAATATTATTTATATATTTAATTTTTTTTAAAAAATATTTTATTAAATTTATTTTATATATATATATATATATATTATGACTAATTATAATTAATTATCCTCAATGTATTAAAGAGTAATATTATCTCTTAAATAATTGTAGATTAGACACCATAATCCAAGGCAGCTATTTAATTTAATTATTTTTTTGACTTAGCATTTCATTAATTAGTAGTAATTATATTATATTTTAATTACCGGTATATCGTAGTCTCTATTTTTAATGCAAGGTAAAGTTAAGAATGGAAAGAATCTCGTATTCTCATTCCACTTCCCCGTTTTATATTTTAATATATTTAAAATTAAAAATAAAACTAAAATATATATATATATATATTATTTATTAAAAATATCAAAATAAAAATATAATAAGTAATTATAATTTTGAATTAAATTTTAGTATATTAATAATGCAAGATTAACAAAGAAAAAAATAATTCTCAATATTTCATTTTCTTGTCTACCAAATATTTTTTCTACAAAATAATAAGAAGATTAATATTTTTCTACAAAATTTAATAACAATATATATATTATATTTAATTTTTTTTATTAAGAATTGATATTATAATTTATTTATATGTTAATTTATTAATATTTGTATATAAATTTAAATAAATAATTTTGTTATGCACATTAATTTATTATTTTTGTTTAATTTCATTAATATTTTTTGTAATTTTTTATTAATTTGATATTAATAAACAAACATGGGTAAGGGAAGAGAATTCCATCTCCACACAAGAATGGGGCAGGGATGAAGAACTTTTAAGTTATATGTATTTAAATAGTTAATTGTGTTATTAATGAATTCAAGAGTCCATGACATTAAATTCGAAATTGACACGATTATTAATCGTGTTATATCGTATTTTTTATTTAATAATTATATAATTTTACGTCAATTCAAATTATACCAAATTATACATTTATGTTAAGTTGATATCAATTTAACAAGTTATGAGTCACCCTAACTTAGAGTCGTGAATTATCAAATATTTTTAATAAATGAATAAACTGTATTTTTATTTAAAATTATAAAAACTCAAGACCCGATGTTGTTACCTCAAAATACTTTGTTGTGTAATTAATTATTTAAATTGTTGCAAATTTTCTTGGGCAATCGTGCAGGCAACTTTGGGTTGGTTCCAAGCTATGGACAAGAGGTGGCTAATGGGTCTGTTCGGGCAATCCTAGCCCTTTTGCCATCTCAACTATGGACTAAGAATAAGAAGTCCGTTTCTATTGAAAAGGTTTATCATTTATTATGGGGACTTCTTTCTATATGATAGGATAATTAATTCATACCATGTACGAACGAATGAATTTTAGAGAAGATTACATGATTGGAAGTATCTGGAGTCAGACTATTTCTTCTTTGTGCATTGCGGTAAACTTCAACAATACGTGTAGTCATCTCCAAGCAAAATATCGAAAGAAGAAGAAGAAGAAGTCTGTCCGAAAACCCTGGTAACAATTAGAGAGATAATTTCAACTCTTGCTGGAGGTAACTTCTTCCGGCCTCTTCGTCTGTACCACGGTTATTGGTCCATGCCAAACTTCTTAGAACGAGCCACGTTTGCTTAAGGAACTTCTGGGCAGTTATCCTAACACTTGGCACAAAGGCCTGAGTTTTACCACTTTAAGTAGAACGGATTTCGATCATTCTGAAAACCCTTTGCACAGTAAACTACCCCATGATTGCATTCCGTTCTTTGACGATGATTCCAATAAGAGTTCAAGTCTTCCTCTCTGGTTCGCACACATCCCTTTTACATCCTTACCAAAATCTACCATAGATTCAGGTTGTAAAATTGTTTACATTTGTAGGGATCCCATGGATGCATTTGTTTCACTCTGACACTTCATGAATAAGGTTAAATCTTAGAATCCTGAAACCATTTCTTTAGAGGAAGCTTTTGAATTGTATTGCAAGGGAATTTCCTTTTATGGACCTTATTGGGATCGTGTTTTAGGGTATTGGAAAGCCAGCCTGGAGTTCCCAGATAGGGTTGTGTTTCTAAAATATGAACAGGCGAGGGAAGATACTGCATTTTACTTGAAAAAATTGGCAAGAGTTTATTCATATGACATCGATCAATTTACAAGGAGATTATTTATTAACGAGAGTCATTGAATTGATCTAGTAACTTCAATTCATTACCTCATTACCTTTAATGAAATTAATTTAATGATGCCAGTTGACAAGACAATGTCTACACCAATAACAATAATAATAAATTAAGAGTGTTTGAATTAATCTAAACGTCCTCGTTATCATCCGTATTGTACAAATGTAAGCACTATCCTTGGTAGAGAAATGATCAATTTGTACTTTCAGCTAGTTTTCTTTTAAAAATAAACAAAGTAATATTGTTTGTCATATATAGCAGTTCGACTTAATAATGTGTTGAAGCAGTATGAATCGAAACCTATGGCCTGGTAGTGAATTAATAGTGGAAGATTGTCTTGGAGCTGGTAGCCATCGGTTGATAGGTTTTGTGGGTCCGTTTGAAGTTCAAGCACATGGGTGTGAGGTCCTCGCTTGTGATATGTTCTTCATCATCACATGCTTATATGATCTCAAACGTACGATCAAAGTTCAAACACGAACCCCCTCTCTGAAATTGAAGCGAGGCGATAAAGATATGGATAAGTCCAACATCGTGGCTCTGCTTTCACAAACGCCACAAGCATTAGGACAACAGTGATGATATACGAAGGTGGTGGACCGCATTGAAAAGGAGATAATTTTTGGCAGAGGGCATTGATTGGTCTGGCGAAATAGCCGATGTGAGACGAGAGAAATGCTGGGAAAGGTAACGTGGGGGCATGGAAAATACTGGAGGGCATTAGAAAGTGGGAAAAGTCTTATGTTAATATTATTAATTTTATAAAATTAATTAAAAATTGTATAAATTTTTTATAAAATGTTAATTAAATAATAATATTTTTTAATTTATTATTAATAAATATAAAAATCACCTACCATGTATGCATCCATCTAAAAAATCCATTGAGCAAAATGCCTCAGCCTTGGTTTTCCACCATCATTAATTATGTTCAAAAAAAATAAATAATTTCTAGATCTGCCCGTCGGCAACCATTCGATCAAAGTTCAAACGCAAACCCTTCTCTCCGAAATTGAAGCCAAGCGGATAAATGATATGGACATGAGCAACACGGTGGCTCTGTTTTCGGGCGGGGCAACAGTGACGACATCTGAAGGTGATGGGGCTGCATGAAAAGGAGATATTTCTTGCGTATATCAGGGCAGTGGTTGCTCTGGCGAAATAGCCAATGAGAGACAAGAAGGTGTCGAGAAATCCTGGAAAAGATTTTAAAACCCAATCTAAACAAGAAAATTACTACGTCCTAAATGCAGTTACACATATCCTTATGTTTTATTTTAACTAATATTGTAATAAAAATTATACTAAAAAGTTAAATTCTGAAAGAATTTAGTAATTAATGTCCATATGATAATAGCGGAAAATTAAAGAAAGGAAAAAAACGAAATTACTGTCCAGCACGTTCAGAAGATTCTAATTACTTGGTATAAATCTATAGCCTCGTGGTAGGTGCTAGTCTTAGCCAAGCCAATACAATCTTGTCCAATCTTGTTTCTACGACAATATGGAATCCTGTCTTTCTTCTCAAACACATCGTGCAACCAACAACTGCAAGGAAGAAGAAAAAGAAGAAGTCTGTGCAAAGATCGATGAGATAATTTCGACTCTTCCTGAGGTTAATTTCTTCAAGCCTATTCGTCTATACCAAGGATTTTGGTACCCTTCCTTTCCTCCATTGTTACGAGGAGCCATGTTTGCTCGACAAAAATTCAGGGCTAAACCTGAAGATATTTTCCTGTGCAGTGTTCCGAAAGCTGGCACAACTTGGCTCAAGGCTCTGAGTTTTGCTATTTTAACAAGAACCCGTTTCGATCATTCTGAAAACCCTTTGCTCACTAAAGTTCCCCATGAGCTTATTCCCTTCCTGGAGAGAGATTTCATTCAGAATTATTCAGTTGCACGGGAGCCAGATCTTTCCATTTGGGCCACACATATGCCATATTGCTGGTTACCCAAATCCGCAGTAGATTCGGGTTGTAAAATTGTTTTCATTTGGAGGGATCCCAAGGATGTATTTGTTTCACTTTGGCACTATATCCATAAGTTAGTTCCTGGCCACCGCGAAAAAATTTCTTTAGAGGAAGCTTTTGAATTGTATTGCACGGGAAGCGCTCCTTGTGGACCGTACTGGGATCATATTTTAGGGTATTGGAAAGCAAGCCTGGAATTCCCAGACAGGATTCTGTTTCTGAAATATGAAGAGATTACGAAAGATACTGCACTTTACGTGAGGAGAATGGCGGAGTTCATGGGGTATCCTTTCTCCTTGGAGGAAGAAACTGAAGGTGCAGTGCAAAAGATTGTGGAGTTATGCAGCTTTGAGAATCTGAGCAATTTAGAGGTAAATAAGACAGGAAAACTTGCTGGTCAAATTGGAGTTATAAATAATAATTCATACTTCCGTAAGGGTAAGATTGGAGATTGGAAAAATTATTTGACCTCCAAGATGGGAGAAAGGCTTGACAAAATCACTGAGGAGAAGTTTGAAGGATCGGGTTTGAAATTCTGAATGACGAGCTAGCAGAATCTAGGTCGAAAATCTGAATGTTGATTGCAAAAAAAAATTCAAATTGTGTTATGTGGCACTTGCTAGCTTGCTCATGTACTGTTGTTTCTGTTTGCATACGATGGTTGTCTATGGAATATTATCAGGAAATTGTTAAGTTTCTTTCAATGCTGATTCCGTTCTGAAAAATTTTATGGTATGCCAAAATAACTATTGAACTATATAAAGTATATATTATGAATGAATTTGAATAGGGTGGGGTAACAAATATAAATTCTTGTGAATCTTCAACGGATACGATTTAAATGAGCAAATGGCTCAGGTTTCGCTTTCGCAGTAGGTTTTGCGACTTCAGGTGTCCCGAACACATTCCAGAATCGCAGTGTCTCATCTCCCGCTGCAGAGGCTACTGTGCATCCATCTGGACTCTGAAAAACAAATGAATTTATTAGAAATCAGGCAGAGACAAATATGCTGAGCCTTAAATTTATTAACATGATTTTTTTTAAGTATTCTATAATTAGTGACTTTTCCAAAATATTTTTTTTTCTATCTCGTTTATATATTCTTGGTATATATACATTTTTACAATAATTGTAACTCTTAACTTGGCTAATTACTTCATTTACTATACATTAGTTCTTTAAATATTCAAATATAAATATTATTCTAGGTGTTATTTCTATCTGAAATGAACTACTATGTTTTTTATTCCATTCTTCTGCTAATATTATATTAAAAGGTGGTGGTAATTTTAGAAAATATTTATTACTTAATTGGTCATTTGTAAATGTTCTTCCTATTTTACTTGCTAAATTAAGATATTCATTACTAAAGTCTTTAATTTAAGTCATATTATCTATGTGTAATCTTTCTAAATCTAGTAAAACTCTATTTTGCATTTTCGTATTTCTTCTGTATAAATCATATCCTAAAATCATTTGCCTAATTTGATTAGTTATATTTTTCGTAATGTCTACATTAGCTAGTAATATTCTATATACATTATTATAATCTTTTTTCCAAGATTGAAAGTATAACTTTGCTACTTTTCTTAATAAGTTTTCTATATAGTTTATTTTTTCTTGATTATCAATAAAATTAAATGTACTTAAATGTAATATTATATTGAATTCTCATTTTACTATTGTTTCCTCTCATAATTAAGGATGATAATTACTTAATACTAACATACTTCCATTATTTGCTAAGGCTGCAGTTAAGGTTATTTGTTCGTATGAAAATTTTTTACTATAGAACTCATGATTCAAAAACTATAAAAAGTACCTGAGCCATGAAAAGAACCCTAGAAGTATGACCGGCAAGCTCTGCCATCTTCACCATGGACGGGTATTTCCAAAGAGTGAGTTGATTTTGTGTAAACCCGTGAGAGCTAAGCAACTCGCGCTCGTGTTGCTCCATAGAAGAGAACAAACCTGAGTGCCAGTATCCACTGAATTCAAGCAAGCACCAGTGTGAGTGTTCCAGAACTTAATGCATCGGGTATTTCTGGAATGGACACCAAGCAAGGGCTTTCACTGCAGCCGTATGGTCTTCTAGTCTGTGAAGCCTTTCTGTTGGTGAATCTGAAGAGACCATGGATCTATCCCACACGAAAAGGAGATTGTCATCCCCCCCGCTTGCTAACTGCTGACCTGAGGCTGACCATTTGAGTCCACAAACCTCTTGCTGGTGTCCCCGATAAGTTTCAACAATGTGGTCTCTCACTCTCACAGCGTTGTTGATGATTTTCCCATCCATTCCTCCGGTCGTAAGTATGTGATTGTTCCAAGCCAGTGCATCCACTCGACATCGATGACAACCCCTCAATGTTCTTAGCTGCAAAAATTTAAAAAAAAATTAAAAAGAGAAAAAGAAAAACCACAACAAATTAAGCACAGGTTGAAGAACTTTATCAACAACATAATATTACTTCAAAACAAAAAAAAATGCTAGCAGAAGAAAAACCAATAATATCAACCAATCAGATGCTTTACAAACCTGTCGATTTGCAGTAGAATCCCATATCTGGACATCGGAATTGTTCAGGCCAACAGCTAAGTGCCGCCCATCAGGAGCGCAGTTAACACTTGTACCTGGACCATCTTCGTCATCAATGGTGACTAGTTCTGAGGTGGAGCCATTTGAAGTGTCCCAAGATATACTGTGTTACCGAGAGCAATGGCAAGCACATTAGCGCTACCCCAATCTAGTAAATTCAGGTAGAAATCATCGACAAGCTCAGGGGCATCCAATGTCCTCTCGGAAGACTGCATAAGCAACAGCAGAGTATTAGAACACAAACTTGAAATAAAATGAAGGGAATAAGCAGAAAACAACAAAGGAGTTAGCAGCCAATTCAATCAATGGTCTAATTAAAAAAATCTCTTGAAACTATGATTTTTATGAAATATGCAAACCAAACTTCAACTTGTCCAAAATTACCATCAAATTAGCAATCACTGTTTTTTCACACAATACCGATCAGTTAAACATTACCCACGTAACTAAAAAAAACTTTCCAAATTACAGCTCTGATTTCAGTTTTCACAAGCATTTCAGTATTTCATAACTTAAATCACTACAACTTTTGTTTAAACTTCAAAATATCTAAACAGTAAGTACGAATATCTTTGATGATCAAATCATCAGCGTGCTAACATTGAAAATATAGATGCAAGACTATAGGATAAGTCTACATACCTGAGGAATGTGTCTCATGGGCTTGGCTGGTTTGGACTGATGAACAGAAGATGAAAAGAATTCCTTCGGGATCGGATCAACTGCCGTAGGAGGTTTGTTCTTAATAGCCAATTCTCATAAATATGTTAGTTTGACTTGTTTCAAAACCGAAGTTTATTGTTACATTAATATTTTTATTGCAATAACTTTTATATGGTATTCTCAACGTATTGTTAAGAATGTTAGCACTTTCATCTTTTATGTATGGTTAATTCTGAAAAAAATTATCTACATTATTTTTATTTATTTGATACGATACAGGACCATCACGATATATTAGTATAAGATCTATAAAATTTATATTATTTTATAAACAACATTGATCATAATCAAATCAATTATTATCTCAAAAAAAATAAATGGTTATACAAAAACTTTTACATCAACAATTTGTAAAGTAGTACTAGTCACTTTAAAATTTTTAATAATTAATTCCTTTGTAGTAAATGTTTAGATCTTATCAGCACTATATTACACATAAAACCAAAAACACTATAATCATTATCAATATCTATATATATAACATATCTTCTCTCACTGTTTGTAAACTTTGTTTTCAATTAAATGTTAAATTTTGTTAAATTAATTTTAGTGCAATTATATATCATGATTAATAATTAATGATATTTGATAACTTTTGAAACGAATATGAATTAAACCTTTTTACCATGGTATTTTTCTTAACCATTAAATAACATAACCCATAATCCTCTGTGATGAACACCAATCAGTATGTTTTCAATTATATACTTAAAATGTATAAAAATATCTATATTTAAATATAATATAATACAAATATATTAAATAAATGCATAACCTTTATTAAAAAAATAAATTCTTAATTTGATAAAACAAAATTTTCATTGTGTGTCACACCCTAATGTGGCCACATTATGACATATGTACCTTAAATAAATATTGAAATATTTATATATTTTAATGTTGATTTTTTTTAAAATATAAAAAATAATATTTTTAAAATAAATTAGATGAAAAAATATATATTAAACCAATTTGTAAGATAAAAAATTAAAATTTTAATTTCATAAAAAAATAAATAAGAAATAAAATTTTCATCAAATATGTTTAAAATAAATATTTAAAGATTTAAACATTAGTTATTTTTTAAATACAAAAAAATAAAATAATAAATTTTAAAGAAAATTAAATTAATACATAAAAATAGAATAAAAAATTAAAAAAATAATAAAATATTAAGTCAATGTAAATTAAAATTTTATAAATTATATTTAATATAATTTTAATATATATACTTATATTTACATATAATATCAAAATAAAAATGTACAGTGCCTTGAATTGGTCAACCGATGGTAAAAATAATATGTTGGTGTAGCCGAACTAGAATGATATTTAGTCACACTGGGTCATCTCTGTTTGTCTCTTTTTTAAATTAAAAATGCATATTTCATTATTTTTTAATCAAATTTTTAAGTAAATCACAATGACAATAGATTTAATAAATAAATTATCATATTTATAATTTAAATTAAATTTTACATGATCACTAAATAATTTTATAATAATATTTATATATATTTAAAATTAATTAAAAATTAATAAAAAAATTAGAATATAAAAAACTTATTTTTTTTAATTTGTAATTAAAAAAAAAGAATATATACTTTACACTATTGTATGATATGTTAAAAGTCTCAATATCAAAATTGATTAAAATTTGAGAGTCATCGATACGAAAAGATTAAGTGTGTTTATGAATTATATTTATAATTATAAAAGGTAGGATTTGAGAAGATTTGGTAAAAATATATTATAATTGATTAAAAATATTTTAAAAAATTAAAATAAAATTATTTTAATTTTTTATTAAAAGAATTATATATATATTTTTTAAAAAAAATCAATCCAAATTAAAACTTTTGAAGTAGTTGTTGAATGGACATTGACATGCAGTCCGCTCATTATTTTTGAACATTGGTTTTTCCGCTCTGGGGGTCCCAAATTAAAATTTATGTTAACGTGTTTGAGTGCACATACACACCATCATTAATTATTTTTAGTTGACTCATAAAAAAAATAATTTCTAGATCTCCGTGTCGGCAACCACCTAAAATGTTTTCAATGCGTTATTTTCCATACGATATCGACTGTGCGATCAAGCTATGGCGAAAAAGGCAATGAGGGACAAAGAAGGTGAGCAGAAATCCTGGAAAAAAAATTTTGAAACCCAAGCTAAACAAGAAAATTACTGCGTGCTCATTGCAGTAACACATATCCTTATGTTTTATTTTAAATGATATTATAATAAAAATTATACTAAAAAAATTACATTCTGAAAGAATTTTTTAGTTAATGTTCATATGATAATGGCGGAAAATTAAAGAAATAAAAAAGGAAATTACTGTCCGGCACGTTCAGAAATTTTTAGCAGTATAAATCTATAGCTTTGTGGCAGCAGGTTTAGTCAAGCTAGGCAATACAGTCTCCTCAGATCTCTTTTCTTGAAATTATGAAATCTTCGGGTTCTTCTGAAAATAATCGTGCGAGCAGGTGGACCTCCAAGGAAGAAGGAAAAGAAGAAGAAGATGTCTCTTCCGTAAGCACACCGACATTGCACGAGACATTATATTCGGTTCTTACTAAAGGCACCCTGTTTGCTCAAGAAAACTTCAGGGCTAAACCTGATGATACTTTTGTGTGCGGTGCTCCGAAAACCGGCACGACTTGGCTCAAATCCCTGAGTTTTGCCATTGTAACCAGAACCCATTTCGGTATTTCTGAAAACCCTTTGCTCAGTAAAATATCCCATGATTGTTTTCCCTTCTTGGAAAAAGATTTCACTCAGAATGCAACATTACCTGAGTCAGTTGATCTTCCTCTTTGGTCTACACATCTCCCATATTCTTCTTTGCCAAATTCCATCATAGATTCAGGTTGTAAAATTGTTTACATCTGTAGGGAACCAAAGGATGCTTTTGTTTCGCGTTGGCACTTCCTTAAAAAGCTAGAATCCGATAACCGTCGACACACTTCTTTAGAGGAAGCTTTTGAATTGTACTGTGCGGGAATTACCCATTATGGATCTTATTGGGATCATTATTTAGGGTATTGGAAAGCAAGCCTGGAATTCCCGGGTAGGATTTTGTTTCTAAAATACGAAGAGTTGGTGGAGGATACTGCATTTTACTTGAAAAGATTGGCCGAGTTCCTGGGGTATCCTTTCTCCGTAGAGGAAGAAAATGAAGGTGTAGTGCAAAAAATTATAGATCTTTGCAGCTTTGAGAATCAGAGGAATTTAGAGGTCAATACGACCGGAAAGTATCATATTCAAGAAGGTGTAGATGTGGACAATAATGTATTCTTCCGTAAGGGTAAAGTTGGAGACTGGAAAAATTATTTGACCCCCGAGATGGCAGAAAGGCTCGACAAAATCATAGAAGAAAAGTTCAGAGGATCTGGGTTGAAATTCTGAACGTTGATTGAGAAATAAATTTTCAAGTTTTGTCTGCTTGCCTTGCCTTGCCCTGCCCTGCTCGTGTTCTATTGTTCTGTTTGCTTACTATGATGATATGACGGTTGCCTCGCTATTGAACTATGTTCAAATTGGATATCATTGTGAAATTGTGAGATTTTCTTACCATGTTGGATTGCTATTTTCATTCATTGTTGAAGTTATCAGATTTCAAAATTTGTTGGTATGCCACAGTTTTGCCTTTCTTTTTGCTTCATTTGGTATAAACAAGCTTTAATCATTATGAAAAATTAATGAAAATCACCCCCACGATCAAGCCTGACAATCTGCTCTGAATTAGGAATGTGTGGATTTCGTTAACATTTAGTGGTAAATTTAACATCACAATCTTGTATTTAAATTTTTGCAAGGCCTAAAATTAAAACAATTATTGAATTTGCTGAACTTTAGTTAATTTGTATCTTATTGGCAGTAATCAGGATGATCCCTCGCCAAATTTAGACTCTCGTACCAACAGGAGAGTTGAAACAAATCCATTGAGCAAAGGCATCAACATTGGGAAAGCTTTCCCACTTCGGGGCCCTCGAAGTAAAATTTATTATCTTCACGTCCTGAGTGCAGATACGCACCATCATTAATTATTTTTAACTTACAAAAATAAATAATTTCCAGATCTGCCTGTCTGCAACCATCTAAAATGTTATTGAAGCCAAGCGACAAATGATATGGATAAGAGCAACACATGGCTCTGCTTTCGGGGCAACAGCGACGACATCCGAAGGTGATGCGGCTGCATGAAAAGGAGATATTTTCGGCGTATATGAGGGCACTGATTGCTTTGGCGAAATAGTCAATGAGAGACGAAGAATAATGTGTGCAGAAATCCTGGAAAAGATTTTAAAATGTGTGGTCGCGTGGGGAACAACATTAGAGAGTATCCTCGGAAAGATTGTAAAACCCAATCTAAACAAGAAAATTACTACGTCACATGTTTTATTTTTAACTGATATTATAATAAAAATTATACTAAAAATTAATTAATTTCTTCAAGCCTCTTCGTCTATGCCAAGGATTTTGGTACCCTTGCTTTCCTCCATTGTTACGAGGAGCCATGTTTGCTCGATAAAAATTCAGGGCTAAACCTGAAGATATTTTCCTGTGCGGTGTTCCGAAAGCTGGCACAACTTGGATGAAGGCTCTGAGTTTTGCTACTTTAGCAAGAACCCGTTTCGATCATTCTGTACAGCTATTCAGTAAAACCCAATATACAGGCTCCAGAGTGATTACATCCGCCGGCTAAAATTGCTCTAAAACTGTAATCACAATGTTGTAGCAAGAACAGCAAATACTTGTCTAACCATTATAAAACACAATCAGCCTCACTGTATTCACATCTTATACAGGCAACCAGCAGCAGCAATTGTAACTATTGAACTGTATGAAGTATATATATTATGAACAAATTTGAATAGGGTAGGGTAACAAATATAAATTCTTGTGAATCTTCAACGGATACGATTTAAATAAGCAAATGGCTCAGGGTTGGCTTTCGCAGAAGGTTTTGTGACTGCAGTGTCTCATCTCCAGCTGCAGAGGCCACTGTGCATCCATCCGGACTCTGAAAAACAAATGAATTTATTAGAAATCAGGCAGAGACAAATATGCCCTTAAAAATCATCAATCTTGGACCCTAGAATTCACGATTCAAAAACTAAAACAAGTACCTGAGCCATGAAAAGAACCCTAGAAGTATGACCCGTAAGCTCTGCCATCTTCACCATGGACGGGTATTTCCAAAGAGTGAGTTGATTTTGTGTAAATCCGTGAGAGCTAAGCAACTCACGCTCGTGTTTGCTCCACAGAAGAGAACAAACCTGAGAGCCAGTATCCACTGAATTCAAGCAAGCACCAGTGTGAGTGTTCCAGAACTTAATGCATCGGTCAGCCCCACCTACGCCAGAGGCCAGCAAATTGCTCTGGAATGGACACCAAGCAAGGGCTTTCACTGCAGCCGTATGGTCTTCTAGTCTGTGAAGCCATTGTGTTGGTGAATTCGAAGAGACCATGGATCTATTCCAGACGAAAAGGAGATTGTCATTCCCCTGCTTGCTAACTGCTGACCTGAGGCTGACCATTTTAGTCCACAAACCTCCTGCTGGTGTCCCCGATAAGTTTCAACAATGTGGTCTCTCACTCTCACATCGTTGTTGATGATTTTTCCATCCATTCCTCCAGTCGTAAGTATGTGATTGTTCCAAGCCAGTGCATCCACTCGACATCGATGACAACCCCTCGATGTTCTTAGCTGCAAAAATTAAAAAGAGAAAAAGAAAAACCACAACAAATTAAGTACAGTTTGAAGAAATTTATCAACAACATAATACTACTTCAAAATAAAATAAAAATGCTAGCAGAAGAAAGACCAATAATATCAACCAATCAGATGCTTTACAAACCTGTCAATTTGCAGTAGAATCCCATATCTGGACGTCGGAATTGTTCAGGCCAACAGCTAAGTGCCGCCCATCAGGAGCCCAGTTAACACTTGTAACTGGACCATCTTCGTCATCAATGGTGACAAGTTCTGAGGTGGAGCCATTTGAAGCGTCCCAGAGATACACTGTGTTAGCGAGAGCAATGGCAAGCACATTAGCGCTACCCCAATCTAGTAAATTCAGGTAGAAATCATTGACAAGCTCAGGGCCATCCAATGTCCTCTTGGAAGACTGCATAAGCAACAGCAGAGTAATAGAACACAAAAACTTGAAATAAAATTAAGACAATAAGCAGAAAACAACAAAACAGTTAGCAGCCAATTCAATCAATGGTCTAATTGAAAAATCTTTTGAAACTATGATTTTAATGAAATATCCAAACCAAAATTGCCCAAATTTACCATCAAATTAGCATCTCTGATTTCAGTTTTCACAAGCATTTCAGCATTTCTTATCTTAAAGCACTATAACTTGTTTAAACTTCAAAATATCTAAGCAGTAAGTACAAATATCTTTGATGATCAAATCATCAGCGTGACTTTTCTAACATTGAAAATATAGATGCAAGACTATAGGATAAGTCTACATACCTGAGGAATGTGTCTTCTGGGCTTGGCTGGTTTGGACTGATGAACAGAAGATGAAAAGAATTCCTTCGGGATCGGATCAACTGCAGTAGGAGGCTTGTTCTTAAAAGCCAAGATTCTGGTCCGGTTCATGTTGAAAGCTTCTGCCAATTGCTTCTGGTAAGCCTCCCTTAATGGCGAGTACGTTACAGCAGGATTTTCCTTGCCCTTCCTCCCTTCTGTCAGCATGAAGTTGGCATAGTCGAAGTCCATCGCTGACCTATTCGGTATGAACCTGTCTAACTGTTGATAACAAATAGATAGTTGGGTCAGAAACTCAAAAATAATAATGATTTAGGACTCTGCAATCAGTTTCTAACAAAACTTACGAATAAATTAGTTATCGCTATGGATCTTGAGCTAGGTTTCCTTTTGAAGAGGGCTTCTTGATTGAAACTTGTTAGCTGAATTCATAGATCCTGCATCCATAACTTTCTACATATATACAGAGTAATAATAGCAAGATAAAGAAAAATTAAAAAAAAATAAAAACAAGAAACCCAGAAACCGATCCTGCAAAAACACAAAGATCTAAAAACAGGAAATAAATTCTCCAAAGAATCAATATCTAAAAACAGGAAATCAAGCCTGCAAAACACCTAAATCAGATTAAATAAAAACAGTATGAAAAACAGATATTAAAACAAATATACACAAAAGAGCGAAGCAGAAATGAACTCGAAAAGAGCTTTGCTTGTTGCTTGATAAATGTTGGATTCAGATATTGATCCTGGGATTTATAGAAGTAAGGCTTGTGGTTCTTCTGCAGAAGTAAACGCAAGTAGCCGTTTGAAATCTGACTTGACGGAAATACCCCTGACAGGTCTGCAATTTTTAGCAAATTGATTTGGGCCATTTTAGTAACTCAAATTCAAACCCGCCGTCTGTTAATTTCACCGGTCCGAGGGGCTAAATGTCCATAACTCAGAGGGTACAAATATCCAAAGTACTGGCCCAAGGAACTATAAATCCAAAATTCTTTTCTCCCTCAACCCAACTCCTGGGGCCTTGAGTTTCAATTATTCACAAGAACAAAATCAAAGAAGGAAGAATAAGAAAGAAAAAAAATATATAAAAATTGAATATCTAAAATCATTTATTTTATAAAAATATCTATTTTTAAAAAAGAAATTAATTTTTAAAAAAAATGATTACTATATAAAAAGCTTAATAATTTTGAAGTCAAAATTAATTAAAAAATTAATATTAAATTAATAATAAAACAAAAACAACACGGTTTATGTTATTCACCTTTCGGTTTTCATTGGCTGTTGGAGTTGTAAACACCGTGGACCGGATTGTCACAGCTGATCTCAATTTGGATTTCAAAAGTGTTTCATTTTGTCATTCAAGGATAAAGTATTTCAAATTTTATCATATAGGTCCTCAATTCCTACTTAAATAACCTATATACCCTTTAGTAACGATGTTGTTAGATATGGCAATACGTAAGGGTAACTTTGTCATTAACTGAGGGATTAAGTATGTTCTTAACTGAGAAACATTTAGGGGACCCAGATGATAATTATTCGATCCCATTTTCAATTCCTCATCCGATTTTCTCTCTCTTTCTCTTTAGAAATTAATTTCTCTCTCTTGACACGGAAACCAAGAAGGAGGTTTAACAAATAAAACAAAACTGACGCAACGAACTCGCAGGAATAGAGAACACAATCTAGGGTTTCCAAATTCGTCTCGTGATCTCCCTCTCTTTCGTTTTTGTGTTTCCTTTTGATTTTCCTTCCCTCCAAACACCATTCTGCTAATTTTCTTTTCGGCCAAACTGAGGATATATATATATTTTTTGTTGGTGTGTTCGTTTTCCGGCAGTTGAAGTTTGTTCAAATTTTCCACGGAAGGTTAATTTTCCCGGGAAAGTTAACATTTGCCACGGATTGCAGCTCATTATAGCCACTCTGTTCTCTTCTTTTGCTTCTTTGGAGGTAGATGGATCCTCCCCTTCCTCTCCTCTCTCTCTCTCTCTCTCCCTTGGTGTTTTGTTTACGTACGGAAATTGGTTTTGCAAAATTTTCCCGGCAAAATTTTTAATTAAGAAGTTTCAATATTTCTGCCCTGTGGTTGCTTGGTTTGTTGACATAAAATGCTTATCTTTTTTTTAATCTAATTCAAAGGACAATTTTTTCCCGGTAAAGTTCTTGAGGTAATATTTCTGTTAAACGAGCGGAAGAGATGGTTTCTTTGATGGTTAGGGCCTCACAGTGTGTAATTTTATATTATTGTTTTTGTAGGAATTTGGTGTAAATCTGGGGATCGCAGACGAATAATAATATCTGGTGGTTGGTGTTAAGGAAGGAAGGAATTTATTGTTGAAGGATCTACTCAAGAGAGAAGATTTGGGCTTTAATATAAGAATTTTTTATTTGAAGTTTCTAGTATTTGTTACCAATGCTTGAATTATTTTGATTTTATCTTGAATTGCTTGAGTTTGAATGTGAAGAATAAATAGATGGATTTAGAAGTAGCTTCTCCTTCGAGGGATTTGGTGAAATGTTGTGACTGTGCGTGTAGTTGTTCTCTGATAAGTAGTTCAGCAGGGACATGGTTGCGGTCTGTCAAACGAAAATATGACGAGTTTGAGGATGAAAATCGGTTCTTTATACCTGGTTTGGATATACATTTGAATCCACGTATCGAAATTGAAAATGAGTGTGTTGTGTTGCGTGAAGCAGTTTCCAGCCAACAGCAAGCAATACAGGATCTTTATACTGAGTTGGAAGAGGAGAGAAATGCCTCATCTTCTGCTGCAAATGAGGCCATGTCCATGATATTGAGATTGCAGAGGGAGAAGGCAGAAATCCAAATGGAGGCTCGGCAATTCAAGCGTTTTGCAGAGGAGAAAATGGCACATGACCAACAGGAGATTTTGGCTTTGGAGGATTTGTTGTTTAAGAGAGAACAGGCCATTCAATCCCTTACTTGTGAGGTGCAGGCTTATAAGCATAGGATGATGAGTTATGGGCTGATAGAAGCAGAGGCTGAGGGTGAGAAACGTAGCTTCAGCCATCAACTGAGCACGGTTGAAAATTTTGATGCTCAATTCAATATCCCCACATATGATTACCCACCTCTGAAATGCAACTTGAATGAGAACCCATGTCCTTTGGAAGATGATGATGGTGTTGCAGATGTTGAAAAATATGCATTTGGTGAAACCCCTCATGCTCAGAGTCGTCTGAAGAATTTGGAATATAGGATATATCAAATGGAGAAAAGTCCCAGACACAACCATCCAGATGGGGATTCTTCCAGTGGGAAGAACATACTAGAGAAGGTAGTTGTTGGTCAGTCTCCTAGATTGCCAAGACACAGCAGGATGTTTTCCTCTGATAGTTTGAATTCATATATCGGGATGGTTAAAGAAACAAATTCGGATTTTGCCACAGATTCTCCCAGATTTAACAGTCCCCAGTTTAATAGTAGCATCAAGAAGCCAGATCAAACAGAGGACTATTCTAATTTGAGAAAGAAGGATAATGCATCGGATTTTGGAGATGAGATGAATGACAGAATTTATACAATTGATTCTGTCCAAGATAGAGTACAATGTAAAAGTTTTGCAGAAACTGAAGGTGGTGAAGACATTTGTGAGGAGTATGTCACTACTCCAAGAGGATCACTGAATCAGTATGATTTCAGTGGTCCTGATATTAAGAAGCTCTACATGAGGCTCCAGGCGCTTGAGGCAGACAGGGAATCAATGAGGCAGGCCATTATTTCGATGCGCACTGACAAAGCACAGATGGTTTTGTTGAAAGAAATTGCTCAGCACTTGTGCCACGAAATGACACCTGAAAGACGGATTCCTGTGAGGAAACCATCTATTCTTGGAGGCTTTTCCTTCTTGTCAATTTTTAAGGTAATTGTGGATGCATCATATATATGAACGTCCCTTTTCCTTCTTTTCTGTTGGTGAAGTACTACCATTGACATTGAAGTGTTTTCTACTTGTTGCCTTTTAATCTCATTTCGATGAATCGTTGAACTGTTATCTACTACTTGTGTTTCAATCTAACTTGGTATTTCACAGTGACATAACATTATTGAATTTTATCTTTTCCCTGCTTCCAATTTTCCTATTTCACAAACTGAATAATAACATGGAAGATAAGTTGATGTCAGAATGTTTGCCTAATTAACTTAAATTTAGCTGTTGCTAATGGAACTATATTGATTACCTTGAGTTTCTAGAAGCAGTGACAATGAATGGTATCCCCATGAATTTTTTCCCCTTCTCATTTTCCTTTATCCTTGCTAATTGAGACATCAAAAGCTGCAATAGCTAGTCCCTTCTATACCCCAATCTACTTTCCTTTCCATGTCTCTATTGCTTTCTATCCTTGCCGTACAGTTTTGCTATCTTTAATATGTTAATTAATATTTTTAAAAATACGGCATTTTCTTCCTTCCTTTTGAATTTGCACACCCTTATGATGTTGTTGTTTTCACTCGTTATTCCTTTTTCTTAATTGAATTGCTCAGTTTGTTAGTATATTAGTCACTATTTTATTTGTGTTTTAATTTTTTTTTCCATCTTTGTACTCCTTGTCAGACTTTTGCATTTAAATGCTGTTCACAGGTTTCTATTTACATTGTTCAAATATGCTTTGATGTTGCAACTGTGAACCCCCCCACCCATTCCTTGTTCCATTAGATTTGACTTATTGTTTCAAGTAGTTGAGTATCCTGTTTTAAACGTTTTTTTTCCTGTCATAGTTTGTTCGGTGGATCGTGTCCTTTGTTTTCTGGAGAAGGAAAGCTCATCGAAGCAAGTAAGCAAATTATGAATATAATTTCTTTTTATAGGGAACATTTCGCAGATAAAAATTAAATTAAAAATTAAAAAGAAAGAAAGTGACATGTAATTTCATAAAGTGACATGTAATTTCATAGTTTCATTCATCATTTTTATATTTGTTATTTCTTAAATGAGTAATAAGTTAGTACTGAATAAACATGTTCAGAAGCATAGGTTTAAATCCCTGCTACACATGGTTCAATGGATGCTCTGCCATCAAAAGTTAAAAGAATGGAAAAAGACATATAAGCCTAAATATGGTGTGTACATTTCCCAACATTTTCCAAAATAACCTGAAGAGAAATAGTCCACAATTTCCAAAAATGGATTACAACTTATATAATTCACCATTATTAGTCTTTCAAGCCTTGAAACCATCACTTCCTTCTCTTCAATATTTCTTGTCTTCCAAAATCAATTGCACAATGCGAAGTGGAACGACTGTAAGAAAGATTGATTCTGAGGGGAAAGCTCCTGTATGAGGAATAAACCCACAAACTATATTCAAATATTTAGAATGTTAGCATTTTGATGGTTATCCTAGGTTCTATACCAGAATTTAGTGGAGGAGTTTATCTCTTAATTATTGAGTATGATTCGTATGGCCTAATGGTGTCACATAATTCAATTTTGATGTATTAAGATCCTAGGGTTTAGAAATTGTGCTAGAGTTCTTACAATAGCTAGAATCATATGTTAAATAGACCAGAGTGGGGAACTTGGACAATTTGTAATGATGTTAGAAAGTGAAAATCTGATGTCATGTTGGGAATTGTTAATGATGACCGTGAATGTTCAGGATATCGTTTTCATTATTTGTTGATTGAGAAGTTTATCTGAGCAGCCGAACTTCATTTATTATTATGGTGTGCCAACTACCACTGCTTTCAATGTAATGGTAAACCTTTTGTTGTCTGGAATGATCTATGTTATTTGATCTCACTGTGGTCATACTTTTAATGTAATTACAGGTATATGTGTGGTCTAACAGTCAACAACGTGGGCTTGCTGATGCTTCTAGAAAAGGGCCCCTGCATGAGACAGTCAAGGTGTCTTTCTAGTACGCAAGTGTGAAATCAGTTCCAAAACTTTCGTATCCAAGTCAAGCCTTTGTTCATAAATGCGAGTGCTATATGGATTTTGATCATGCTTTTGCTTTCAGATTATGCATTCTGTTTTTGGATTTGTGGTTGCTGTGGAATTGGGTGTATTGTGCAGTTTTCTTTTGTTTCATGTTCTTGGGACTGAATACATTCTGCTGGTTGATCAGTAAATGCGGATACAGGTATAAGCTTGATTGTTCATTTAGTTTGTTCGGAATTCAGATGAAGGTGCAAGTCTTCTGATTGTCCTCTCATGTACATTACAGATTCTTGTATGATTTTTCTATTGATGTGAAATGCCTATTCTTTTCTCATCCAAGAGAATTCAGTTTCTGAGAGTTTGGTCTCTAACCAATGCAATTTTATTTCTTTTGCTTAGATTTTCCACACTTTATATTGTTTCATATATGTCTATATTTTCTGTTCTTGTATTTATCTATTAACTTCTTTTTTTTTCACAAGGAATCGTCGTCTCATGTTTTTTATACTGCTCGTCATGTCATTGTTTGTGTTCAAAATCTTCATACTTCACCTCAGGTTCAGGATCTTTTCGTCTTCTATGCCTCTGTCTAAGGGTAACACTGAATCATTACGCCCACCTGCATTTCCACTTCCAAACTAGAAACCAATAAGAAAACCACCAAAATATAAAGAAACTCAGGAGTTCCTCAACTTTGTTCCATCACATTATGACACGGTCTACACAATCTATCTTTGACCACGATGCAGTCAATTTTGGCAATTTTTGTGTCAAGAGTTTTAAGGATTTCCACTTTTGCATTAGAAGAGTTTTTAAATTTGATGTTATAATTTTCAAAGTTTGAATTGTTAGTTACAACAGTTGCATTATTGCAGCGTGGTGTAACATAACTAGATCATTAGAGGAGAGATACCCAGAAGGGAAAACCAAACTAGGGAACAAGTTTGATGATGTTAAGTCGATGAGCAGGGTTGGCTTTCCTTTTTGGGTACTTGTCCTTCATTTGTTGCATATTTTGTCCGAATTTGTGCACTTTCCGTCCCCACAAGCGGCCCGAAAGAATGAAATAGTGAGGAAGTTTCAATGATAAGAATTTTCTATCCTTGCTACCCTCTAAATTATAGTACTTGCATATATAGTCACTCTACATTTGGGGAAAAGGGAATCGAGCAATTTTTTTTTGGAAAAATGGTCATTTTCTCAAGGGGAGAAATTGACTACAAACTTCTGTTATCAGCTTAAAATTTAATGTTCTATGTTACTTGTGGTGTTTTATATTTAACACAGACCCACATCAATGAGCTGCATCCCCTTTCCAGAACATCAAACAAGAAAATACAGCTTTCCAAGAGGATAAAAGGAGGCAATGTACTATCATAATTAAAGCACATTGGTCCTAAGGACAGCTTGTTTGTACCCAACACAGCGAAAACAAAGATCACAATGGTTTGGCATACTATTGTTTTACAGCAGTGAGGCGGCATCATAAGCAAACAGTACAATAATAAAACATGAGCAAGCCTAGCTGTAGCAAGTACAGAAAACGCATGCCACAGGCTCAATCAACATTCAGAATTTCAACTCCGATCCTTCAATCTTTTCTTGGATAATTTTGTCAAGCCTTTCTACCATCTCGGACATCTAATAATATTTTCCAATCTCCAACCTTAACCTTACGGAAGAATGCATTATTATTCAAGTCCGAGACTTCATCAACGCGATGTCTTCCCACTTTATTGACCTCCAAATTTCTCAGATTCTCAAAGCAGCATAGATCTATAATTTTCTGCACTGCACCTTTATTTTCTTCCTCTAAAGAGAAAGGATAGCCCGAACTCGGCCAGTCTCTTCAAGTAAAATGCAGTATCTTCCATCATCTCCATATTTTAGAATAAAAAATAAAAAAAAACCACCCTGTCAGGATATTCCTGGCTTGCTTTCCAATACCCTAAAACATGGTCGCTGTAAGGTCCATAATAAGAACTGCCCCCACAAATAAATTCAAAAGCTTCCTCTAAAGAAATGAATTTAGGGTCATCGGATTCTACCTTGTTCACGAAATGCCATAGTGAAACAAGTACATCCTTTGGATCCCTACAGATGTAAACAATTTTACAACCTGTATCTATGATGGATTTTGGCAAAGAAGAATAAGAAATATGTGTAGACCAAAGAGGAAGATTAACTGGCCTCGGCATTGTTGGATTCTTCATGAACTCATTTTCCACTATGGGCATACAATCATGGGGCAGTTTAGTGAGCAAAGGTTTTTGAGAATTATGGAAATGGGTTCTTGTTACAGTAGCAAAACACAGGTTTTTCAGCCAAGTGGTGCCGGTTTTTGGAGCGCTGCACACAAGAATATCATCAGGTTTAGCCCTGAAGTTTTCTCGAGCGAACTTGATTCCTTCAGTAAAAGTGGAACTCAGCAAATCTTTGATCATTGCTCTGGTTTTCGGAGACACTTGTACTTTTTCATCCTTTCAGGTCTTGCACTTGCGTCCATAATTTTTTCGGAAGAAACAGAGGATTCCATATTTCTCAAGAGAAGAGATGGGCAAAAATTGTATTCCCCTGCATACAACCAGCTGCCACTAACTGTAGATTTATAAAAGCAACAACATTATGATGTTTCCCATTTAGATGGTTCACTAAATTAATTGAAAAAATCACAAAAGTAATTTGTTCCGAGTATTTCTGATATAATATGGCACAAAGCAGTTGAACTCATTTCACGTACTAACATGCATGCACGGTGCTTCTTCATTCATGTTGGGAGGAGTTGTGGTCTTCTCCCAACATTATTTGCCATATATGCATCACATCTCAATGATGTAATGAAGTACTGTGCATGCATATAAGTATGTCCACTGAATTCGAAATTCACCCGCTATTGCCACCTTACCCAAGCAAGAACCTCTATGGTTAGAAGAAGAAGATGTACAAAAATCAACCGTATTGCATATCATATCTATATCATCTACAATAATGACCACCCAATCATTGAAATAATTGTTCCTTAAGCCGGATAATTTTAACAAGATCCTCAATTGAATAGTATCCAAAGTCCAAACTATCATCAACCCGAACTCCAACCTCAAAAACAAATGCTCCTATCTTCAACGAGGAACCACATTTTGTTGTTGCCATCTACATGGACCTCCCACAAAAGTATATAATGTATAAGATTGCTTATAAAATGTAATTTTTAAACACTTAAAAAATGATCAAAGGATGTTTATATAAATAAGTCAAATAGCACCGTTATTAATTTCATTACGATTCAACCTATAATTTATCAATTGTAATAACGAAATCGTATTAATATGAAAGTGGTCATCTAACTTAATTTTTAGTTGTAAATAATATAATATATTTTTTTTATTAAAATAATATGAAAATATTATTATTATTATTACTCAAAAATATTATTCAATAACAATAAATAAAATAAGTTATATATAATATTTTAAAAATAAATTTAAAAATTTAATGAAATAATTAACTATGTTTCATTGAACCAAACTCTGTACTAAATCAAAATTATTGTCAGTATTTTAATAAATATGAAATTTTTCATATTTGCATATATAAATTTTAATCTCGAATTTGTTATTTTTTACCCTTTAAAATCATGAAATTAACACAAATTACTCATAAAATTTTTTTACTTATAACATTAAATTCAAATTGAAGTTGTGATTTCAACTCTCATAATTTTGAATTTGTTATATTTTGACTTTTAATTTTTTTTTAATCGTAGACAACAGATGATTATTTAGACAAGGGATAATTTTATTCAAAAATTTTAAAATTGACTGTTTATTATAAATGACCATGTTAAGGCTATTTTGATTTTTTTTCCCCCTGCCACTAAACCTTGCAAATGCTTAGCTGCCGGAGCTTCTTGTCTCAACTCACAAATAAAAAAAAATTTTAAAAAGCCACCCGAAAACGAAAACAAAATTAGAAATAGAAACAAAAACAAAAAATGTGATTCCGAAAAACAATAATCTCCACCACAATCAGAACATGGACACGAAGATGGAGAAGAAGAAGGATACAACCTCCAATCCTCAGCTCCATCACACACTCATGGGATTCATCCAGTTGGAAATCTCTTCTTCAATCCACGCTCAGTCAACTGGAGGAACACTGGTCTAGGTAATCTTCAAATCCTAAGCGATGAATGAGTTGTTGATTCTCGAAGGTGGGATCCACTAGGGGGATTTTAGCTACTGTTAGCAAATCTTTCTATATTTTTTTCCAACAACAAACACACTTTGGAAGAATCTTGTATGGGATTAATGTAAATGGTGAGTTCTTGGTTGTTACCCTTCATCTAATGTCCAAAGTATTTGTGCTTCAGGTTCCTTGAGAGCTTGAGAATTTTATTATTTGTTTGCTCCGAAGTTGGTTGTGTGCTAATCTTGAATTTTGAGGAACCAGATAAACCCGAAGTGCTAGAAGGTTGTTCAGATAATTGGGTTGCCTTTAAGAAATGGAACAGACATTATTCGATGAATGTGTCCAGTGATGTTCGGTTTTCAGTTGGACCAGCAGAGACTAAGCTCGCTGACTATTTTAGGCATTCAGACTTACTGAGGGGACTTGACTATTGTATTTTCTTGTTACAAGTAAATAAATATAAAAATACGTGTATACACCATAATCCAACTCTTGCTTGACCCAAAATTTGCTGAGAAAAGGTTGATCAATTTTCCCTCTTGAGTCACGTGGAAAGATAGGCTCTCAATAGAATTAACTGTCTGAGAAGTGTAAAAAACAATGATCAAAAAATTTGATTCGGTGATTTACTTATTCTGTTTGTCTAAGAGCCATTGTCAACAGAAGCCAACTTGGTCAAAGGTTGTCTAATTTTGGCAAGCATTGAGCAAGTGTTCGAGATAATTTTGTCATATTTCTGATGCAAAAGGGATGCAACACTTTTACCAATTGACTTGTAAGACCAATACAATCTGGAGATGGCAATGGCATTCGTTGGTATTGAGTCATAAATGAAAGAAACAATGGGAATTTGCTTCTTAAATTTGAGAATTCTTTAAAAGATGGTGAGATCATTCTGGTCAAATTATCTCTCTCGCAGGATTTTATTTTATTAACTCTGAAAGGATTAGTTACTCCCTTGGTTCATCTCTCTGATCCCTACAACTTGATTTGCCGACAGCATATGAAGGAAAACTTCTAGCGCCCATGCTAATCGAAGAGACAAATGTATTTTTTATTAAAGGGTCCATCTATCCTTCAGACACATATTGAAAGACATAAGTTGAGAGATAATCCTTAGCTTACCGGTATACCCTTAGCTTACTGGTAAAATATGCAAAATCAACCTTGAATTGGAGAAATGCTTGCCAAAGATTAAAAACAAAAGTAAATATTACCATGACATTAATCAAATGACTGTCCTTTTGAACGAGTTAATACAAAAACATTGCCATGAGGAGAGGACAATTGATCAACTAATCCACAAAAAGATATGTTATGGTGAACACTACTTATCAATGTTGCATCTATGCTGGAGAGAGAAAAGAGCACGTCATACAGGCGAGAGAGAAGCCTTTCAAATAACCCGAACGCAACAGAGAAGAAACAACAGCTTCTGGAATACCAAAAGCTGGGTTGGTTGGCTTTAAGCCTTCATTGATTGGGGATTGAGTATTAGATTTATTACAACCTACATCGACTGCAACATTTAATCCAACTGAGGTACGCTCTGTTATAAAGCTGAAAACAACCAAATCAAATAAGATACTAGGCAAGTACAGAGTTATAGTTGTCCTCATTAATTGATAGAACAAGAAGCTAAACTAGAAATAAGAGTAAGAAATGCATCATTTATGGTAACCTTTCTGATAAAGGAAATAGAAAAGACAATTTGTCCCATATTGCAATGGTATTTACCAGGAATGAAAATGAAAACAAAAAAATAGATTCATAATGATTACTTGTTAAATCCCTGTCCATATGGTATACTATGGTTTTGGCTCAGATATTGGACATTAAATTATAGATGGGACCAGCACCCAAAAAGCTGAAAGACAGAATTTACTGTACCTTGCCTCAAAGTTCATCCCTTCAGAGGCCAGGTGTGAACACACATTGCAGATTATCCAGGGTGGAAGATATGCATCCTTAATTTCAATGCTACAACAGGAACCTGGAGATAAATCTTGTGTGGTCTCGCCATCTTTTGGGATAGATCCTTTCCAAAGAGTGGCACTATGATCAGATCTTTTCACCTCCCTGCAGCTAACCTGCAAAACAAGATAAGTACAGAGATACTACAATGGTTCGCATCAGCCAGCAAGATGAAAATTGACAATTTCGGATTGGAGAGAGTTTTTCACAAAATGATGCCTTACATGCAAGCAAGGCAAGGAAACTGCAACAATATCAAACATCATACGACAAATTATATACTATCCATAGTCTGCAGAAGGTTCCTATACATTTTGCATCAGGACCATGGCTATGAATTGTAAGGGAACAAAACACAGACACTGGAATTCGGTAAAGAATTAGAAGTTCCAATAGAAAAGCATTGAAAAACCAAAGGAAGAGCAATTTTGCTCTATGGAAATAAGATAGCAACAGCAACAGCTTCATTTGATACCATCAGATAAAATGTACAATACAAAGTTCATAGCACCAACCTCTGGAGCAGAAAGAGCAGCATTCTGGAACAGCACAGGTGAGTACAGTATGGGCACATCCAAAGCAGTCAAAAAAGTTGAGAAAGATCTGAAGACAACCACACTAAAGAAAATTAGATCCTTGTGAGACCAGAAAAATAGTACTCAGTCAATTATCTTTAAAATCTAAACTAATCTATTGTACTCACCTATAATTTAGTAAAAAATCATATAAAGCATGTACATTCTTATTGTTGCTGAATGCCAGCAAAGATTGGGGAGTATTATCAATGTCAGACAAAGAACTCAGTCGTCGAATCTGCATAAACCTCATTGAAAGGCAACAATGAATCATTAAGGAGGAACAACTCCAACAAAAAATAAAGTAAATTACTAGGCAGAAAACTCGCACTGAATAAGTAAAAGTGTGCCAACTATGAAATGCATAGACACAAACCTGGCCCAGTTTATATTTCTCCATTTCCGAGAGCTCAACCAGATCCTCCACTGTCTCTTGCTCAACTTTAGACCGGCAAAGGGGCATAGAGAAACAAACATCCTAATAAACATTATTCACAACCAAAAGAAAAGGCATCAAGCATCAGAATCCAACAACACAAGCAGGTCCAAATTCACAATCAGGAACATAGTAATTGATAATCACAATGTATCTCAAATTGGGCTGTCAGGCGAATTAGTCAATGTCATCCTATCTCTTGGGAAACTGTACAAATTACAATATTCCAGAATCTTTAACATATCCCAGGTTGTATGTTTGTGTGATTAAGATGAGAATTTTCTGCTAAGGAGCAATTGGGAACTAACTGCAGTGCAAGCAGAATGGTCAGTTAAATGTTCAGGCTTTTTTTTTGTGTGCTTACAAATTATATCAAGTAAATTTTTTAAGTTTTATTTTTCAATCTTTTAATAGCAAACATGTTTCCATTGCTGTTTAATCAATGTAAACAGCAGTCATTAATGGCCATGAAGCACATAATAGGTGAGCGACTACTTTGAACTATCTACACCACATAGAACATAAAGAACCCACATAGGAGACTACAGTTAAGCAACCAGAATACAGAGCTTGGAACCCAAACCGCATCGCAAAGGCCAGTAGTCACTTTTACAAATTCAATGCCAAAGAAACATGCCCCAACCTTATAAAACAGAGCCAACCAGGCTGAAATTGTCACATGGACACATGTAAAAAAATGGGCAAAATACTCAGTCTATCATCAATTAGGCCATAACAACCAAAAGCATAGACTTGGTTAGCTCTGCTATTTCAATTTTTGAAAGTGAAGAAGTTCTATTGAAACCTCTAGTGAAAGAGAGAATAGAACCAAACCATGCTTATAATGATTTCAAGCACAAAAACACAATCAGGATTATGATTTATGAAATAAGAATATTTTACAACAATAAATTTCACAATGAAGTTATCTAACAACAATCCATCAAAGCAACATCAGTTACACCTTACATGCTCTTTCAACAATGACCTCAAGCCTCTAGTTGACTGGGAGATATATGCATAGCATGAGCGCTGGTTTGTCCCCAAGCCATCAGAACCGATGAACATAACCACAAAACATGAAGTACACACTAGAAACATCTCAAAAGCAGCATATCAATCCATATTCTTATAACCTAACATCAAATAAAGGTAACAGAAACATTAATAAGATTCCAAAAATAAATCCATCATTCACCATAAAAGATATTGCAAACTTTCTTCCTAAGCATGTAGTAAAGACTCCGAAATGAGTCTTCCCATGCCAGCTGTCGTTTTCTTAAGAAATCCGTTTCCACTGAAAAAAAGGAAGACACTTATTAGAAATCTTCATAATCGAGACAGGATAGACTGTAACCTTCAAACCTACTTCAAATAAAGGTTTCTTCAAACAAACCTCCATCTGTTGCTAATGACTTGAATACAGATATGAGAGAAGGCGGTAAGGAAGATTGAGGGTAAACCCATGAATGCAAGGCCTTAGAACTTAAGATTTGGGAAGCCAGTGTAATCCCTGAGTTGCTGCTGTCATCAGAACAACCAGAATGGGATCCAAACTGAGGCAACCATTGTAGACACTGGACATCATTGACCTATGAATCCTAAAATTGCAAAAGCAAATCAGTTAACTAAAACACAGGCCACAATAAGATCTTGAGCCGACAATATGAACGAACAATAAAAAAGAACCAAGTGAATGCAGGGTGTGCATACATGTAAATTGACAATTAACAAGTTGAAAAAAATATTCTTGCAGGTTATCAAAAACTGTCGGTTCTTCAGTAAATATCTTAAAATATGGCACTGACATCTTGGAATTATTTTCTTGGTATAAGTAAATAAATTAATAAATAGCAGTGAATGTAACAAACAGAAAATAGATTACTCTCAAACAAATTCGCTAACACATGCACAAAACAGACCAACTCCAAGTAACAATCTTACCACCTAATACTGGCAAAATAGTGAACAAAAAGGAGACACAACAGCTTTAAATATAGCAATGTCCTCACCAGTTCACAGAGGAAGAGCAAACCACCCGTATAAAGGTTTTCAGGGTAAAATCCAGGGGAGCCTGTTGGCCAGGAACTTGAAATTCAGAGCAAAAAGTGCCTGAATAAGTTGATGAAGGATCACCAAATCTCTCAGAAGAACCAGAAGGTAAATCAAGAGCAGGTTTACAAGCGACCAGATCTCTTAGTGCTTTATCCTGTAATACTGAATGATGACCAACTATAAACAGATACATGATTTAAGTATTTAGAACAAAATTGCTAACTAAAGTATACCATGTCTACAGCAGCTGAGCCAGATGATCTTTCACCGCCCAACGAAAGTTCAGTAACACTACGGAGTGTAGTTTGACTACACTTTTCAATAGTTTGATGAGCTTGCACTACATCATGTTGGGAGGGCTCGGCAGAAACAACACAATTAGTCAGACTGCAAATGAGATAATGATATTGAATCACAATAGAAAATAAAAAAGACATTACAAAGAAATGTTGGTAAACCTGGACTAGATGCATACAGTGAATGTTGTTCTCTTTTCTTGGCAGCAATACTTGAGAGCACAGGAAGATGCTTTAGGCTGCGAGGCTGCTCGTGTGAGCTATTTTCCTGCTTGCGCAGAAGATTGAACTGAGCAATAAATTAAAAAAACAAATTGAATGTATTGACTTCAATTACATTCATAGCTAAAATTATGCGTGGAAGCTGCTCTGAAAAACTCTGAAGTGATATCTATATGGAAAAACAGAATTACCTTTGCATTTTCTCTTCCAGAAAGCATCCTGAACCTGGATTTTTTGATGGGATAAACCTCATCCATACGGGTGTCAATGTATCTTGGATTACATGATAATTCTGTTTTCTTAAGTCCATTATCCACTCCACTATTATTACTGAGAAACAACAGTCAAGATTTCTGTTATAACCTTAAAAAAAAGAAAAAGAGAGAGAGGAAAAGAAATGAAATGAAAAAGGAAGGTCTGGAAGTCTAACCTGGAAGAACCAAGCAAAGGCACTGGAGATTCATGTACAAGCTCCATAACATTTGTCTGCTTCAACTGCTCTCCCTATCAAGCAGACATGAATTATGAATCCACGAACCTCTTCAGTAAAAATTAAATTATTCAAATGTGAAATAATCTATGAACTTTTCTAAAAGCACAATCAGTCAAATGTTAACTGGAAAGCATCTTCAGAGATAAACCACAATTAGATGGAGCCCATAATGTGTTGGTTTTTCTCACTAAATATAACTGCAGGAACTTACTCTAACCTCTGATGGTATCTTCCTTTTGACTGTCAGGCCCAATTTATGAGAACCTCTGCCCATTTGAAGAGAATTAGGAGGTAATGTACCAGGAGCAGCAACTTTTGCCATACTATAACCTTAAAGATTTTGAATAAAATGTTTCACCCATCCATTCAGCCACTACAATTAATTTTAATTGTTTGTTCAGTAAGCAAAAAGATTACCACCCATTGTTGCCTCTTTTATCCCCTACAATAAAAAATATCATTATACCTTGCACAGTCATAATTTTAAGTCATTAAAACTAACATTCCCAAGAACAATATTTGAGAATTTGAACAAATGCACTATCGCAGTTTTCAGAAGATAAAGTAAAGATTGATTGCACTTGAAATTCATGACCAAAATGTCTATGGAAAAATTCTTGAGTAAAACTGATGAAATGTTTAAGGACTATAACACTTCCTGAAATCTTCACATCCTTATCCTCCAACTACAGAGTAACCAACTCTTCCATCACAAATGAAGAGATTATATTAACTAAAATTCTTTGTTCCTCTTACTAGTTTAAGTTGTCCATGAATTCATCATGATACCAACAGAGAAGCTACAATTCTAGCATAAATCCAAAATGTAGCTTTATTGCATTGAAACCACTCAAAAGCTAAAGAACTACGAACACTAACACATTTCCAGAACCCTAATTCAACTAAACACACATAAATAAACAGTAATCCATAAAAAAATTCTTCATACCACATTTCCACCTCGATGCTGCTCTGAACACTAACCTATAGCTAATAAGGCAAACCATCAAACAAAATACAGGCCACCCCTTTTAGGCTAAAAATTATGCAATTCAAAGAACCATTCAGTCACACTCTTAATTATTTCAATCGATAATATTAAAAGTTTCAATTACACTTTCATTAACTATTTTCAACCAATCGAATCAACAGGAACAGAAGCAATCCCATCTCCAATAAATCAAAATTTCTAATAATCCAATAAAAGCAGATGTTAGCTATAGTAGATTTCAAAGAATGATTCAAGATCAACTCCGTCTATAATCAAACCACGAATGGAAGTGAAAAAGAAATCCTTACCTCTGTGATGACAACTTTCTCGAGAAAAAGCTGAGGTAAGAGGCAAGAAAACCGCAGAGCGTGTCCTAATCTGATGGAATCGGTGTGCCCTAGAAAACAAAGAAATTAGGGCAAAATCACGAACAGTAACAGAGAGACGGAGAAGAGAGAAATGAAGTAAGTGCGGTAAAGGGCGTGGGGGGTTTGATTTTTGATTTTTGATTTTTTATTTTTTTATTTTAAACGAATTCGTTTCCCTCCTCCCTATTGACTGTCCGTTGATGTGACGGATTGACGACCGTTAAGAACTATGGTATTGAATGGCGTGACACGTGTCGACGTTTTAGAACATGGCGTATTGGTCAAAGTCAAAACTATCAAATCCCAGGAGAGGAAGCAAGTACACAACAAAAAAAATCGAAAAACGACAAGTCGTTTTGGTATGGAATCTTGAACAAAAATTATTCTATTCAAAACTTAAATCGGAATATAAAATTTAAAATTATTTAATAAATATTTTTTTATTAACATTTTATAATAAATTGTATTTTTTATTTATCATTATTATATATATATATATTTATTTTATAATATGTTTAATATTAATTCTATAATCTATACCTTATATTTTTGTTACTTTTTTTTTGTACTCATTCATTTTAATTTAATAAATTATTTTTTTATATTAAAAATAACATAAAATATTAATAAATTAAGTATGTAAACAAATTTTATAAAATATGTAATATTTTAAATATAATTCTTTGTTGTTATTGAAAATATAATAAATTTAATAAATATAATTTATTCTAATTACAACAAACAATTTATTCTTCATTAAAATATATACGATTATTATTAATTTAAATTATTAAAAAATATTAATATCTATTCAATTAATATAATAAAATTATCGAATTTTATTACTTAATTTTATAATAACTAATTAATTATTTTTTTATTTTATTTTTAATTTACAATCTATTAAATATTAGAATTTTAATTTTATAATATTTAAAATAATTAATAATTATTGTAACTTCACCTCACACAAATTTTATATTTAAAATTATATTAAAAATATTATTTTATAATTTTTAAAAAATATACTATTAAAATATTATTAATAATAATTTTTAAAATTTTTAATAATATTTATATATACATTTTAATAATTATTATAATATTTATTTACATTATAATAATAATAATAAGAAGAAGTATTATTTGGAAGTAGGAACAAAAAATAAAATTTTTACTAAAAATTAACCCAACCGCTTTTATATTACTATTCATCCCAGTCAGAACGCATATCAATACGAAAGCTAGAATACGCAGCCAAGTCACCGGACGGCGCCGACGAAGAAGAAATATATTGAGTGTGGACTTCAGTTTTGTCTTCATCGACGACAACGGATGATTTATTCATTTTTCCGAAAGAAGAAGATGAAGGTGATGATCCTTGTGATTGTTTTCCCGTAAGCCGTTGAACGAGTCCCATGAATTCTTCCGGTCTGACATGAATAACCTTAGGAGAAACCAGGTATATAACAACGGGAGAACGGCGCCGGTTGCCGCCGCCGCTTCCTGTTTTCTTAACCTTGGGAACGCCGGAAGAGAATCTGCTGACTTTAAGAGCCGCTGGCCTCGGACCTTGCAACTTTTTCCTCGTCGAAAAGTGATGATCTTGATCACAAGAACTCATCGACATCTCTTGTCGGATTAAAGTTAATTAATACAACAACAACAACTATTGAAACCGGGTTTGATCAGGCTCAAGAATCCGGAAATGTATTTATAACTGGTAAGGAAGGTACGAAGAGTAAGTAGAGGAAGGAAGTGAGTGGTGTTAGTTGAGAAAATACAAAAACTTGAACTTTGGTTTTGTGTTTGAATTGGTAATATCTGTAATAGAATATTTGTTATTTTACTCAGGTTGATTTTGCCGGCCGTCAGCCAAGAGATTGTTGAAAAATCAAAAGCAAATGAAGAAGGGAAGGAGTGTGAAAAGTCAGTCAAGTCAAAGCTCATAATTCCATGTTGTCTTCTTCCTTATTCTGTAAGTTTTGAGTGCAACGGTAATATTGCATTAATATAATAAGCATATGATAAAATTATTTTAATTAATAAAATATATTTATTAAAAATAATAAAAAATATTTTTATTTATTTATTAAATAATTTTATTATATTAATAAAAATTGACATAGTAAAACTATTTCATTTAAAATATTATCTTCTAATTCCATCTTATAATTAGCAAACCCAACATCAAATCAACTTCATTATTTAATATTGGGAGAGAAAGATTCATTAGAGAATTCAAAACGTGGAAACTTGAAGCATGAATTTGTAACAAAGGAAGACATTGATTCATTGTTGTGCGACAATCAAGCTCCACTTTTGACCTTTTGTTTGTCAAACACACCCTGGCAGGTGGTTGGGGGGGGAGTGGCGAATGCCGTCCTTGCATGGAAGAAAATCTAGAAGAAATTTGTACTCAAGCAATCATACAAAATTATCATATTATGTATGTCCAATGACTTGTGCCAAAACTTCTCTGATTTTTAAGGAGTTAGGTGAGTTGTAAAAAAGTAGCTTTTGAAAATTTAAGAGGTAGATAAATTTTGAAAACATTACTTCCATCGAGACTAATATTGATAGAATAAAAAATAATAATAATAATTATATCTTATCTTAAATTTAAAACGAGTAAATTTTATAAATTTATTATTTTTATGCCAATTACTTTTAGGATTATCATTATATCGTTGCGATAATTAAATCATGAATAATATTAAATAGAGTTGAAATCAATTGATATAATAATTAATGATATTTTTAATAAAATATTTATTTTTTAATACTTTTAAAATATCAAAATAATTTTAAATATAAATTTTGAACTGTTCTCTATTTTTTATACACCATACACACACATATTAGAGACTCGTATTGTTATTCCTATATATTATGTTTGTAATATTATTATTTAAATAAAAATAATTAATCATTTCAAATTAACGTGATTTATTTTTTAAATTTTAAATAAATTAACTAAAATAGTACAATAAATCCGAAGTTTTATTTTGACTATTAATTAACCGAGAGATAGTCTTACACACATTATAACTAATATAATAAAACTATTTACTTAGTAAAATAATATAACATTTTGCTTTGACGTTTTCTATTCACGTAAATTTTTTACACTTCAGTAATATAATAATTTTGTGGTACTAACTATGTTGATAGATTAATTCTTTTCTAATTTTTGTTTTTTGACTTAAACAAATGTTAACACGTGTCGTAATTAATAATAAATTATTTAAATTATATTTTAAAATTTTTAATTTATATTATAAAATATAAAATTAATTTATAATTTTTTAAAAATATAATTTTAATTATTTATTATTAATTATATTATGTATTAATAAAAAAATAACATGCTCTAAAAATATAAAGACGTGGAAGTTCCACTTAAATATTAATTAATTAATTAATTATTTATTTAATTTAAGATAATAATAATATTCTAATTCTCCTGTGCATACATTAAAACTTTGTTAACGTAAGCCGCCAACCCGCAAGCGCCACACCCGCAAACAAAATCCATTTTCATTTATCTAAAAGCACAAAAATCATAACTAAAAGACATGGATTCTTTGCCGGTAAACACTCGCTTACCCTAATCGAGATCATGGATTCATGGCGTCTCCGTTTTCGCTGCTGCGATTCTTGATTTACTTGCATTGTGCATTGTTTTCAGTTGTGTTTGTCTGACTATGGAATTGAAACGGGGAAGAGAGACGGAATAACCTAACACCTTATAATTAATAGATTTTGATGGGGAACACATGTGTCGGCCCAAATGTTAATGGTAACGGATTCTTCAAATCTGTTACGGCGGCCGTTTGGCGGACGCGTCGGCAGGAAGACAAGCTTCCGCCTCCGACTAAAAATGATCCGTCTAACAAATCTGATCAATCTGCAAAGTCAAAAGAATCAAAACATTCCGATAAGGGGCAGGCGCCAGCGCCAGTGCCGATTCAAAGCTCGCCTCCTCCACGGGTTAAAATCAACAACGTTGAACCACCACCGCTGTGCGAACAAAAACAACAACAGCATGCAGTTAAAGTTTCGGATGATTCCAAGCATAACAAACCAGCGGCCCACATTAAACGGATTTCGAGTGTTGGGCTTCAAATCGATTCGGTATTGGGAAGAAAGACGGGGAATCTGAAGGAAATTTATAGCTTGGGACGCAAGTTAGGGCAAGGGCAATTCGGGACGACGTTTCTATGCATAGAAAAATCTACGGGGAAAGAATTTGCGTGTAAATCGATAGCGAAGAGGAAATTGTCGACGGCAGAAGATGTCGAAGATGTTAGACGAGAGATTCAGATAATGCATCATTTGGAGGGTCATCCAAACGTGATTCGGATTGTTGATGCTTACGAAGACGCCGTTGCAGTGCATGTGGTGATGGAACTTTGCGCCGGTGGTGAACTGTTTGATAGAATTATTCAGAGAGGACATTATTCGGAGAGAAAAGCAGCTGAGCTTACAAGGATTATAGTTGGTGTTGTTGAAGCTTGTCACTCTTTGGGTGTTATGCATAGAGATTTGAAGCCCGAGAATTTTCTTTTTATCAATCAACAAGAGGAATCGCCGCTTAAGACGATTGATTTTGGACTCTCTATGTTCTTTAGGCCAGGTGAGTGTTGACTTTCCATGTGCTTTTATTTGGAGCACTTTAGAAAACAAAGCTATTTTCTATGAACATAGTGACCCCTTTCTCTTTCCTTAGTTAATCTGCCATAGACTTGTTGATTTAATAGTTTTCATATAGAAATTGTAGACGAAACCTGTTAGTATGAGGCCTGGGTCTGTTTCTTGGAATATTGCATGCCAATAGAGGGACTTTGGAACGTAATTTACACATTTCTTGCTTTTATTTGTGGGTTTGTAAGTTAGATATCATAATGCTTGAGGAGGAGACAAACAGATACCATTAGACAGATCATTAAGGATCTTGGCTTTCCATAATATTGTGGACTATGAGAACATTCGGGCAAAGACTGACTATGGAAGTGATATATGTACTGGAAGTCCTAGATTTCTTCTCATTTGGAAGCAATTTCCTCCTATGAAGCACTTATTTTATGAGTCTTGATATTTGGTGAAACAAAGAAATTATGGTCAAGCAATCTCTGAACTTATTTAGATCCAGGCCACGAGCCCATATACACAATTGAAGTGATGTATTCTTCTTATCTGGAAGCATTTTCCTCCTAGGAAGCACTTATCAATTACTCTTGATTTTTAAAGAAACCGAGAAACTACGGTCAAGCAATATCTAGAGTAACGTCTGTATAGATATTTTAGCCCTTGATCATTTTCGATGCTGATCTGTATCAACGTTTCCGCTAGCTGTGACATTTTTTTGGCTAATTCATTGAAGTTCTGTGCTGTAATAAAGTATCCTTATTGCAACTAGGTTAAATTTATTCATTAATCTTTTAAATACTCAGGTAATCATCACTGTACAAATTCTTTCTTCATCTGACTAACTTACAAGTTCGTTCTAGCAGGCGAGACATTCACTGATGTAGTTGGAAGTCCTTATTACGTTGCCCCAGAAGTGTTGCGCAAGCATTATGGTCCAGCATGTGATGTTTGGAGTGCCGGGGTGATAATTTATATACTGCTAAGTGGAGTTCCTCCATTTTGGGATGGTGAGAATCTCATGATTCCAAACTCACATTTCCTTTGCAGTTTTGTTTATGATTATGATTGCAGGCACATATAAATTATGTACAACTTTCTGTGTCATTTCATGGTTCAGAAACGGAGCAAGGAATATTTGAGCAGGTTTTGAAAGGTGATCTCGACTTTGTATCAGAACCATGGCCTAGTATATCCCAAGGAGCAAAAGATCTAGTTCGCAAAATGCTTGTAAGGGACCCAAAGAAGCGTTTGACTGCCCACGAAGTTCTTTGTGAGGCCTTTTAATCTGATCTTCATAGTTAGGAATATTCATTTCTCACCATACAGAAATCACGAATGAAAATTCCGTTATTTCGAAGCACGGAAATGAAATTAATTGCTCTCTCATTCATCTGCAGGCCACCCTTGGGTTCAGGATGGTGTTGCTCCCGATAGACCTCTTGATTCTGCAGTTATATATCGTCTGCAACAATTTTCTGCCATGAATAAGCTCAAGAAAATAGCCATCAGAGTGAGTACTAGTTATTCTTAACCGAGAACATATGTACGTCTAATTAATTTGAACGAAGCACCATGCTTTCTATCCTCCTTTCTCTGGGATAGTCGTGATAACTTGTTCAGCATTGCATTTTGATCCTTAGATTGTGACTTACGAATTTGAATTAATCTTCTTAATAAAAGAATTATTAATTTTGTTCACAGGTCATTGCAGAGAGCCTGTCTCACGAGGAAATTGCAGGACTGAAAGAAATGTTCAAGATGATAGACACAGATGGTAGTGGACATATTACTCTTGAGGAACTGAAGAAAGGTTTGGAAAGAGTGGGTGCAAATCTCAAGGATTCTGAAATCAACGGGTTAATGCAAGCGGTAAGTTTTTCCCTTCGTGATTCATATCATCCATTCCATTTCAGTATCATGAATTTTCCCATTCTTCTGCAAATTTCAGGCAGATGTTGACAACAGTGGTACCATGGACTATGGTGAATTCATAGCTGCCATGCTTCATTTAAACAAGATCCAGAGGGAAGATCATTTGTATGCAGCCTTCTCATATTTCGACAAAGATGGCAGTGGTTACATTACACCAGATGAACTCCAACTCGCCTGTCAACAATTTGGCTTAGACGATGCTCATTTAGAAGAAGTAATACACGAAGTAGACCAGGATAACGTAAACGCCTTACAAATCAATTGTATTTCTTTATCGTTAGTTACAATAAATCAACATTACTACTTACACAATCTCCTCTCCTTTGCCTTTCCAGGATGGTCGCATTGATTACAGTGAGTTTGTGGATATGATGCAAGACACTAACTTGGGTAAGAAGGTATTTAAGTAACTTGTTGAGGAAGTCATCAAACTGCTGATATCTGATCCGGGCACACCCGAACAACACCAGCGAATCTATATGCATAATTTCGCGTGCGTACTGTAGTAATGATCAGCCAGGGCAGGTAACGGAGAGTCTTTTGTTCATTTTAGATTTTTATTGTTAGATTGTGGTTCTTTAAGCAGGGGAAAAAGAATTGGAGTTTTCTGTTTTTGTAACTATGATTTTAGGAACTTTACTTCTGGGGACTCAGTTTGATGTTCAATGTTTACCTGTTGAACATTCTTTCTGAATATTCAGGTGTGTTTTATACAGTTTTAACCTTTTTTACCAGAACTTCGATGCTTATGTATCGTAATTCTCAATAATTTCATTAATATAATAGTTATATTGTATTGCATTATGCAATGGAAAGAGATGGCTATCATATCTAAAAGAAAATCGATCCAATCTATTTTACAACTCAATTTGCCGTGTGCCTTATGCATCGTATAGACCCATGTTATGTTGTACTAGCTACAAGTACACTAGGGTTTGTGTTGTCAATTTTGCTTCTTTATGCCTAGAATGGTGGCTATAGGTTCTTGGAACCATCTCTGTAGAAATTAAATGGTTTCTACAGCATGTGATAGGTTGTTTGTTTCTTTCTTAAAGAGTTTTAGTACAAAGGGAAAGCTTTATTTGTACCCTACTTATTGCCATGCATTGTAGGGCAAAGACAAAAGCTTTATTTATGTAATTTATAACTTAAAAGCCAAATTATAGATTACTTATAAAAACCTATGAATTTTCATTATTGGTACCTTATATCCATCACTGAGTTGCATATTTTGAACATGTACGTATTTAATATTATATTAAACGTGATAACATATCGTACGTTTTTGTATCTTAATCAATCAAATGAATATTATTTATTTTACATGTCTAGTTAACTCATGTTATATACATTGTATCGATCTATACTCATATCATGTTGTGCTTGCTCATCGTATTAGTTAGATTCAATCATGTCACTTTGCTTCATCAAGTTTAGAAGGCTAGTCTGCTAAATATATAATAATCAATATTCTCTTGTACCATATCTTAACTAATCAAATGGATCTTATTTATTCTACATATTTAGTAAACACATGTCATATATATTGTATCTATCTATACTCATGTCATGTCATGCTAACTCATTGTACTGGCTAGGTTTGGTCGTGTCACTTTGCTTCATCAAGTTTAGAAGGTTGATTTGCTAAATATACAATGACCGTATGCTCTTGTATCATAAAACCTATCAATCAATTCAATGATATCAATGGATACACCGACATTCATAGTATATATGTAAGCATCTCTTTTATGGATTCTTATTATTGGTACCTTGTATCTATTATTGCATGGTATATTTTGAACTTATACATATTTAATACGGTATTAAATATGACAACATATCGTACCCTCTTGTATCTTATCTCAACCAATCAACTGGATCGTATTAATTATTATACATGTTTAGTTAGCCCATGTCATACACTTTGTATCGATCTATCAATCGTGTTGTGCTAGCTCGTCCTACTAGTTCATGTCACTTCATCGAGTGTAGCAGGCTGATCTGCTAAAAATTAATGCATGGATTTGGCAGCAAGCATGTACAATTTCTGATGTGTTACCTAGGCTTTAAAGAGTTAATAGTACACACAGAGAAAGCTACAATTCCACACCAATACATATCTTTCTTCAATCCACAAATATACAAGGAATGAATTAATATATGTCTCTTAGGATGCCTTTTCAAAAGAAATCATTGATTAATCTAGTATAATATAGCTAAATTAATTATATTTTTTTTCACCTTAAATTAAAGGCATGCACATGGCACTTGACCTACCCATACACCATCGTTTTCAATTTACATGTATACCTTTTCAACTTTCTAAGAGCCCGGTCCCCTGACACTTCTCTCATCCTTCCTTTCCAATCCTTTCAATAAACAAAAGTTATACAAAATTACCAAAAAAAAAGAAAGGTCTTTGTCCCTACCATTTACACCCTCAAATGTCCATTCGAACATTTGGACCATGCAAGTTGCTTTGAAAATGAAATATTTAGGGTTTTGCATCTACTTTTCAAATGGGTACATCCGCATCACGTATAGCTAACGAGGAAACATTGTACAAATTTGGTTACAATCTATCATATGCAATATATATTCAATTTTTTCCATTCTTGTATTATATATTTTCAATTTTATAAAATTATTTTAATTTTTATATTTAAATTTTTTATATTATTTATTTTAAATTTTATCTTAAATATTTTAAATTTTTTGTTAAAAAATGTACAATATGTATTAGCTAAGTCCATACCATGCAAATAATGAGTGGGTACCATGCCTTCTGACAATTCAATGAGGGTTCCACCTTGCCAATTCTATCTATTTTGCCCTCTAATTTTGTACTAAATTCAATTTAGATTGAAATTATACAATTCTTAATTCTATTTATATAACAAAGAGATTTAAATTCAATGAACTTGATAGAGACAAGGTTATACAATTTTTAAATTATAATTATTATTATTATAAAAAGTGATTGAACTATAAAATAAAAGTATGCAAATGTTTTAATAAAAAATTATTCAACTGAGATATAAAATAAAATAGATAAATAAATATTAAATTTTAATAAAAATTATCATATTTTTTAAAAAAATTAAGAGTCGCATCATAGATTAAAATTAAGTTAATTTTATAAATAAATTTAAAATTATTTGTTAAGCAAAAATAAATGGTATTGATATATTATTATCAAATAAATTCTTAATTCTTATTAAGTTACTAAATTATCCTTGTTAATTAAATTTTGATCATTATTATAATAAATAAATAAATAACTATGTAACTCAACGTAATTCAATAAGAGTCATGGACCTATATGATAGAAATGGATAAATTATGTCCATTTTTAAAAATGTGTAAAAAAATTAGATACCCAGATGTTATTACATTTTCCCATTTTCATTAAAAGAAAAAACTTCTCTTGTCGAGATCTTGAGGTCCACGTGTCGAGGGTTCAGCGGAAGGTGACTGACAGCCACCAATTAGACACTGAGATGTCCTGCTAGTGGATTCTAGACTGTCCACGTGGCAAGGGGATAGCGGCTAAATTAAAGCTCTTGTGATGAATAGCTTAAAACGGTAAAGCCATTTGGGGACTGGACCGGACCGGACCCGAACAAGCTAATGGGTTGCGACTCGCTGACACTGTCCATCGAAGTCACGTCCTTGTCACGTGGCTTGCCGTCTTTAAGGCGGCACCGCCCCTCATCTTCATTAACAAAAATGCCCTTTTACTTTTCTCTATTTTCTTTTTTTTTATATATATATTAATATTTTCTAAATTTATTTTGAGTTTATTTAAATTTTGTTTTTTCAGAAAGTTATTATCAGCTGAAGGGTAATTATGTGACTTAAAAAAATTAGATTGAGCAAATATTAACCAGAAAAATAAAAAAAAATTCAAAAGAGAAAATAATACGTGGCAAGTTGCCGTGGAGTTAGGGCAGAGGAGAGTCAGTAACGTGAAACAGCAATGCAAGGACCGCTCCTCATCAGAAACCACCAAAAATGTCCTTTCGGGCCCACAAAAGTTCCAGCCATTCAACGATAGCTCTTTGTGCATTTACTTCTTTGCCCTTCAATTTTCCCGCAAACTATATCGTACATATCGGAGGATTTCACTTCCGTATGACGTGTTTTCCTAGTCAGCAATTATTTAAAATTAATTGAAAATATTTTTATCAAATACCTTAATTAGTATATAAAAGGAAAAACAAAGTGATCGAAGGTCCACTCAAGTTTTGTTTCCACTCTCTTTAGAGTGTATGGTCCTTTTAGGGTTTACACAAATTGCTAAGCAGGCTGCTCTGAGTACTTGGTGTGGCACCATTAATTAAGAGAGTGAAGACATCAAAATGGTTGGTTGGCTAAGTACTTCTCCGTGCTGGCTGTTTTCATTATTCTAATAATTTTTTATGAAATTTTTTTATGATTAAATTATTTAATTAATAAAATAAAATAAAATATTAATAATAAATTACATAAAATTTTTATTATTAATTAAATAATAAAATTTAATTTAATTTTTTATTTTATTAGTTAAATAATTTATTATATTATATTCGTATTAAATTTGATAAATCGTGATAAAAATTATGGCTATTACATAATATAATATTATATGTCGGGGCATATAAAGTTTAAAAGGTTTCAAAAGTCATATTCCCTCTTCAGCAGGTAATACGAGATCAAACCACAACCTCATATTACAACCATCCATGCATGCCAGATGGATCGGAACCAAATGAACAAATCAAACTCATGGCCACCGTCGGATTAGGGTTACGGGTTACTATTAGCCGGCACCATCAACGTCGGAAATGAGGTTAAAATCTCATTAATACTGAAAAGATATCGCTAAATTGACTCAAAATTCCACTAGGGTTGACGCTACGAGCCATTAGCGTCCGTTCAAAATCGGACAAAGTGAAATCACGGATCGTGCGAACACGTGTACGGCAAAGATAACCGGAGTAGGATGAGTGCGACGGATGCCAGATGCGTCCAATCTCTCAACTTTATGTTATTAAGTCACGTTATTATCTTAGATACGGGGTTATTTTATATGATCGGTTCGTAAATTATCGACAACTGTAAGGGTGTTTTAGCAATTTCCAAACTCATCCCTCGTAATTGCGTATTTATAAACGGTGCTGCACCAGAAGGGTGATCACAGCAGAGAGATTTGATCATCAAATAATTCTTCTTCTTGTCCAATTTGGTCGCGCAAGGTATGGAATTTAATTAATCTTACTGTCAATGCAATGTTCTTTTACTGTTTTGCTCTCTCTGCTGCATGCAAATCTCTCTTTCTCCTTGGATTTCAATCACTGTTCTAGTGCTCTTAGAGTTCTCTTTCTTTCTCTTTGCTGTTTGTTTGCCGAGAAAATCCCCGATAAAGTTCTGGGATTTCGCTAATGATTCATCTCATTCTCTACGAAATGTTTAAAGTTCATTTGTGCTTCAAATTAATTACAAGCTTGCATGTTTTCACGATCTCGTCGTGAAAAGTTCGCATGATTAACCGTGTCATTTTCCCGATCTGATCACACAAAGGTTTTTGCTTCTAATTGAATCCATTCGAGAACTAACTTGGAGTGCGAGTTCATATATAGAGTAAGTAAATTACCTAATAATGTACAATTTACGTAATTAAATATTAATACCAGAATTTCCTTAATTAATTTTACTTGTTTAGCTACGGCAAAGCATGGAGAAAACAAGCTCAACCGGTTTGGCAAGAACGAAATCCGACCAACTAGTGGAAACAATAGCGGCAGCATTCAAATCCCCGGTGTCAACCGAGGCAATCGGAGCGTCGGACGGTGGCGGGGGAACACTCTCGAGAAAGTCTAGCCGGCGGCTGATAATGGCAGGGTCGCCGGGACGGAGCGGCACGAGTGGGAAGAGCACACACATTAGGAAGTCAAGAAGTGCACAACTAAAGCTAGACTTGGATGAAGTGAGTAGTGGAGCGGCTCTAAGTAGAGCTTCCAGTGCAAGCTTAGGACTCTCATTTTCCTTCACCGGATTTACCATGCCGCCGGACGAAATTGCCGATTTGAAGCCGTTTAGCGACGACGACGACGGTATACGTAAGTATGCATTAAAGTTCTGAAAAATTTTTGTGGTGGTTTAGGTCTTGCATGTGAATGAGGCCTTCTCTTTCATTATATTATAAGTCATGCATGTGGCCAAGTAAATTTGTCATGCGAGGCAAGAAAAGAAGAAACTAGATGGGATGTGGGAAACCAATCTTTTACAATTTTTACGTAGTTCTCAACTAAAAGCTTCAACTTGTGTGAAAAAGCGCTTGTGTATAACGATGAAAGTGCTTTTGTAAAAGCAGCTTGTCCCATTTTCTTTTTATATTAATTAGGTGTTTGAACATAATTTGAAGTGGAATTTAGGCATTGTTGGTCGGTTAAGTAGGTCACATGGACATTTTTAGATACTAACGCGCCCACATGCACGAGAGATTAGTCCTTGCTACATTTAAAAAATAATAATTATTATAAAATTTAAAATAAAAATATTTAAATATTTAAAACACGTAAATAAAATTTAAAATTTATTAAAAAAATTAAAATATATATGTAACTTAAAAAATTTAAAATAATTTTAAAAAATAAATATAAAGGTTTAATAGTTATACCCACCAAAATTTTTATCATATTTTTTAAAATTTAATTTTTTCTGTTAAAATTTCTGTTTAATAGTTATATTTCAAAAATTTTAAAATAAAAAATTATTTAGCAATTATATCCTCATAATTACAACATTGCATATGGACCCAATATGTATAGATGGACCCTCTAATAATACAGAGCATCACTTTTTTATTTGGACTTGTTCAATTAAATTATTTTTTGTGTCTATTATTAAAATCCCATCTTATATTTATTTTTAAAAATAATAAATTATAAAAAATTAAGATAAATTACCCAAAATAAAATTAAATACATAATATAATTTTATTAAACAAGAGTGTTAAATAGTTCAAGAATTCCTTAATTACATTGTATATCTCCCTAATTTTATGATTATAATTTTAATTTTGGTTGTAAATTCTAAATTTTTGTTATATTTTTTTTAAAATTAGATAAAAAATAATTTTAAAAAATATATGATGGAGCTAAAACATAGTATTTTCAAATGCTGTCAACCTAACTAGAAAGGCATCTACCATATTTGACCATCAAAATCACATCATTCCCAAAAAATAGGGAGATATCATATTCTCAAATGTCATGACCAATTGAAAATATTAGTCATACAAGGGTTCCAAATGTTGGTGAACTTTCACTCCAAATGGCAAATATTTGGACATTAGGGACCCCAACACTTGGAAATTTCATTGACTTGTTGCCTAATTTTAGGCAATAATTTCATCATACTTGCAATTGAATTCTTCTTGTCTGGCCCACACTCACTGTCTCCTTTATGTCACACTCAAAGCCATCCTTACTACTTGGATAAGAATATCTAATTTTTATACTACTTTCTCAATTGAAGATATAGTTTGTTTATTTGCATCTCATAGACCTTTTTATTCCAGTAATACATTAATTAAAATATATTTTCACATTCTTTCATTATAATAGTCAATTTTTAATATTAAAAAAATAATTTAATTTTTTTAATGATAATTAAAAATTTATTTAATACAAATAAATAAACTATGTCGTTAATTTTTAAAATGTAAAAAAATTAAGAACCAGCGTGTTATCGATAACAAAATTACAATTTTGCTCCTGGAAAATAATTTCAAGCATGAGCAGTGTTATTAGCAATGAGAATAGTATAATAATTTCATTAAACGTGCGTATTAAAGGTAATCATTTTGTAGAAACTAACATGAAAAGAACCCTACGGCCAAGATGAAGTGGATGACATTTTACAAAGAATTATGTTTGTCAATTGCAGCTGAGGATATTGAGGCTGGGACAAGAGATAAGCCAAAGTTTCAGACAGAACCCACTTTGCCAATTTATCTAAAGGTAACAAGTTTTGCCATACTTGCAGAATTTTCTTACCCATTCTTTGATTTCATCTGCGTGGTGCCGCTTCGAAAAACCTGCGTTTGTTAATGGAGTAAACATTGATTTTTGACACTATCTATTCGGACAGGCAAAGGCTGGCGAAATTTATCTAGCAGTCCCAAGTTTGCAGTCCATAGAGCATGGCTAACATGGTCTCAGGTTCAAGTCTTGTACAGACAAAAATCTCATCTGACATGATATTTTCTATGTACAAGACTTTTCCCTTCTTTCCTGGAAAACAAAAACAGACATTCAATGAAAAAATGTCGTCAATTTATGTGAAAAACTAGTATTGGAGTGTTAGTCCGCGAGTCTAGAGAGTCATTTAGTCTGTGAGTCTAGAGAGTCATTTTCACTAGTTTCTGAGTCTAAAACAGAGCACAACTTTGCTTCTGGAAAGAAGGGTATGAAAACTTCTTGTCTTACAGCACTCAAACAGTCATTTATATTTTTGTTTCTCTTGAGTTGAAGGTTCATTTCTTATCCTATAACATGCAGTTTACTGAAGTGACATATAAAGTAACTATCAAAGGGATGGCTACTACTGTGGAAAAGGATATATTGAATGGTATAACTGGTTCAGTGAATCCGGGGGAGGTTTTGGCCCTTATGGGACCGTCGGGAAGTGGGAAAACGACACTCCTGAAGCTGCTTGGCGGCAGGCTGATACAGGCTACCATCGGTGGCTCGGTTACTTACAATGATCAACCATATTCTAAGTTCCTAAAAAGCAAGTAAGAATCTTCTACACTATGGTAATGACTATAGTGATTTTCCAACATGATCAACGAAAATGCAGATACGTTAACATGTAACAGAAATCAACATTAGAATAACATGAAATGTATCGCAGGATAGGATTTGTGACTCAAGACGATGTCCTGTTTCCTCACTTAACAGTCAAAGAAACATTGCGATATGCAGCCCTCCTTCGACTGCCAAAGATGTTGACAAAACAGCAGAAGGAAAAACGAGCCATAGATGTTATCTGTGAGCTTGGTCTGGAGAGGTAAATTTTCTTTCCCCTCGCTAACATGACAATCCTGGAATAACTGGTAATCATTGGGCTGTCTATGGCAGTAAACAGTTCACAGATGCTGCATAAAAACTGGTTTAATTTTAATCTAAGAGGGTCATAGCACACATAACGTTTTCTTTCTTCATTTCCAATAAATCATTAGCTAGAAAATATTGATGTCTATAGGTGCCAAGACACTATGATTGGCGGCTCATTTGTCCGCGGTGTGTCAGGTGGCGAGAGGAGGAGGGTTTGCATAGGCAACGAGATCTTAATCAACCCTTCCCTTTTGTTTCTTGATGAACCAACCTCCGGCTTGGATTCTACAACAGCCTTAAAGATTGTGAAGATGCTACAAGACATTGCCAAGGTTTGAAATCCCGAGCTATGTTTTCTTTCTCTATTTACATTCGATCTTATCAAACGATTTCTCCAGCCATCTAATTTGATTCCCTGCGACTGCAAAATCTATTTTGGAAAGCTAAGCACGTTTTGACATGAAACCTACAGAGCATATTCACGAAAAAAGGGAAAGATATAAACAAAAGTTCGCTCTATTTCAGGCTGGGAAAACTGTGATGACGACAATCCACCAGCCATCAAGCAGACTCTTTCACAAATTTGACAAGTTGATCCTTATTGGAAAAGGAAGTTTGCTGTATTTCGGAAAAGCATCAGAACCTGGGTGATGGGTTCTATTGTTCATGCGGAGCGGGAGGTAGGATTGATCTCCTGCTGAATTGCGAGAGGTGAATGAGATCCCGAAGACAGGGGAGTTCTGCTAACGATGTGTGACAGTTGCGAGAAGGGCAAGCGATACGGAAGGGACTCCCGTTGCTGTAGCCATCAAGAAAGCATAGCAGGGAAGGGCGATGAGCGGGAGTACGTACGAGGGACAAAGGTATCGGGAGGAAGAATTGCAGAGGCGAAGAAAACGACGAAGGACCACGGACAAGGAAGGGGGGAAAGCCATACTCCTTAGCAGGTGGTGGGCATGAAGGGGTCGAGGAGAAGGTTTAGCCAGATTCGTACTGTATAAGGGGCGAAGCGTTTGGATCGGGGTACAGGGAAACTATAGGGGTAGTGATAGCGGAATCGTCAAAAAATGCGAAACAGCTGAGATGCTGAAGGGTGATGCTCGTAGTGGGGGAGAGCTCTTACCGGACTGGGAGGTGAGTGGAGGAGTGGAGTGGATTGTGGAGAAGACAACAAGGTTGCCTGAAAAAGAGGAGAAGAAGAAAGACTAGTGGTTCCTATTTCCACCCTTGTTACTAGAAGAAATAAAATCGTGTTTAAAAAGTGTTCATCTACAATAACGGAGACGACAACCACGATGGGGGGGCCAGAGGCGCTCGGGGCATGTGGGAGGGTGGGTGGAGGGGGGGAGGATGGTGGGTGGGTGCTGTGGGCGGACGGAGGGGGCGTGGGAGGCGGTAGGGGTCGCCGGTGGGAGGAGGCCGTGGCACATTATGGGTTGTTTCGGTATAGCGAGTTCGATGGTGGGGAACCAATAGGAACCCCGACCACATGAGGACAGGCCAGGGGCTGAGGGCTGCGCGGATGCACCCAGGGGGGGGGTGGGTTGGGGGAAATGCAAGTATTCGAGATGTTGGGCGCGGCGAAGAGGTGTGGGGCGGGAGTTAGGGGCGAAAGAACAGACAAAGACCATGACCCTTTTTAAGCTGGATTTGAGGCACACTCACTCCTTTAGAGACTTCCCTCTCCCATACCAAGACCAGTGCCAAACTGAGGGATTACTCTTGAGCGGTGGCACTGAGCTCGGGGCTGGAGTGTGGACTGGGGACACCTAGAGATCAGGACAGTTGTGCGAGTCACGGGGAGCGCGTAATCAACTAAACAGAATGCCGCCACGAAGGGGCAAAGCTAGTGAAACTCGTCAAACGAGGAAAGGTAAGTCAGTGAATGTTTAGTAGACGCGCCCGCCCGCACCAGGTGAATGTAGCAAACTCATGCTGAAGAGGCATGCTACAAGAGAAACGTCTTGCAAGGATTACCACAATTGCTCGTTAGCTAAAATCAAACAAACATTTGTGGGCCATTTACCTTGCGTGACCTTGATCTCACCAATGATGGGTCTATAGACACATGATTTGTGCTAAACCCGCTTGAAAAATGATATCACAAAATAAGTCAAGTTATGCATATTGAGCCGGGAGTAGTCTCCCAGGACATTTCCCTTCGATAGTATCTCCATCTTGGCTGATCATCTTTCCTAATAACGCAAACGACCGTCTAGAGGATCGAACTAAAGTAGCCCCTAAATAAAAAGGTTTAAGAAACAACGAAAGTAGGATACGTACAGCAAAGCTTTAAGGAGGGCAAGGAGTGGAACTAAACGAATAACACTGAAAACTGAGAAATGATGGCATAAGGAGAGGAGACATGACCGCCGGAACGTGGACTCACAGTAAAAGGGGCCGTAATGGAGAATATCAACGGAATCGCTGTCGCGTACCGACCGCGCACGCTCTTGTACGATCACCTGCTCTCTACTGTTCCACACAGAACGAGAGGAAAGGCAGGAGTCCAGGAGCTGAAGACTCAGGAGAGGGACTACAAAGGCCAGGGCCGCGCGGCCCGACGGATCGAAAACTGCGTAACGTGGGGAGGAGGGGGCGGAATAAGGTTAAGGTGGAAGGATCCCGGACAAAGCGCAGCCCGGCCCCACGCCAGATAAGGAGTGAAGTGAACTTAAAAAAAATTTTGAGCGAGAAAGTTTGGCAGCGGGTGATAGAAGAAGGGATGTCAATTTAGTGGCAACGTAAAAGAGACTGGCGGGAAGACTCAGGATGACTAGGGCCTGTCGTAGTCTAGCTGTTATACCGTCTGCTAAAGCCATAGCTCATTAAATGAAGAGTAGAGAAAAACATACCTTTAACGAAAGTACAATAGACTTGCGCTTTAGATTAGGGACGACTTCTCTGTAAACCTCAATACAGCCTCGACTAAAGTTTCACCCTTTCATAACGGGGAGGTAATAATAAATTTACAAAAGTGAAGGGGGGACTTCGTACCTGTCGCCTCTAACTGTTTTACCATCCCTCTCAGAACTAAAGTCTGGCTGTCGGTTAATTTTATACCGGAAGTGCCCCAAAGGAGTTTAGTTTCTCCCCACACTCATCCTAAAATGCTGTCACAGATAGCAAATATTGCATATCCATAGCCGTTCCAGCAAGAAAGGGGCGCATGCAGGATTGGGCAAAAATAAGGGAGGATGCTATCAAAGGACCTCAAAAAGAGTGGCAGGCTGGAACGTAAAACTTGGAACTTTGTCACGTTTGATTTATTATTAACAGATTGGTAAATACAATTAAAAACTACGCCGTTAGCGTAAATAATACCATTTCTTTTTAACGACGCTGGTGTGACCGGTCTGGGACATCAACGAAAACTTACCAAGATTCACGAACATATAACAGGGATGGACGCTAGACACGGGGGAGGATTCAAAGATAGTTTCACCGGCGGTACCGACAGTCGAAGTCCACAGCCGTGTAATCCAGTGTGGATTTTCGCGGGTGGTCATTAGGGGGTGCCATCATCCCCATCAACGCGTATCAAATTGCACTTCCGAAATCGATTAAAAGTATTATGTAATCTATTTCTTTTTCCCCTTCCTTTATTCCCCCTCCTCTCTTCTCTTCTTCCCCCTTTCTCCTTTTTTTCTCTCTCCTCCCCTTTATTATTCTCTCCTCCCTTTCTTTTCCCCCTTCTTTTTTTTTTGT